>CM019064.1:467491843-467870076 GCA_009667805.1 Leptobrachium leishanense | reverse complement strand
GTTACTATATATATGTGATGTTAGTATATGATATATATTATAAGTTACTATATATATGTGATGTTAGTATATGATATATATTATAAGTTACTAATATATGTGATGTTAGTATGATATATATTATAAGTTACTATATATATATGTGATGTTAGTATATGATATATATTATAAGTTACTATATATATGTGATGTTAGTATATGATATATATTATAAGTTACTATATATATATGTGTATGTTATACAGTACATGAGGTTGTGATGTTATGTGTTCATGGTGTGACATTGTGTCACAGAGGTTGAGCCTTACCTGGCCAGGTAATGACAGACATGCTGATTTCTCCAGGTTCTCAGTCGGAGTTCCCTGACAGACAGAGTTCGTTGAGCTTTATATACTCTTTGTGATATTGTGACATATAGTGACTCAGCAGAGGTTTCATGTTATGACATATCACACGCTGCGGCTTTCTTTCACTCTGTAATCCAACCCCTCCCGAATAGAAAGCAATCCGTGTAACCCTGACAACCTACTTACTCACCCTGAGATTCTGCCCATTCACCACGAGACCCTGAGATTCTGCCCATTCACCACGAGACCCTGAGATTCTGCCCATTCACCATGAGACCCTGAGATTCTGCCCATTCACCATGAGACCCTGAGATTCTGCCCATTCACCGGAGACCCTGAGATTCTGCCCATTCACCACGAGACCCTGAGATTCTGCCCATTCACCATGAGACCCTGAGATTCTGCCCATTCACCACGAGACCCTGAGATTCTGCCCGTTCACCAGGATACCCTGAGATTCTGCCCGTTCACCACGAGACCCTGAGATTCTGCCCGTTCTCCACGAGACCCTGAGATTCTGCCCATTCACCATGAGACCCTGAGATTCTGCCCGTTCACCAGGAGACCCTGAGATTCTGCCCGTTCTCCACGAGACCCTGAGATTCTGCCCGTTCACCACAAGACCCTGAGATCAGTGGCGTCGTAACGTGGGGGCGGTGGGTGCGGCCCGCACCAGGTGACACCCGCCTTTAGGGTGACACCGTCACCCTAAGGGCGGGTGTCTCACCCATCGCCCGCCACCGCCACGTATTCGCTCCGTGCGAGCGTCCGAAGCATGCAGCTTCGGCGCTCGCCTGGAGGAAATACGTCACCAGCCAATCGCGGCTGGTCACGTGGCTCCCCCAGACGAGCGCCCAAGCTGCGCGCCGCCGGACGCTCAGAAGGAGCGAAAAACGCGGCGGAGAGGTGCTGCCTGGGCCGCTATCCATGTGCTGGGACCAGGACCAGGAGGTGAGCTGGGGCAAATCCATGAGGAGCTGGGGCAAATCCATGGGGGCCTGGGGCAAATCCATAACCTGCTGGGGCAAATCCATGAGGAGCTGGGGCAAATCCATAACCTGCTGGGGCAAATCCATGAGCTGCTGGGGCAAATCCATAAGCTGCTGGGGCAAATCCATGAGCTGCTGGGGCAAATCCATGAGCTGCTGGGGCAAATCCATGAGGAGCTGGGGCAAATCCATAAACTGCTGGGGCAAATCCATGAGGTGCTGGGGCATATCCATGAGGAGCTGGGGCATATCCATGAGGAGCTGGGGCAAATCCATGAGCTGCTGTGGCAAATCCATGAGGAGCTGGGGCAAATCCATGAGCTGCTGTGGCAAATCCATGAGGAGCTGGGGCAAATCCATGGGGGCCTGGGGCAAATCCATGAGGTGCTGGGGCAAATCCATGAGCTGCTGGGGCATATCCATGAGGAGCTGGGGCAAATCCATAAGCTGCTGGGGCAAATCCATGAGCTGCTGGGGCAAATCCATGAGCTGCTGGGGCAAATCCATAAAACTGCTTGGGGCAAATCCATGAGGAGCTGGGGCAAATCCATGAGGAGCTGGGGCAAATCCATAAGCTGCTGGGGCAAATCCATAAACTGCTGGGGCAAATCCATGAGGTGCTGGGGCATATCCATGAGGAGCTGGGGCAAATCCATGCGGAGCTGGGGCAAATCCATGAGCTGCTGGGGCAAATCCATGAGGAGCTGGGGCAAATCCATGAGGAGCTGGGGCAAATCCATGGGGGCCTGGGGCATATCCATGAGGAGCTGGGGCAAATCCATGAGGTGCTGGGGCAAATCCATGAGGTGCTGGGGCATATCCATGAGGAGCTGGGGCAAATCCATGAGGTGCTGGGGCAAATCCATGAGGTGCTGGGGCATATCCATGAGTGCTGGGGCATATCCATGAGGAGCTGGGGGCATATCCATGAGGAGCTGGGGGCATATCCATGAGCTGCTGGGGCATATCCATGAGCTGCTGGGGCATATCCATGAGCTGCTGGGGCATATCCATGAGCTGCTGGGGCAGTATATCCATGAGCTGCTGGGGCAGTATATCCATGAGCTGCTGGGGCAGTATATCCATGAGCTGGGGCAAAATCCATGAGAGCAGCTGGAGCATTATCAATGAGAGCAGCTGGGGCAGTATATACATGAGAGGAGCTGGGGCAATATCCATGAGAGGAGCTGGGGCATATCCATGTGTGCTGGGGGCAATATCCATGAGAGCTGGGGCAATATCCATGTGTGAGCTGGTCTGGGGCAATATATCCATGTGTGAGCTGGTCTGGGGCAATATATCCATGTGTGAGCTGGTCTGGGGCAATATATCCATGTGTGTGTGAGCTGGTCTGGGGCAATATATCCATGTGTGAGCTGAGGCGCAATATATCCATATGTGAGCTGAGGCGCAATATATCCATATGTGAGCTGGGGCAATATATATCCATGGGTGAGCTGCTGGGGGCAATATATATCCAGAGCTGCTGGGGGCAATATATATCCATGTGTGCTTCTTCACTGCCTTCGAACAGGCACCGTACTTGCTGGCAGTTGGCAAAAAGTTGTGTGAGCATATGAGAGAGCTCCACAGCAATAAACCTCACAGTAATGTGCGCTGTGTGTATGAGCATTCAGTGTTATATGGGAGTACTGATTTAGGAGTAAGAGTAGTTAAAAAAAAAAATCTGAAAAACTCGGGGGGGGGGGGGTGACACCATAAAATTACCGCACCGGGTGACACCGACCCTAGTGACGCCACTGCCTGAGATTCTGCCCATTCACCACGAGACCCTGAGATTCTGCCCGTTCACCAGGAGACCCTGAGATTCTGCCCGTTCTCCACGAGACCCTGAGATTCTGCCCGTTCACCACAAGACCCTGAGATTCTGCCCGTTCACCACGAGACCCTGAGATTCTGCCCATTCACCAGGAGACCCTGAGATTCTCTTTATTCGCCACAAGACCCCGAGATTCTTCTCATTCATTACGAGACTCTGAGATTCTGCCCATTCACCACGACACCCTGAGATTCTGCCCGTTCACCACGAGACCCTGAGATTCTGCCCGTTCACCAGGAGACCCTGAGATTCTGCCCGTTCTCCACGAGACCCTGAGATTCTGCCCGTTCTCCACGAGACCCTGAGATTCTGCCCGTTCACCACAAGACCCTGAGATTCTGCCCGTTCACCACGAGACCCTGAGATTCTGCCCATTCACCAGGAGACCCTGAGATTCTCTTTATTCGCCACAAGACCCCGAGATTCTTCTCATTCATTACGAGACTCTGAGATTCTGCCCATTCACCACGACACCCTGAGATTCTGCCCGTTCACCACGAGACCCTGAGATTCTGCCCGTTCACCAGGAGACCCTGAGATTCTGCCCGTTCTCCACGAGACCCTGAGATTCTGCCCGTTCACCACAAGACCCTGAGATTCTGCCCATTCACCACGAGACCCTGAGATTCTGCCCGTTCACCAGGAGACCCTGAGATTCTGCCCGTTCTCCACGAGACCCTGAGATTCTGCCCGTTCACCACAAGACCCTGAGATTCTGCCCATTCACCACGAGACCCTGAGATTCTGCCCATTCACCAGGAGACCCTGAGATTCTGTTCATTCATTACGAGACCCTGAGATTCTGTTCATTCATTACGAGACCCTGAGATTCTGCCCGTTCACCACGAGACCCTGAGATTCTGCCTGTTCACCACGACACCCTGAGATTCTGCCCATTCACCAGGAGACCCTGAGATTCTCTTTATTCGCCACGAGACCCTGAGATTCTGTTCATTCATTACAAGACCCTGAGATTCTTCTCATTCATTACGAGACCCTGAGATTCTGTTCATTCATTACAAGACCCTGAGATTCTTCTCATTCATTACGAGACCCTGAGATTCTTCTCATTCATTACGAGACCCTGAGATTCTTCTCATTCATTACGAGACCCTGAGATTCTGTTCATTCATTACGAGACCCTGAGATTCTTCTCATTCATTACGAGACCCTGAGATTCTTCTCATTCATTACGAGACCCTGAGATTCTTCTCATTCATTACGAGACCCTGAGATTCTTCTCATTCATTACAAGACCCTGAGATTCTTCTCATTCATTACGAGACCCTGAGATTCTTCTCATTCATTACGAGACCCTGAGATTCTTCTCATTCATTACAAGACCCTGAGATTCTGTTCATTCATTACGAGACCCTGAGATTCTTCTCATTCATTACGAGACCCTGAGATTCTGTTCATTCATTACGAGCCCCTGAGATTCTGTTCATTCATTACGAGACCCTGAGATTCTTCTCATTCATTACGAGACCCTGAGATTCTTCTCATTCATTACGAGACCCTGAGATTCTGTTCATTCATTACGAGACCCTGAGATTCTTCTCATTCATTACAAGACCCTGAGATTCTTCTCATTCATTACGAGACCCTGAGATTCTTCTCATTCATTACGAGACCCTGAGATTCTTCTCATTCATTACAAGACCCTGAGATTCTTCTCATTCATTACGAGACCCTGAGATTCTTCTCATTCATTACGAGACCCTGAGATTCTTCTCATTCATTACGAGACCCTGAGATTCTTCTCATTCATTACGAGACCCTGAGATTCTGTTCATTCATTACGAGACCCTGAGATTCTGTTCATTCATTACGAGACCCTGAGATTCTTCTCATTCATTACGAGACCCTGAGATTCTGTTCATTCATTACGAGACCCTGAGATTCTTCTCATTCATTACGAGACCCTGAGATTCTTCTCATTCATTACGAGACCCTGAGATTCTGTTCATTCATTACGAGACCCTGAGATTCTTCTCATTCATTACAAGACCCTGAGATTCTTCTCATTCATTACGAGACCCTGAGATTCTTCTCATTCATTACGAGACCCTGAGATTCTTCTCATTCATTACGAGACCCTGAGATTCTTCTCATTCATTACGAGACCCTGAGATTCTTCTCATTCATTACGAGACCCTGAGATTCTGTTCATTCATTACGAGACCCTGAGATTCTTCTCATTCATTACAAGACCCTGAGATTCTTCTCATTCATTACGAGACCCTGAGATTCTTCTCATTCATTACGAGACCCTGAGATTCTTCTCATTCATTACGAGACCCTGAGATTCTTCTCATTCATTGCGAGACCCTGAGATTCTGTTCATTCATTACGAGACCCTGAGATTCTTCTCATTCATTACGAGACCCTGAGATTCTCTCATTCATTACGAGACCCTGAGATTCTTCTCATTCATTACGAGACCCTGAGATTCTTCTCATTCATTACGAGACCCTGAGATTCTGTTCATTCATTACGAGACCCTGAGATTCTTCTCATTCATTACGAGACCCTGAGATTCTTCTCATTCATTACGAGACCCTGAGATTCTGTTCATTCATTACGAGACCCTGAGATTCTTCTCATTCATTACAAGACCCTGAGATTCTTCTCATTCATTACGAGACCCTGAGATTCTTCTCATTCATTACGAGACCCTGAGATTCTTCTCATTCATTACGAGACCCTGAGATTCTGTTCATTCATTACGAGACCCTGAGATTCTTCTCATTCATTACAAGACCCTGAGATTCTTCTCATTCATTACGAGACCCTGAGATTCTTCTCATTCATTACGAGACCCTGAGATTCTTCTCATTCATTACGAGACCCTGAGATTCTGTTCATTCATTACGAGACCCTGAGATTCTTCTCATTCATTACGAGACCCTGAGATTCTTCTCATTCATTACGAGACCCTGAGATTCTTCTCATTCATTACGAGACCCTGAGATTCTTCTCATTCATTACGAGACCCTGAGATTCTTCTCATTCATTACGAGACCCTGAGATTCTGTTCATTCATTACGAGACCCTGAGATTCTTCTCATTCATTACAAGACCCTGAGATTCTTCTCATTCATTACGAGACCCTGAGATTCTTCTCATTCATTACGAGACCCTGAGATTCTTCTCATTCATTACGAGACCCTGAGATTCTTCTCATTCATTACAAGACCCTGAGATTCTTCTCATTCATTACGAGACCCTGAGATTCTGTTCATTCATTACGAGACCCTGAGATTCTTTCATTCATTACAAGACCCTGAGATTCTTTCATTCATTACGAGACCCTGAGATTCTTCTCATTCATTACGAGACCCTGAGATTCTGTTCATTCATTACGAGACCCTGAGATTATTCTCATTCATTACGAGACCCTGAGATTCTGTTCATTCATTACGAGACCCTGAGATTCTTCTCATTCATTACAAGACCCTGAGATTCTTCTTCATCATTACGAGACCCTGAGATTCTGTTCATTCATTACGAGACCCTGAGATTCTGTTCATTCATTACGAGACCCTGAGATTCTGTTCATTCATTATGAGACCCTGAGATTCTGTTCATTCATTACGAGACCCTGAGATTCTGTTCATTCATTACGAGACCCTGAGATTCTGTTCATTCATTACGAGACCCTGAGATTCTTCTCATTCATTACGAGACCCTGAGATTCTTCTCATTCATTACGAGACCCTGAGATTCTTCTCATTCATTACAAGCCTGAGATTCTGTTCATTCATTACGAGACCCTGAGATTCTTCTCATTCATTACGAGACCCTGAGATTCTTCTCATTCATTACGAGACCTGAGATTCTTCTCATTCATTACGAGACCCTGAGATTCTTCTCATTCATTACGAGACCCTGAGATTCTTCTCATTCATTACGAGACCCTGAGATTCTTCTCATTCATTACGAGACCCTGAGATTCTTCTCATTCATTACGAGACCCTGAGATTCTGTTCATTCATTACGAGACCCTGAGATTCTTCTCATTCATTACGAGACCCTGAGATTCTGTCTATTCCTTCTAAGAGTCTGTATATTCGCCCCGAGACCCTGAGATTCTGCCAGGTTACGTTCAGACCCTCAGTGCTCTGTGCGTCCGTTCTAGCAGATTTACGTTCTTGCCTGCCTTGTGTCCGTTTGCCGCGTCCGTTGTGCGTCCGCAGTTCGGTGCAGACGAACTTCGTGTGTGGGTCTCTATTGATCATAATTATATACTATAACGGACGTACAAATGTGCGGCAACAGGGATGTGATCAGTGCGCTCGTCTTACACAGGCCTAAGGGTTGTGGTTAGATGCAGTTTTAGCATTAGTTAGTTTTGGGGTTATGGTTAGTTTTAGGGTTTTGGTTAGTTTTAGGCTAGGGTCAGACGAACACAATGCGAACGTGCCTTCAGCCGCACTAAATTACGGCCGTGGTAGCAGCAAATGACGGCCAATATACGAAGTACGGCTGCACGAAAGTTTGGCAGCGCAACGCAAGCGGCAAATGAACGCATTTTTTTGAGAAGGTGGAACCACTAGTACTGATGCACAGAGTGCGCTGCGTCGCATAGCGGCGTGTGTGCGTGATTAGGAGACGTCAGATGCTGCACTGTCCGGCCAACATTACGTCCATTTGTTTCTTATAGCTCTGTCAAAAAGTACGGCCGAAATTGCGCATCGTATGACCGCTATCGCGTCTTCCGTGAAAAAATGCATTCGGACGCATCAACGCACTTTTTCACGGTAGACGTGAAAAATGCGTTCATTTGACCCTAGCCTCAGTGTTATGTTTAGATTTAGGGTTAAGGTTAGTTTTAGGGTTAGATGTCGTTTAAGGGCTAGGGTTAGGGTCATGGCTGGTTTTAGGGTTATGGTTAGATGTAGTTTTAGGGTTAGTTTCAGAGTTATGGTTAGAGGTAGTTTTAGCGTTAGGGTTAGATGTAGTTTTGGGGTTATAGTTAGATGTAGTTTTGGGGTTATGGTTAGATGTAGTTTTAGGGTTAGGGTTAGTTTTATGGTTAGGGTTAGATGTAGTTTTAGGGTTAGGGTTAGTTTTAGGGTTATGGTTAGATGTCGGGTTAGGGTTAGTTTTAGGGTTATGGTTAGATGTAGTTTTAGGGTTAGAGTTAGTTTTAGGGTTAGGGTTAGATGTAGTTTTAGGGTTAGTTTTAGGGTTACGGTTAGATGTCGGGTTAGGGTTAGTTTTAGGGTTATGGTTAGATGTAGTTTTAGTGTTAGGGTTAGTTTTAGGGTTATGGTTAGATGTAGTTTTAGGGTTAGTTTTAGGGTTATGGTTAGATGTAGTTTTAGGGTTATGGTTAGAGGTAGTTTTAGGGTTAGGGTTAGGGTCATGGCTAGTTTTAGGGTTATGGTTAGATGTAGTTTTAGGGTTAGGGTTAGTTTTAGGGTTAGATGTAGTTTTAGGGTTAGTTTTAGGGTCATGGCTAGTTTTAGGGTTAGGGTTAGTTTTAGGGTTATGTTAGATGTAGTTTTAATGTTAGTATTATGGTTAGATGTAGTTTTAGCGTTAGGGTTAGTTTTAGGGTTATGGTTAGATGTAGTTTTAGGGTTATGGTTAGAGGTAGTTTTAGGGTTAGGGTCATGGCTAGTTTTAGGGTTATGGTTAGATGTAGTTTTAGGGTTAGGGTTAGGGTTAGATGTAGTTTTAGGGTTAGATGTAGTTTTAGGGTTAGTTTTAGGGTCATGGCTAGTTTTAGGGTTAGTTTTAGGGTTATGGTTAGATGTAGTTTTAGTGTTTTAGTATTATGGTTAGATGTAGTTTTAGGGTTATGGTTAGAGCTAGTTTTAGGGTTAGTTTTAGTATTATGGTTAGATGTAGTTTTAGCGTTAGGGTTAGTTTTAGAGTTACGGTTAGTTTTACAGTTATGGTTAGATGTAGTTTTAGCGTTAGGGTTAGTTTTAGGGTTATGGTTAGAGGTAGTTTTAGGGTTAGGGTTAGTTTTAGAGTTATGGTTAGAGGTAGTTTTAGGGTTAGTTTTAGAGTTATGGTTAGAGGTAGCTTAAACAGTTGAATGTGTAGGACGTGCTGGGATCTTCCTCCCGTTTCACTCCCGTGTGTGGAGGACGCTCCCTGCACGTCTTCACGTTGTCCCCGGTTCGGCAACTATCTGGCTCCAAACTGGGGCTTCAACCACAGCGGGCTGACATCTTGCATGTCATCCCTGACTGTAGGACTGCCCGTCATCAACATCATTTTCAGGCACCTCCCAGCATAGACCCTTCTATCTCCCCACCAGTAAGGGCTAAGGAAATGAGAGGCATCACTGGAAAGGTTGCAGTGTGACCTTTCCAGTGATGCCCCTCTTAAACCCTTCACCTACCAGTACTATGATCTGGCACAATTCAGCGCCGGATCACAATATTCTTCCGGTGGGGGCCTCCCTTCATCCACTGATATCGTCGCACATTACACGATGCTGTCAGAAAGGGATCCCTCCCCCCCCAGCAGGGCAGAGAATTCCCTATGTTTGAGTTAATGGGGCTTTGGACCCCCATATCTCGAGATCTGTACAAGGTAGAGGGTCATGTTTGTTATCATTGGAAAGACCTGAGCATAACCAGGTGATACGTAAAAACAAAATACAAAATAAGTCAGAAAAATAAAAGTGTCTTTTTACGGGGGGGTTATTCACTTTTCGTTTATAATGTGGACATTGATGCTGCACTAACTCCCCTTGTCATTTCCCACCATGAAAAATTTGTTTTTTTCCGTTTCAGTTAAAATTTCAAATTTTTTTAACGACTGCATCGCATATAAAATATAACCACAAAGGCGCGGATAATATAATGTGAAAAATATCACTTTACACACTGTAACTGATTGAAATCTAAATGTAAATTCACATTTTATTGCATTTTTTGTTATAATATTCAGGCAGGACACGACGTATACATATAATAATAATATATTATGAATCTGCAGAGTCTGCTGTAAAAAAATGATATATAATGTGTCTGGGTCGTGCAATAAAACGTGACTTCAAATCGCGTTTAAACATGATGAGCAAACACGGTCAACATTAGCTTATTTTTGTCCCCTTTCTCGCGTCATTGTCGTGACGTGCCACGGCCCACGGCCCGCCTTGACCAGAACCGGGCCGTGAAAAAGAAACTCAATAACAATTTTTAATCCCCACCACAAAACCCACAGACAGTGTGAAGGATCATTGAGAGCAGGGATACTGTGCCATGTAGTGCCGGATTAATAATCCTCACCTAGACACTACATCGCTCTGATACACCAGAGTCACCCAGAAACCCAGAGTGACCCAGTGACAGCCCTGGAGCAGCCGGGTGATGAGGAGGAAACCCCTGCGACTCGGCAGCTCTGTGTCATGTTTATAACGCAATCTACTGTAAGAAATGGAACATGTATTGGTCTCTCATGTGACTGTCACATGCGTGCTGGGCATCACGGTGCTCCACTGTGCTTAGTTTTAGGGGAACCCGTCGTGATGGTAAAGGCCATAAATACAATGTTTCCCTTGTGGATTTTACGGGCGCCCGGGGTTACGGAGAAACACGAGGCGGCTGAGTAAACGAATCCCACATGGAATAAGGAAGTCGGGTCTGGTTATAGATTCGCGCGCGCGCACGTATTGCACACGTTGCACAGTCACGCTCGCCGAGGATCTTAGTGTTGATACCTGGGCCGCGCGGCGTCCTGGAGATACACACCAACAATCCCAGGTCCTGTTCCATGCCGGGAAATCATGTCTGAGTTTCCCGTCTCGGGGCGCGCGTGGCTGACACGAGGAACGGCGATTTAATGTCACAATATGCAAGATAAGAATAATCTAATAATGCACCACCTGACACCATCGGGAGGGGGAGGGGGGTGATGCGGACAAGGAATTGATGCATATCCTGTTAACGTTTCATTTCCCCTCCACATGTTTTATTTCTGCCCCCCCCCCATTTGCTTTTTCTATAAAAGGAAAAACATTACATAAAAAAAGAGAAAAAAAACAACCTTTCACCCAAATAACAATATAACACAGGGTTAATGGATTCCAAGACAATAAAGGACACAGCGGCGCACGCTGCATTATACAGAGATACAGTATACAGAGATAATGTCACAGGATGGGATATATTGTCACGGGGTGGAGTATATTGTCACGGGGTGGGGTATATTGTCACGGGGTGGGTAGATTGTCACGGGGTGGAGTATATTGTCACGGGGTGGGGTATATTGTCACGGGGTGGGGTATATTGTCACGGGGTGGAGTATATTGTCACGGGGTGGAGTGTATTGTCACGGGGTGGGGTATATTGTCACGGGGTGGGTAGATTGTCACGGGGTGGAGTATATTGTCACGGGGTGGATATATTGTCACGGGGTGGGGTATATTGTCACGGGGTGGGTGTAGTCACGGGTGGGGTATATTGTCACGGGGTGGGTAGATCACGGGGTGGTGGAGTATTGTTGTCACGGGGTGGGGTATATTGTCATGGGGTGGGGTATATTGTCACAGGGCGGGATATATTGTCACGGGGCTGAGTATATTGTCACGGGGAGGTTTATATTGTCACGGGGCTGGATATATTGTCATGGGGAGGTTTATATTGTCACGGGGAGGTATATATTGTCACAAGATGGGATATATTGTCACGGGGAGGTTTATATTGTCACGGGGAGGTATATATTGTCACAAGATGGGATATATTGTCACGGGGCTGAGTATATTGTCACGGGGAGGTATATATTGTCACAAGATGGGATATATTGTCACGGGGCAGGATATATTGTCACAGGGAGGTTTATATTGTCACGGGGCTGGGTATATTGTCATGGGGAGGTTTATATTGTCACGGGGAGGTATATATTGTCACAAGATGGGATATATTGTCACGAGGCAGGATATATTGTCACGGGGAGGTTTATATTGTCACGGGGCTGGGTATATTGTCACGGGGAGGTTTATATTGTCACGGGGAGGTATATATTGTCACAAGATGGGATATATTGTCACGGGGAGGTTTATATTGTCACGGGGCTGGGCATATTGTCATGAGGCGGGTTATATTGTCACAGGATGGGGTATATTGTCACGGGGTGGGATATATTGTCACGAGGCGGGTTTTATTGTCACAGGATGGTTTATATTGTCACAGGGCGGGGTATATTGTCACAGGGTGGGGTATATTGTCACGGGGCGGGATATATTGTCACGGGGCGGGGTATATTGTCATGGGGTGGGGTATATTGTCACAGGGTGGGATAAATTGTCACGGGCGGGGAATATTGTCACGGGGTGGGGTATATTGTCTCAGAGTGGGGTATATTGTCACGGGACGGGATATATTAGGAGCGAGTGATCAGTCAGCATCTGAATTTCATGTGTTGAAGCAGAAAATGTATGGAGATGTGACTGTGACACGGCCAGAAGACTGGATCACAGCATCTCCAAAACGCCAAGTCTTGTGGGGTGATCCCGGCGTGCAGGGGTTAATACCGACCAAAAGTGGTAAAAAGAAGGGCAACTGGGTAGTCAGCGTCAGGATCATGGGCGTCTAAGGCACAATGATGCACATGAGGAGCCACTCCACTTCCAAATTGAGTCACTGCTGCCTTGTTAATACCAACAGGTGTCATTACGACCATGCCAATATCAATAGGAGTCATTACCACCATGCCAATATCAATAGGAGTCATAACACCATGCCAATATCAATAGAAGTCATTATCACCATGCCAATATCAATGAGTCATTACCACCATGCCAATATCAATAGGAGTCATACCACCATGCCAATATCAATAGGAGTCATACCACCATGCCAATATCAATAGGAGTCATTACCACCATGCCAATATCAATAGGTGTCATTACCACCATGCCAATATCAATAGGAGTCATTACCACCATGCCAATATCAATAGGAGTCATTACCACCATGCCAATATCAATAGGGGTCATTACCACCATGCCCATATCAATAGGGGTCATTACCACCATGCCAATATCGAGGGTGCCGATACTGATCTCCCAGTGCCAGCATTGTGTCTGGAAGCTGGATAGATGACTTCCATGCCCTGTCCATCCATTGTGTGTAATGCCAGGAGTCCCGCTGGCACTAGGTCGCGGGCACATACCGGTGGTGTGAGCAGGTTGGTAACTTGTGTTTTGTAATTTTATTACTGTCTTTACTTTCACAATAATGAATTCACCTTTTATCTCATTAAGGTGACAAATCAGCATGTGAGGAGCCGTAATAATCTCCCTCGACGCGTGTCTCACCGGTCACCTGACGGCTGATTTACCGGCAGGTCTCTCACTCAGACACTATTTACCTGCCGGCCGTGAAGCTGCTTCCTCTTTCTAAAAAAATAAAAAAAGGCTCTGAACCTGAGATAATAATAGTCTCTGGTTACACCCACGCGGCTGCGCCTGCTCACATTTACCAAACAATTCACAATGTGTCGCTCGAGGTCCACACAGACCACCCACCGAGATGGCCAGGTCTGAGGCGGCCGTCTCAGCAGCCGGAGTTGAAGGCACCTGCCCGATGCACAGTGAGGGGTAAAACGATTTGATCTGCTGCTGATTTTCTACGTTTGACAAAGAAACGATCAAACATTGACAGACAAAAACATCCAGAAAAACACATTTCAAAAAAGCTATCAATCGATTTGCATTTAATGAGTGAATTGAGTATTTGTCCCTTTCACAAAACATGACTCAGGACTTGGTGACAAAACCCTTGCTGGCAATCACAGAGGTCAGAGGTTCCTTGTAGTTGGCCGCCAGGTTTGCCGCATCTCGGGAGGGATTTTGTATCGCTCCTCTTTGCAGATCTCTCTCCAAGTCATTAAGGTTTCGAGACTTACGTTTGTCAACTGGAACCTTCAGCTCCTCCACAGATTTTCTATGGGATGAAGGTCTGAAGACTGGCCAGGTCACTCCAGGACCTTAATGTGCTTCTTCTTGAGCCACTCCTTTGTTGCCTTCGCCGTGTGTTTTTGGTCATTTCATGACCCGTTTTCAATGCCCTGGCTGAGGCAAGGAGGTTCTCATCCAAGATTTGATGGTACATGGCCCCGTCCATCGTCCCTTTGATGCGATGAAGTTGTCCTGTCCCCTTAGCTGCAAAACACCCCCAAAGCATAATGTTTCCACCTCCATGTTTGACGGTGGGGATGGTGTTCTTGGGGTCATAGGCCGCATTCCTCCTCCTCCTCCAAACACAGCAAGTTGAGTTGATGCCAAAGAGCTCGATTTTGGCCTAATCTGACCACAACACTTCACCGAGTTCTCCTCTGCATCATTCAGATGTTCGTTGGCAAACTTCAGACGCGCCGGTACATGTGCTTTCTTGAGCAGGGGGACCTTGCGGGCACTGCAGGATTTCAGTCCTTCATGGCACAGTGTGTTAACAATTGTTCTCTTGATGACTATGGTCCCAGCTGCCTTGAGATCATTGACAAGATCCTCCTGTGTAGTTCTGGGCTGATTCCTCACGGTTCTCCTGATCAGTGCAACTCCACAAGGTGAGATCTTGCATGACTGAAGGAGATTGACAGTTATTTTGTATTTCTTCCATTTGCCAATAATCGTACCAACTGTTGTCACCTTCTCACCGAGCTGCTTGGCGATGGTCTTGTAGCCCATTCCTGCCTTGTGTAGGTCTACAATCTTGTCCCTGACATCCTTGGACAGCTCTTTGGTCTTGGCCATGGTGGAGAGTTTGGAGTCTGATTGATTGCTTCTGCGGACAGGTGTCTGTTATACAGGTAACGAGCTGAGATTAGGCGCCGTCCCTTTAAGAGAAATCGATTTTCCCCTCACTGTGCGTCATATCTGGGTGAAGGTGATTCATTGCAACACAATTGTTTATGTTGACGTTTCGTGCACTTTGACCTCAGCGAGCAGTGACCTTCTCTTCGCTTCTTGCAGTTATTTCGCCGTTTTTTTACGGTAAACTCTGTACTGCAAGCTTTATCTTTCTATATCACGTGCGACATGAAACGTTCCCCGGCGGATGATAATAAAGTCGCACAGGCGCGGGGACAAACCAAAGCGACGCAAAACGTTCATTAAACATGGTGTATATTAAAGCCGACACACAGACACGCAATCCTGACCGGTTTTAATACTGAAAGAAAGATCAGGTGTTTTCGGACGTTTCCGGGCGTTATGGACCACCCATATTAAACAAAGACGCCGTGACACAATGTATCTATCCAATCCGCGTGGCCGGGACTTGTGACGTGAACGAAGAGAGACCTGTGACATGTTTTGTTGGGTTTCTTTTATTCCCCAAATTCTCGAGATTCTCTGTAGTTTTACACGTTTAATGTCATCTAATTATAGAAAGAAGCGGAGCTCGAGGAAATGTGTCTCAGCGCGAGGATTAGTCACGGATCCGCTCCCCGTCCAGCCCGCAGAAAAATAAAAATAACTCAAAACATAACGTAATGCAGTGTAACACACGCACACGCTGCGTGACGAACACCAGAGCGTTACGATTATTGAGTGAGCTGTAACGTGCGACGGACCCCGTCCCCGCCTATTAATAATGAGATGGTTTTATTGTTATTTACTATAATATTGTATGTCGCACTCAGCTGTTATTACGGTTAAGCCAGCGATTCCAGACCTGAAGTCGCACGTTACGGTCGTTATGTTGTGGCGAGGAAGTGACGGTGTTTTTTGGGCTCTGTGATACTGTTGTTAGGATCATTTTGGGTTCTGAGATGTTTATTTCGGACATTATGTTACTTCCCTGGATAATAATAAGCCCCGCCCAACTTTCACTCACAAGACCAATAAACATTTGGGTAAAAGCTTCTTGATCCAAGGAGAAATCTGACGCCATCTGGGGTCAAGAAGGAATTTTTCCCAGTATGTTGCATATTGGTGAGCATTTCAGACTGGGTTTTTGCTTCTTTTGGATCAGCAGCAGTAGGTGATGCGTGAAAGGCTGAACCCGATGGACGCACGGCTTTAATCAGCCTATGTAACTATGTAAATTTCAAGCATACATCGCTCCACCATGGTATTCCGGATGCAGTATTCGTGGGTCACCTCCTTGTATCCGTCTCTCACCCAGAACCTCGGCGGGGACCTGACTGCGACTTGCCAGGAACCTCTTGTTCGGTGTGGAAAAACAGGTCAACCTCTTAAATAATTATGAGCTGGGACTGGCTCCCACCGGAAGTGTGAAGACGGAGGTTGTCTATGGAACTAGAGACTGGCGGATGTGCGTTCCACAATGGAGCGCACGCTAGCCACGCCATCACAGCGGATTCACCATGTGGTTCCTGGCAGAAGGCTGGGCAGCCCGGAAGGGCCTATTGGGACTGTCTGGCACATTTTTATTTAAGGAGTACTGGTATATGGGACACATTATCCCTGATGAAGTCTCTGTAAACTAAACCCGTTTCTTCTCTCGCGCTTTGTAACTAAGTGTATCCATGCTGAGGCAGTCCCTACACATTTTCTAAGTCTCCTTTTTGAAAGCTGCTCGGTAAATGCGCTGTGTGCGGGTTCTAGGTGGGTCTAACCATCGCCTCATACCTGGACAAAATTATATATTCATAAATAAATACCCATTTACACACATGAAGCTCCTTACTGGCTTTTGCGGCTGCCGCCTGGCATTAGATGTCGTCTCCAGGTGAGCCTCTGTGTTGGCATCCATAGGATTTTCTCACTTAACATCCAAAATGTGATGCCTTACATTTATCTACGTGTGACTTCGTGGACCTCTTGCCTCACTTTACAAGATCATTAATAAAGCAGATGGATGGGAAATGGATCCGGGACACTGGCATACAGCACAATCACAGCAACTCTCAGCGCTCTGTCTTCAAACCAGTTTTTAACTCAAAAACAAGCATTGCCAGCTAAACCAAAAGTTTCCAGTTTGCCGAGGGGCCAAAATTTCCAGCTGGAAATCACCAGCCTGAGGTTATGAACACGATTTGATGCATCATTTAATGACTCCGTAAACTCCAAGCAGATGAATCTCCTTGACTTCCTTTCACTCCTTCACACAATGATGAATACAGGCTGGCGTGACATCATCTTCCATGGTAAAACCCAATGATAACTGGTGGTTTTCCATTATTAGCCATTGAATCGCCCCCTGGCATCCTGCAGATTCTATCTATACACTCAGGCTGGGGATTTTATGCTAAAACCTTGTCAGACCTGAACAGGGACCAACGAAGCACAGGCTACTAGTGCTGTTGCTCATTCTCAGGACCCTCACAAACCCTGTTTTTGCCATCTGACTTTGCTTAGGGATGAGCCGAACACTCCCCGAGTTCGGTTTGTGCCCGAACCCGAACTTCCCATTTGTTTGGGACCGAACCCGAACCCCATGCAAGTCAATGGGGCTGAAAATTCGGTTTTTAGAGTGCCCTCCAAGAGGGCATATATGCTACATATTTGCCATAAAAGGTGTATGGGGGTCCGGGTAGTGCCCTGGGGGACAGGAAACAAGGACAAAAAGTTTTTAAAAAAAACATTTTTAAAGGGACAGTGAGTTTTCCATGAAATAAGGGTTAAAAATAAAAACGAAAAATTCCTTCAAATATCGTGCCTAGGAGGTCCCCATAACCTGCCCGTGAAGTGGCGGATTTCTAGGATGTATAGAAACGCTTAAAAACAAATAAATGACGTTTCATATGACGGTAAATGCTTTTCCTTTAATCTATCCATAAACAACTGCTTGGGGCGGCAGCCTGTATGAAAAGACATTTTAGGACGCGCAGAAAAAGTTTAGTTTTTTTTCGGCTAAATTATTGTGAAACTTATGCAGGCTTTGGATGAAAGTAACAATAGGTGCTTTAAAATTGGGCTTTTAGCGTCGGTAACAGTGCCGTCACACCGTAACCCCTCTGAGGATATGAATCTGATACAGGCGTCAGTGGCAGTGCACCCAATATTGTGCCTTTAGTGCCAGGCATGCAAGTACCATCATACAGTAACCCCTCTGTGGTATTGTGGAAGAGTGCAGGGGTGGACCATGTGGTCCTATATTAAAAAGATATGAATCTGGGAATGGGCGTCAGTGCACCCAGATATTCTGCCTCTGGTGCAAGACTGCCAGGGCAGCAAGTACTATCATACAGTAACCCCTCTGTGGTATGGTGGAAGAGTGCAGGGGTGGACCATGTGGTCCTATATTGAAAAGTTTTTGATCTGGTAATGGGCGTCAGTGCACCCAGATATTGTGCCTTTAATGCCAGGCCATCAAGTATCATCATACAGTAACCCCTCTGTGGTATTGTGGAAGAGTGCAGGGGTGGACCATGTGGTCCTATATTGAAAAGATATGCATCTGGTTAAGGCGTCAGTGCACCCAGATATTCTGCCTTTGGTGCCAGGCCAGCAAGTATCATCATACAGTAAGGCTGGGGTCAGACGAACGCAGTGTTAACGTCCGTGTTGCCCACACATACGTACAGTCATGGCCGAAATTGTTGGCACCCCAGACATTTTTCCAGAAAATCAAGTATTTCTCACAGAAAAGTAATGCAGTAACACATGTTTTGCTATACACATGTTTATTCCCTTTGTGTGTATTGGAACAAAACAAAAAAAGGGAGGAAAAAAAGCAAATTGGACATAATGTCACACAAAACTCCAAAAATGGGCTGGACAAAATTCTTGGCACCTTAACTTAATATTTGGTTGCACACCCTTTGGAAAAAATAACTGAAATCAGTCGCTTCCTATAACCATCAATAAGCTTCTTACACCTCTCACCGGAATTTTGGACCACTCTTCCTTTGCAAACTGCTCCAGGTCTCTCTTATTGGAAGGGCGCCTTTTCCCAACAGCAATTTTAAGATCTCTCCACAGGTGTTCAATGGGATTTAGATCTGGACTCATTGCTGGCCACTTCAGAACTCTCCAGCGCTTTCTTGTCATCCATTTCTGGGTGCTTTTTAACGTATGTTTGGGGTCATTTTCCTGCTGGAAGACCTAAGATCTCGGACGCAAACCCAGCTTTCTGACACTGGGCTCTACAGTGCGAGCCAAACTCCTTTGGTAATCCTCAGATTTCATGATGTCTTGCACACATTCAAGGCACCCAGTGCCAGAGTCAGCAAAACAACCCCAAAATATCATTGAACCTCCACCATATTTCACTGTAGGTACTGTGTTCTTTTCTTTGTAGGCCTCATTCTGTTTTCGGTAAACAGTAGAATGATGTGCTTTACCAAAAAGCTATCTTGGTCTCATCTGTCCACAATACGTTTTCCCAGAAGGATTTTGGCTTACTCAAGTACATTTTGGCAAACTGTAGTCTTGCTTTTTTATGCCTCTGTGTCAGCAGTGGGGAACTTCTGGGTCTCCTGCCATAGCGTTTCATTTCATTTACATGTCGACGGATAGTTCGCACTGACACTGATGCTCCCTGAGCCTGCAGGACAGCTTGAATTTCTTTGGAACTTGTTTGGGGCTGCTTATCCACCATCCGGACTATCCTGCGTTGCAACCTTTCATCAATTTTTCTCTTCCGTCCACGCCCAGAGAGATTAGCTACAGTGCCATGGGTTGCAAACTTCTTGATAATGTTGCGCACTGGGGACAAAGGCAAATCTAGATCTCTGGAGATGGACTTGTAACCTTGAGATTGTTGATATTTTTCCACAATTTTGGTTCTCAAGTCCTCAGATATTTCTCTTCTCCTCTTTCTATTGTCCATGCTTAGTGTGGCACACACAGACACACAATGCAAAGACTAAGTGAACTTCTCTCCTTTTTATCTGCTTTCAGGTGGGATTTTTATATTGCCCACACCTGTTACTTGCCCCAGGTGAGTTTACAGGAGCATCACATGCTTGAAACAATCTTATTTATCCACAATTTTGAAAAGGTCCCAAGTATCCAGCCCATTTTTGGAGTTTTGTGTGACATTATGTCCAATTTGCTTTTTTCCTCCCTTTTTTTGTTTTGTTCCAATACACACAAAGGGAATAAACATGTGTATAGCAACACATGTGTTACTGCAATACTTTTCTGTGAGAAATACTTGATTTTCTGAAAAAATGTCTGGGGTGCCAACAATTTCGGCCATGACTGTACGTCCGTGATAGCATACAATTGTGTTAAATGGAGCCCCACATACGAAGTACATCCGCACAGAAGTGCGGGGCTGACGGATGCTGCAAACGGACGCAGGTTAGGCAAGAATGTAATACTGCTAGAGCGGACGTGCAGAGTGCGCCACGTCCACAACGTCCGCATAGCTTTGTGTGTGAGTGATGCAACAAGGTCAGACGGACTGCATTTATACATCCAGCATTTTTGACGGACAGAATGTTCTTTCATTGTAATTTATTTTCCCTGCTACATCAGTTAAAAAATACGTCAGTGAAAAAAACCGACTGTGTGGCCACTACCTTGTCGTCACAGTCAGTAAGTACGTCCGTACTGCACGGACGCACAGTCTGTAGAAAATGCGCTCACCTGACCCTAGCCTAACCCCTCTGTGGTATTGTGTAAGAGTGCAGGGGTGGACCATGTGGTCCTAATATTGAAATGTGTTTTTTTTTTTATCTGTTAATGGGTGTCAGTGCTCCCAGATATTGTGCCTTGTATGCCAGGTCAGCAAGTATCATCATACAGTAACCCCTCTGTGGTATTGTGGAAGAGTGCAGGGTTGGACCCTGAGGTTCAAAAAAATAAAATGATATAAATCTGGCACAGGCGTCAGTGCAGCCAGAGGAGGAGGAGGAGGAGGAGGAGGAGGAGCTCCAGCACAGAGCCCCATCTTGGATCCCTCCCAGCTGCAATCAGAGTTACCCAGTGTGTCGTGAAGGAAATGTAACGACCCTGTCCATGCTTGCTGGACCACGTGTCTAAAGTGACATGCACCTTGCTGCTAACTGCCTTTCCCAATGACTGGATAACATTGTCTTCCACGTGCTGGTATAGTGCTGGAATGACCTTGCGTGAAAAGTAATGACGTTTTGGAACCTGCCACTGTGGTACAGCACATTCAGCAAATTCACGGAAGGGAGCAGAGTCCACCAGCTGGAAAGGCAGCAGCTGCAATGCAAGTAATTTTGCTGAACTGGCATTTAAACGCTGTGCTTGGGGATGGTTGGGACTATATTTTTTCTTTCGCTGCAGCAGCTGCTGCAACATAATCTGACTGCGTAAATCTTCAGCTACTGGGATGATGTCACATTGTGAGGAAGGACCTGCTGGTACATCCATTACTGTAGCATCATCCCTGTCTGTGGAGGTTGTAGGCAATGACATGGCAGGACATACAGTGTGGGTAGAGACAGATGAGGAGGAGGAGGACCTACGCAAAGTTTTGCGCCAACTTGTGTGGCACTTGTTCATATGTCGCCTCAAGCACGTGGTACCCAAGTGTCCGGTGTTTATCCCACGCTTCAGCCTCCTCTGACATAGATTACAAATAGCAACGGTGGGGTCTGCTGCACAGTTCTTAAAGAACTCCCAGACAGCAGAGTTCCTGCATGTGTTCTTTGAGACAACAGCGCTCTGCACCGGAGCAGCTCTGACATAGAAACATAGAAAAATGTCGGCAGATAAGAACCTTTCGGCCCATCTAGTCTGCCCAATTACATGGATACTTAACCTGGATTTATCTTTTGTTTAGGATAGCCTTATGCCTATCCCATGCTTGCTTAAATTCAATTACTGTTTTGGCCTCTACCACTTCTACTGGAAGACTGTTCCATGTATCCACCACCCTCTCAGTAAAATAATGCTTCCTGATGTTACTTTTAAACCTTTGCCCCTCTAATCTAAGACTATGTCCTCTTGTTTTGCTACTTTGTTTCCTTTTAAATATACTCCCTTCCTCTACCTTGTGGATTCCCTTTACGTATTTAAATGTTTCTATCATATCTCCTCTGTCTCGTCTTTTTTCCAAGCTGTACATGTTAAGATCATTAAGCCTTTCCTGGTAACTTTTCTCCTTCAAGCCGTACACCATTGATGCCTTGGACTGGCTAGTGCTACGGTTGGTCACAGAGGCTGTTGTGCCTCGTGTTTGCTGTGCCTCCTCCTCCTCCTCCTCACTTGATTCCTCAGTTCGATCTGGCACCCAGGTGGAGTCAGTGACCTCATCATCATCAATGTCATCTTCACTCCCTATCTCCTCGTCACTGGAGCCAACTTGGCAGTATGCTGCAGCTGCTGGGGCAACATGAGTGCCAGTTATTTGTGTGTCATCACTAGCACCCCCTTCCTCTAGGTTGATTATACTCCCTTGCTCAACCTCAGAGATTGAATCAGAACACTGTACTTGCTGCGCATCCTCAAGCAGCATGTCACTCTCATTGTAGTCAAACAATTCAGCTGACTCCTCCGTGTGTGATAGCGAGGCTACGGCAGGAGTAGCTGTGGACATGGAGGCTGCATTAGATGCTTTGGCAGCTGAGGTGGACTGTAAAGCACTAGAAGCCTGGCTGGCAGAGGACTCGGAGGATGAGGATGGCCTGGTTAGCCAATCCACCAAGTCCTCTGTATGTTGCTGCTGCTTAAGACGGCCAGCACCAGTTAGAAAGGACAAGCGTGCCCCTGCAGAGGATGCACCACGTCCACCACGACCAGAGACACAGCCTCCCGACACAGGGGCAGCTTGCCCTCTTATCTGTGGCTGGGAGCGTCTGCCTGTCCTTTTTGTTCTTTCAGACATGGTGAGTGATATATAGATTAATATATACAGAACTCTGATTCAACTCTGGTATAAAGATTTAAATAACTCTGGTATAACTCAGTGAGACACACTGATAGCTGGCAGCCAGTGACGAGACACAGAAGATCACCTCAATTCACAAATGTTTTAAATAAATTAGTGAGCCCCAAAATACAGCGTGGTACTTTTTGTATGACAAGACACAGATCACCTTAATTCCCAAGTGTTTTAAAGAAATTAGTGAGCCCCAAAAAAACTTGCTGGCTGTGTGACGAGACACAGAAAATCACCTTAATTCACAAATGCTTTAAATAAAGTTGTAAACCCCAAAAAAACTTGCTGGCACAGTGACAAGACACACATCACCTAAATTCCCTGATATTTGGTCAAAATGAAACCCCCCAGACCCCCCCAGTAGCGTGGCAGACCGGCAGTAACAACACATACAACTATCTCCTTTGAAATCTCCTCTGAAATGCGTGCAGAAGCGCTGCATGGAAACCTTATATAGTGTGATGCGGGACTTAGCTCTGTGAGCCCATGATTGGGCAAAATTTGACCAATCAGGACTCTGAGCGGTGATTGGCATATTGTTCAACCAGTCTTGCACCAGACCTGCGGTCAGGTGCAAGGCTGTAGCCAATTACGAGCTTCAGGCCAGTGGGAAAATGCATTGTGGTCCATTGTGGTCGAACATGCGGCAAACACCCGGAAATGTTCGGGGTTCGCGATCTGCTCGAACAGGCTAAGTTCGGGTCGAACCCCTAACTGTCCGAACCCAAACAGCTCATCCCTATTTGCTATATCTGTGTCTAACAGTCTGTGTCTGTCTGTTTGTGTCTGTCTTTGTCTATCAATTTGTATCACTCTGTGTGTCTGTGTATATCGGCTGGATGGAGTGGAGGTAATATCACTGCTCTATAACCGTGGAGACACAGATCCGATCCCAGCAAGAGCACCTCTCCAGTAAGTGTTCTTGGGCGAGACACCTAACGGTACATACTCGCCACCCACATAATATCGGCTGTGGAGTCCAGTGGTAACGTATCTGCCCTTTAACCGTGGAGAAGCAAGTCAAATCCCGTTCAGCACCTCCCTCCGATACAACTGTGGAGAAGCGAGTCTCGACTTTACGAGAAGCGGGTTAAACCCAACCACCAGGTCGCTGATCTACAATCATGGAAAGATGACCTGATCCCACTCAGAAGATGCCACCAGCGAGTGTCCTTGGGCAAAACACCCAACAATATGGATGCACCTACCTCACAAAATACTTGTACATCTCATAGATTGTAAGTTTCCTTGGGAACAGGATCCCCTGAATCAGGCCGTATCATCCATGTGTGGTATTCCAATGTATTAACCCCTTGTACACTGATCCTGTAAAGCGCTGCAGAATATGTGGCGCTATATAAATAAAGGATAATGATAAAATATCTCTGTGTGTATCTGTCTGTGTGCATTAATTTGTATCAGTCTGTGTGTATTAAGTTGTATCAGTCTGTGTGCATTAATTTGTATCAGTCTGTGTGCATTAATTTGTATCAGTCTGTGTGTATTAATTTGTATCAGTCTTTGTGTATCAGTCTCTGTGCATTAATTTGTATCAGTCTGTATCTGTGTGTATCTGTCTGTGTTTATTAATTTGTATCAGTCTGTGTGTATCTGTGTGCATTAATTTGTATCAGTCTGTGTGTATTAATTTGTATCAGTCTGTATCTGTGTGTATCTGTCTGTGTGTATTAATTTGTATCAGTCTGTGTGTATCTGTGTGCATTAATTGGTATCAGTCTGTGTGTATCTGTGTGTATTAATTTGTATCAGTTTGTGTGTATTAATTTGTATCAGTCTGTATCTGTGTGTATCTGTCTGTGTGTATTAATTTGTATCAGTCTGTATCTGTGTGTGTATCTGTCTGTGTGTATTAATTGGTATCAGTCTGTGTGTATTAATTTGTATCTGTGTGTATCAGTCTGTGTGTATAATTTGTATCAGTCTGTATCTGTGTGTATCTGTCTGTGTGTATTAATTTGTATCAGTCTGTATCTGTGTGTATCTGTCTGTGTGTATTAATTGGTATCAGACTGATACCAATTAATACACACAGACTGATACCAATTAATACACACAGACAGATACACACAGATACAGACTGATACAAATTAATACACACAGACAGATACACACAGATACAGACTGATACAAATTAATACACACAGACTGATACACACAGATAC
This sequence comes from Leptobrachium leishanense, assembly GCA_009667805.1. Taxonomy (NCBI): domain Eukaryota; kingdom Metazoa; phylum Chordata; class Amphibia; order Anura; family Megophryidae; genus Leptobrachium; species Leptobrachium leishanense. Next base: position 467,844,981 of record CM019064.1, on the reverse strand, counting down.
AAATTAATACACACAGACTGATACCAATTAATACACACAGACAGATACACACAGATACAGACTGATACAAATTAATACACACAGACAGATACACACAGATACAGACTGATACAAATTAATACACACAAACTGATACAAATTAATACACACAGATACACACAGACTGATACCAATTAATGCACACAGATACACACAGACTGATACAAATTAATACACACAGACAGATACACACAGATACAGACTGATACAAATTAATACACACAGACTGATACAAATTAATGCACACAGATACACACAGACTGATACAAATTAATACACACAGACAGATACACACAGATACAGACTGATACAAATTAATACACACAAACTGATACCAATTAATACACACAGACTGATACCAATTAATACACACAGACTGTGTGTATTAATTGGTATCAGTTTGTGTGTATTAATTTGTATCAGTCTGTATCTGTGTGTATCTGTCTGTGTGTATTAATTGGTATCAGTCTGTGTGCATTAATTGGTATCAGTCTGTATCTGTGTGTATCTGTCTGTGTGTATTAATTGGTATCAGTCTGTGTGTATTAATTGGTATCAGTCTGTGTGCATTAATTGGTATCAGTCTGTGTGCATTAATTGGTATCTGTCTGTGTGCATTAATTGGTATCAGTCTGTATCTGTGTGTATCTGTCTGTGTGTATTAATTGGTATCAGTCTGTGTGCATTAATTGGTATCAGTCTGTGTGCATTAATTGGTATCAGTCTGTGTGTATTAATTGGTATCAGTCTGTGTGCATTAATTGGTATCTGTCTGTGTGTATTAATTTGTATCAGTCTGTATCTGTGTGTATCTGTCTGTGTGTATTAATTTGTATCAGTCTGTGTGTATCAGTCTGTGTGCATTAATTGGTATCTGTCTGTGTGTATTAATTTGTATCAGTCTGTATCTGTGTGTATCTGTCTGTGTGTATTAATTTGTATCAGTCTGTGTGTATCAGTCTGTGTGCATTAATTGGTATCTGTCTGTGTGTATTAATTGGTATCAGTCTGTGTGCATTAATTGGTATCAGTCTGTGTGTATTTGTCTACATCTGTTTCTCTGGTTATTAAGTAACCTTATATGGACATAGTAAACGTTTTTAGGAAATGTCAGGTTGATGTTTGTGTCTCTAGTGTTTTCCTCTAAATGTCACAAACACTCACGCACGTCTCACTAAACTTGTACCAGCTGTGCCCGGAGCATTTAGGTTTTGATTTCATTTTCTGAAGAATTTAGTCTCTATACTTTCTTTTCCTGTAAATGAGACTGACCTCATCGCCTGCACATTCCACAAAAAAATATTTTATTTTTACTTTTACTTTTTGTATTTTTTCCAATTTTTTAAATTCTAATTTTGTGACAGACCTTTTAATTATTTTTTTATTATTATTTTGTGACAGACCATTTAATTATTTTTTTATTATTATTTTGTGGCAGACCTTTTATTATTTTTTTATTATTATTTTGTGGCAGACCTTTTAATTATTTTTTTTATTATTTTGTAGCAGACCTTTTAATTATTTTTTTATTATTATTTTGTGGCAGACCTTTTAATTATTTTTTTATTATTTTGTAGCAGACCTTTTAATTATTTTTTTATTATTATTTAGTAGCAGACCTTTTTAATAATTTTTTTCATTATTATTTTGTGGCAGACCTTTTATTATTTTTTTATTATTATTTTGTGGCAGACCTTTTAATTATTTTTTTATTATTATTTAGTAGCAGACCTTTTAATTATTTTTTATTTTGTGGCAGACCTTTTAATTATTTTTTTTAAAGGACCTTTTTTTTATTATTCAGACATATTTTATGACATTTTTATTGGTTTAACCTCCTTTTAGAAGAATGCGAGACATCCTATTATTTTCCCCTGTTCGGTGGAATTCGCTGAAGCCAATTCAGAGCTTTTCGCCAGCGTCCAATAATTGCTTCGGCGACTCTGTTTTCGGCAGAAAACGGTGAACATTCAATAAATAGTGAATTCATCGAATTTTCACCGAACGAAGTGGAATCGCCGAAATGAAAAGCACCGAAATTGACCTCAGTTTGGGGGTTTTGCGAGTTTTTTTATGAATTTTCTATTTCTTTCTTTCTCCGCGTCCTTTTCGTGAGAGTCGGAGAAAGCGAGATCAGACGCGCCCGCTCGCTTACCCCTCAGGCACCGAAAATAGCAAAAAAAAATATATAATAAAACAAAACAATCTGGTGACATCACCAAGGGAAGCGAAACGTTGACAAACACAGGCTCTCAATGAGGCGCGATGGACTCAGAGGATATTCTTGTTCCTTGATGTGTCATGTTTGTCAATTGATTCAAATCGGGTTTTTCCTTCTCGTTTTGGAAACACAGAGAGAGACGGGGTAAGCCGCACGCGGCGGACTTGCGGTCTGTTGCACCGGTTATTGTGGTGTGACTCACAGACCTCGTCATTGGTACAAAATCAAATTGATATTATTATATCTTTGTCAGACGTCCAGACATAAAGACGGGCACATCGCTGGCCGATCCAGAAAGGGAGCGAAGAATCACAGGAGGCATGTTCCCAGGGCTGGACTGACATCTCAGGAGCCTGTAGGCACAGAAATCTGGAGCGCTCTTACCCTGCCCCCCCCCCAAAATAAAATAAAAAATGCCAAAATACTGTTTTAATTAAATAAATGACATTTTAAAAAATTTATAAATATATTTTTCCTGCGTTCACATCAATAAAGCAGCAGAATCTTCTGCCTTAAAATGCAGCAAAGATAGAGCAGAGGCTTAACCCTAACCCTAACACAAGCTCAAATAGTAACCCTAACCCTAAAACATGCACAAATAGTAACCCTAACCCTAAAACCTGCACAAATAGTAACTTAACCCTAAAACAAGCACAAATAGTAACCTAACCCTGACCCTAAAACAAGCTCAATTAGTAACCTAACCCTGACCCTAAAACAAGCTCAAATAGTAACCTAACCCTAAAACAAGCTCAGATAGTAACCTAACCCTAACACAAGCTCAAATAGTAACCTAACCCTAAAACAAGCTCAAATAGTAACCTAACCCTAAAACAAGCACAAATAGTAACCTAACCCTAACACAAGCTCAAATAGTAACCTAACCCTAACACAAGCTCAGATAGTAACCTAACCCTAAAACAAGCTCAAATAGTAACCTAACCCTAAAACAAGCACAAATAGTAACCTAACCCTAACACAAGCTCAAATAGTAACCTAACCCTAACACAAGCTCAAATAGTAACCTAACCCTAACACAAGCTCAAATAGTAACCTAACCCTAACACAAGCACAAATAGTAACCTAACCCTAACACAAGCTCAAATAGTAACCTAACCCTAACACAAGCTCAAATAGTAACCTAACCCTAACACAAGCTCAGATAGTAACCTAACCCTAAAACAAGCTCAAATAGTAAACTAACCCTAAAACAAGCTCAAATAGTAAACTAACCCTAAAACATGCACAAATAGTAACCTAACCCTAAAACATGCACAAATAGTAACCTAACCCTAAAACATGCACAAATAGTAACCTAACCCTAAAACAAGCTCAAATAGTAACCCTAACCCTAAAACATGCACAAATAGTAACCTAACCCTAAAACATGCACAAATAGTAACCTAACCCTAAAACATGCACAAATAGTAACCTAACCCTAAAACAAGCTCAAATAGTAACCTAACCCTAAAACAAGCTCAAATAGTAACCTAACCCTAAAACAAGCTCAAATAGTAAACTAACCCTAAAACATGCACAAATAGTAACCCTAACCCTAAAACATGCACAAATAGTAACTTAACCCTAACCCTAAAACAAGCACAAATAGTAACCTAACCCTAAAACATGCACAAATAGTAACCTAACCCTAAAACATGCACAAATAGTAACCTAACCCTAAAACAAGCTCAAATAGTAAACTATCACAAAAACAAGCACAAATAGTAACCTAACCCTAAAACATGCACAAATAGTAACCTAACCCTAAAACATGCACAAATAGTAACCTAACCCTAAAACAAGCTCAAATAGTAAACTAACCCTAAAACATGCACAAATAGTAACCTAACCCTAAAACATGCACAAATAGTAACCTAACCCTAAAACAAGCACAAATAGTAACCTAACCCTAAAACAAGCTCAAATAGTAAACTAACCCTAAAACATGCACAAATAGTAACCCTAACCCTAAAACATGCACAAATAGTAACTTAACCTAACCCTAAAACAAGCACAAATAGTAACCTAACCCTAAAACATGCACAAATAGTAACCCTAACCCTAAAACAAGCTCAAATAGTAAACTATCACAAAAACAAGCACAAATAGTAAACTAACCCTAAAACAAGCACAAATAGTAACCCTAACCCTAAAACAAGCACAAATAGTAACGTAACTCTAAAACAAGCACAAATAGTAACCTAACCCTAAAACAAGCACAAATAGTAACCTAACCCTAAAACAAGCACAAATAGTAACCTAAACCTAAAACATGCACAAATAGTAACTTAACCCTAACCCTAAAACAAGCACAAATAGTAACACTAACCCTAAAACATGCACAAATAGTAACCCTAACCCTAAAACAAGCACAAATAGTAACCTAACCCTAAAACATGCACAAATAGTAACCCTAACCCTAAAACAAGCACAAATAGTAACGTAACTCTAAAACAAGCACAAATAGTAACTTAACCCTAAAACAAGCACAAATAGTAACCTAACACTAACCCTAAAACAAGCTCAAATAGTAACCTAACCCTAAAACAAGCACATAGTAAACTAACCCTAAAATCGTAGCTTTTTGACGGGGAGGCTGAAAGCACGTCTGGTTGTAGCGCACACAATTTGTGCGGACGCTACCCTGTGTGACTCTCCCCGTCGAGTCTGTTACAAAGCTGCGACAGACGTGGGGAAGAGCGGACACACGTACGCACTCAGTGCGCTCGTGTGACCGCAGCCTAAACCTAGTGCTAACCCTAAATCTAACCTTAGCCTTTACCTTAAACCTATCTTTAGGCACTATTCTGAAAAAACATCAATGCTTTGTTGACTCATGGAGATAAAGCCTCACGGCACCGGTAATCTGCGTTTCCTGGTAATTTCCCGCAGCGTTAGGGGATTTTTTTACTGCTTTTCTATCGTGGCTGACACGGACGCGTCTTTATGATAAACAATGGGTGATTCTCTGGAATATCCTCATCTTCTGGAGTTACGTGTAACGTCTTGTATAAAACTATAAATCAATGTAACCCTTGTCAGCTGAGGACGCAAGGAGCAGGTGGTCTACCTGCTTCCCCCCGTTGCGGATCCTGTGGATGTTAGTGGTGAGGTTGATAGTCCACCGCTGCCCATGTGTATGCTGACGTACAGGAATCCAGCTGAAGTGGACTACAACTCCCACAACAGCTGTCTGAGCATGATGGGACACACAGTGTGAGTCAACAGCCAGTGTCACGTTAACCAGTTTACCCTTTATCACCCAAAACCTCTGCACAATCATAAATCAAAGCTTTCAGCAATAGGGATGAGCCGAACACCCCCGAGTTCGGTTCGCATTCGAACTCAAACTTTTCAAAAGTTTGAACTCGAACTTTTCAAAAGTTCGAACACGAACTCAATACAAGTCAATGGGACTCAAAATTCGGTTTTTAGAGTGCCCTCCAAGAGGGCATATATGCTAGATATTTGCCATAAAAGGTGTATGGGGGTCCAGGTAGTGCCCTGGGGACAGGAAACAAGGACAATAAGTAAAAAAAAAAAAGTTTTTAAAGGGACAGTGAGTTTGCCATGAAATAAGGGTTAAAAATAAAAACAAAAAGTTCCTTCAAATATCGTGCCTAGGAGGTCCCCATAACCTGCCCGTGAAGTGGCGGATTTCTAGGATGTATAGAAACCTTTAAAAACCAAAAAAATGACGTTTCAAATGACAGTAAATGCTTTTCCTTTAATCTATTCATAAACAACTGCTTGGGGCGGCAGTCTGTATGAAAAGAGGAGACATTTTCTCAGACGCAGAAAAAGTTTAGTGATTTATTGGCTAAATTATTGTGAAACTTATGCAGGCTTTGGATGAAAGTAACAATAGGTGCTTTAAAATTGTGCCTTTAGCTTCGGCAACAGTGCCGTCACACCGTAACCACTCTGTGGTATTGTGGAAGAGTGCAGGGGTGGAGCATGCGGTCCTATATTAAAAAAAGATATGAATCTGGTAAAGACGTCAGTGCACCCAAATATTGTTCCTTTGGTGGCAGCAAGTGCCGTCACACCGTAACCCTTTTGGGGTATTATGGAAGAGTGCAGGGTTAGACCCTGCGGTTCAAAAAATTCAAATGATATAAATGTGGCACAGGCGTCAGTGCAGCCAAATATTGTGCCTTTCATGGCAGCAAGTGCCTTCACACCGTAACCCCTTTGTGGTATTGTGGAAGAGTTCAGTGCTGGAGGTTTTGTGAATGCAGAAGACATCCCCGATCTATTCCGTTACGTCAGCATCAGGGGATTGATAGCTGCTGATCCAGGACTGATTCAATTTTATAAATGTCAGCCGGTCTACAGAGTCGGTGGACAGACGCACTCTTTTGTTTGTGACAAAACCTCCAGCGGCACTGAACGTCCTTTCAGAAAGCAGGCTGGATGAAGGGCAACCTAGTAGCTGCATAGCATATTGGCTAAGTTCTGGCCAGTGATCCAATCTCAACACCCAGTAAGCCAGTGGATCATCTGTTGGAAAGGTATCCAGGTCTGCCCTTGCCCCTAGGTAGTCCTGCACCATACGGTGAAGACGCTGGCAATGGGTGCCTACATTTGACATCCCTGGGCGTCGTGGACTAAAATTTTTTAAAAACGCACCAGTCAAGCGGCCCCAGCCTTCACCACTATTCCTCTGATCATCCGCAGCCTCAGAAACACCTGTGTCATCACTTGGTAACCTACCAGTACCTGGAAAGGTGTTACACAAGTGTCGCTTTAGAGCGTCCTCAAGTTTTTTCATCCTGTGCTCCCTCTGTGCGGGCAGGATGAGCTCTGCAACTTTACCCTTGCATCATGGATCAAGAAGGGTTGCCAACCAGTAATGATCCCTCTCCTTGATAGCACGAATCCTGGGGTCCTTTAGCAGGCTTTGCAGGATAAGGGAGCCCATGCAGCATAGGTTGGAAGTGGCATTAGCTTCCTTGTCTTCCTGGTCAATGAGGAGGATGACCCCATCGTGCACTTCCTCCTCCCAGCCACGTACTAGTCCTTGTGTTTCTGGGCACACAAAACCCTCTCTTGAGGAATCCCCACCTTCAGTGCCCCCACTACTTAAATATTCCTCCTCCTCATCCTCCTCCTGTCTGAGCCAGGGGCAGATCCAGACACAGGTTTCGGGGGGGGGGGGGGGCATTCTACCAGTTTTGGCTAAAAGCTGGTGTTGGGTTTGCAGTGACAGGCAGATTTGCCCCCAGATATTTGCCCCAGCTCATATGGATATATATATTGGCCCCCAACTCACATAGATGTATATAATGCCCCAAGGCAGCTCACATGGATATATATATCTGCCCCCAGCTCACACATGGGTAATATTTGCCCCTTAACTCACACATGGGTAATATTTGCCCCCTGCTCACACATGGGTAATATTTGCCCCCACCTCAGTTTAATGAAGTATAAGTGCTCTTGTCGACATGTCTTGTGAGCTAAGAGCTTTGCAAACTTTTTTTACCTCTGCTGCTCAGGCTCAGCTCACACTATGAAGAGCAGATCTGTTGCTTCAGAATCTTATCCAGCTTGCTTGCTTTGGGAAACCTCACCTTGAGAGTCTCAGACAGTCACAGTGTGGCGCCTCCTGGCTGAGCTGGCTCCTGCTAGCTTTCCCGGCCGGCTTGAGGCTTCCTGCCCATGTGACTGACACTGACTCACCATGTGACCGGCCCATGGATTGACACGTGAGGAGGGGAGGGGCAATGGCTGGCTCGCTCACTTCCTGTTCCTGCTCACTCCTCACTGGCGCTGCTCGCTCGCATGGAGTGAATGCGCACTGCGGCCGCGGCGGCAAGGCAAGCCTGGCCCAGCGTGAGAGCGCAGCGGAGTTTTCATTCAGGACAGGAGACAGTGACACACAGACGGAGTGACATTTTTTTCATCACAGGCAGGCAGTGCGCGCTGCGGGTCGCGGCGCGCGCTGCTTCAGTTTGGCTGGACCAGCAATGCAGTCTGCTGCTGAGCTCAGAGCTGAAGGCAGAGAGGCAGTAATTTTTTTCAGAATCTTGGGGGGGGGCAATTGCCCCGTTGCCCCCCCTGGATCCACCCCTGGTCTGAGCTGAGGAGGACCCGCTGGAACGCTGTCTGCGGAAAGACTGGGGCCTTCAGAGCTAGGGAAGGCCTCCACTTCCTCCCGCTGCTCTGCCTCTAGAGCCACATCTATAATTCCCCGCAGAGTGTGCTCCAGCAGGAACACTAAAGGAAATGCACTGTCCCTGCTCACCATCCTCGTTGCCTCCTCAAATGATGACAGTACAGTGCATGCATCCTTGATCATCAGCCACTGCGGGGGGGAAAAAAACAAGTTGACCTGAACCTGTCCTTGTGCCATACTCACACAGGTACTCGTTGATGGCCATCTGCTGCTTGTGCAGACGCTGCAGCATTGCTAATGTCGAGTTCCACCTGGTGGGCATGTCACAGATCAGACGGTTTGTGGGAAGGTGGAATTCTCTTTGAATTTCTGCCAGGTGAACACTTGCTGGGAATGACCGTCTGAAGTGGCTGCAGACTTTTCTGGCCTGGCTGAGAAGCTCTGCCAGCCCTGGGTACCTGTTTAGGAAACACTGTACCACCAGATTTTGGACGTGTGCTAGGCATGGTACATGTGTCAACTTACCCAGGCATAGGGCGGAGAGAAGGTTGCTGCCATTATCACAGCCGACCATTCCCAGCTGAAGCTGGTGTGTGTTAACCATCTCTGCACCTGCCCCTGCAGAGCTGACAGAATTTCTGGCCCGGTGTGGCTCTTGTCCCCTAAACAAACCAGCTCAAGCACAGTATGGCATCTTTTTACTTGAGCCATAGCGTAGCCCGTCAGGCGTCGGTTTAACTGCCACTTCGCCAGAGACACAGAAGGAGGAGGAGGAGGAGGGAGAGGTGGTGGTGGAGCAGACAGACCTCATACAAGCAGCTTTCTGGAGGCGTGGTGGATGAACAAGCTCCAGCACAGAGCCCCGCCTTGGATCCCTCCCAGCTGCAATCAGAGTTACCCAGTGTGCCATGAAGGAGATGTAACGACCCTGTCCATGCTTGCTGGACCACGTGTCTAAAGTCACATGCACCTTGCTGCTGACTGCCTTTCCCAATGACTGGATAACATTGTCTTCCACGTGCTGGTATAGTGCTGGAATGGCCTTCCGTGAAAAGTAATGGCGTTTTGGAACATGCCACTGTGGTACAGCACATTCAGCAAATTCACGGAAGGGAGCACAGTCCACCAGCTGGAAAGGCAGCAGCTGCAATGCGAGTAATTTTGCTAAGCTGGCATTTAGACGCTGTGCTTGGGGATGGGTGGGACTATATTTTTTCTTACGCTGCAGCAGCTGGGGCAACGTAATCTGACTGCGTAAATCTTCAGCTGATGGGATGCTGTCACATTGTGACGAAGGACCTGGTACATCCATTACTGTAACATCATCCCTGTCAGTGGAGGTTGTAGGCAATGACATGGCAGGACATACAGTGGGGGTAGAGACAGATGAGGAGGAGGAGGAGGACCTACGCAAAGTTTTGCGCCAACGGGATGCGTGGCAGGTGGTCATATGTTGCCTCAAGCACGTGGTACTCAAGCGTCCGGTGTCTTTCCCACGCTTGAGCCTCATCTGACATAGATTACAAATAGCAACGGTGGGGTCTGCTGCACATTTCTGAAAGAACTCCCAGACAGCAGAGTTCCTGGATGTGTGCTTTGAGACAACAGTGCTCTGCACCTGAGCATCTCTGACATCTGATGCCTTGGACTGGCTAGTGATACGGTTGGTCATAGAGGATGTTGTGCCTCGTGTTTGTTGTGCCTCCTCCTCCTCCTCACTTGACTCCTCTGTTCAATCAGGCACCCAGGTGGAGTCAGTGACCTCATCATCATTGTCATCACCCCCTATCTCCTCGTCACTGGAGCCAACTTGGTAGTATGCTGCAGCTGCTGGGACAACATGAGTGCCAGTTATTTGTGTGTCATCATCACTGGCACCCCCTTCCTCTAGGTTGATTATACTCCCTTCCTCAACCTCAGAGATTGAATCAGAGCACTGTATTTGCTGTGCATCCTCAAGCAGCATGTCACTATGATTGTAGTCAAACAATTCAGCTGACTCCTCCGTGTGTGATAGTGAGGCTACGGCAGGAGTAGCTGTGGACATGGAGGCTGCATTAGATGCTTTGGCAGCGGAGGTGGACTGTAAAGCACTAGAAGCCTGGCTGGCAGAGGACTCGGAGGATGAGGATGGCCTGGTTAGCCAATCCACCAAATCCTCTGTATGTTGCTGCTGCTTAAGACGGCCAGCACCAGTTAGAAAGGACAAGCGTGCCCCTGCAGAGGATGCACCACGTCCACGACGACCAGAGGCACAGCCTCCCGACACAGAAGCTGCTTGCCCTCTTATCTGTGTCTGGGAGCGTCTGCCTGTCCTTTTTGTTCTTTCTGACATGGTGAGTGATATATAGATTAAATATATACAGAACTCTGATTCAACTCTGGTATAAAGATTAAAGACTTCCAGAACTCTGGTATAACTCAGTGAGACACCGTGATAGCTGGCAGCCAGTGACAAGACACAGATTACAATTCACAGAAACCTCCTATAAATCAATGAGACCCCCTGATGGGTGCCAGTGACAAGACACAAATTAAAATTCTCAGAAATCTTCTACAAGTCAGTGAGACCCCCTGATAGGACCCCCTGATAGCTGACAACAGTGACAAGACACAGATTACAATTCACAGAAATCTGCTAGAAGTATGTGGGACCCCCTGATAGGTGGCAGTGAGAAGCCACAGATTACAAATCTCAGAAACCTCCTATAAATCAGTGAGACCCCCTGATGGGTGGCAGTGACAAGACACAGATTAGAACAATTCCCAGATATTTTGTATAAATGACTGACCCCCCCCAAAATTCTGTGTGGCAGTGACAAGACACAGATTACCTCAATTCCCAAATATTTTGTAGAAATTACTGACCCCCCCCCAAAATAGTTGCTGGTGGCAATGACAAGACACAGATTACCTCAATTCCCAGATATTTTGTAGAAATGAGACCCCCCCAGTAGCTGGTGGCAGACTGGCAGTGTGAACACACATTAACGCAACAACAATCTCCTCTCAAATCTCCTCTCAAACGCATGCTGAAGCGTTGTGTGAAACCTTATATAGTGTGCTGCGGGACTTTGGGCAAAATTTGCCCAATCAGGACTCTGAGCCGTGATTGGCATAGTCTTGAACCTGTCTTGCACCTGACCTGTGGTCAGGTGCAAGGCTGTAGCCAATTACAAGCTTCAGGCCATTGGAAAAGTGCATTGTGGTGCATTGTGGGCGAACATGCGGCGAACATGTGGAAATGTTCGTAGTTCGCGAACATGCGAACAGGCGATGTTCGAATCGAACTCCGAACCGAACAGCTCATCCCTATTCAGTAATGAAAACAACGAATAAAAATGCATAAAATCAAACTGAAATGAAATTCACACAATGTGTGTATTATATGTCAAGTCCTTGCCATAGAAGCAATAAATAGAAATGATGGATGCCTCCAGGGCACTGGATCCAGTGTCTCCTCGTGTCTGGATTTCAGGATTCTGGAGAAAGCGGTGGTGATGCTGTAATATTTACTTTTATTTTAGTGTTTGCAACTTTAATTCTCCAAAAATGAGATGAATGTGGTTTATTGGCAGTATGCAAAGGTCAAGGATGGCCTGGGCGAGGCTCGGCCACTGGTGAGACACTCCATTTCTGCGAAACAATGTGTCAATCCAATGGGTCAATCCAATGGGTCACTCCAGTGTGTCAATCCAATGGGTCAATCCAATGTGTCAATCCAATAGGTCAATCCATTGTGTCAATCCAATGGGTCACTCCAGTGTGTCAATCCAATGGGTCAATCCAGTGTGTCAATCCATCAATCTAATGTGTCAATCCATCAATCTAATGGGTCAATCCAGTGTGTCAATCCAATGTGTCAATCCAATAGGTCAATCCAATGAGTCAATCCAATAGGTCAATCCATTGTGTCAATCCAATGGGTCAATCCAGTGTGTCTAAAGGGTCAATCCATTGTGTCAATCCAATGGGTCAATTTGTTGTGTCAATCCAATGGGTCAATCTGTTGTGTCAATCTAATGTGTCAGTCCAATAGCTCAATCCATTGTGTAAATCAAATGGGTCAATTCAGTTTGTCAATCGAATGGGTCAATCCATTGTTTAAATCCAATGGGTCAATCCATTGTGTCAATCCAATGGGTCAATCCATTGCAATCCATACATTTTTTTCTCAAAACAATCAATTTAATTTTTTTCCGAGGTTTCTCTCTCTCTCTAAATATATATAGATTTAAAGTAATGATGGTGTTAATAAACTGTGAGGCCTTCAGTGAATGTCACGAAAATGGTGGATTTTTGGGTCAGGATATTCACATTCTGACTCATAAGAAGATTAATAACTCAAAGCTAATAAAGCGGCTCAGAAAGAGAAAGCACCGGAGCACAAAGAACCATTCATGGACTCGACCGCATAAAGACGCAAAGCGCCGGTAATAGCCTTACCTGCTTATTATTTGTGGTAATGCGGGGGAGGGGGGTTTCCATTGCTTTTCTGCCCGGGTTACAGCAACGAGTCCATTACAGGAAAATTAAGTAAATCTGTGGGATAATCAAGATTTCCAGTAAAATACGTAATCTTATGAAAGCAATCAGCTCTGAGCTCCCCATGCCACTGCTTCCTCCCACCCCATGCCACTGCTTCCTCCCACTCCATGCCACTGCTTCCTCCCACTCATGCCACTGCTTCCTCCCACTCCATGCCACCGCTTCCTCCCACTCCATGCCACCGCTTCCTCCCACTCCATGCCACCGCTTCCTCCCACCCCATGCCACTGCTTCCTCCCACTCCATGCCACTGCTTCCTCCCTCTCCATGCCACCGCTTCCTCCCACTCCATGCCACTGCTTCCTCTCACCCAATAGCACCGGGTCACTGCCACCGCCCCCCCATGATGCCATTCCACTGCTTCCTCCCTCACCATGCCACCGCTTCCTCCCACTCAATGCCACTGCTTCCTCTCACCCCATGCCACTGCTTCCTCTCACCCCGTGCCACTGCTTCCTCTCACCCAATAGCACGGGTCGCTGCCACCGCCCCCCCATGATGCCATTCCACTGCTTCCTCCCTCACCATGCCACCTCTTCCTTCCACTCAATGCCACTGCTTCCTCTCACCCCATGCCACTGCTTCCTCTCACCCCATGCCACTGCTTCCTCTCACCCAATAGCACGGGTCGCTGCCACCGCCCCCCCATGATGCCATTCCACTGCTTCCTCCCTCACCATGCCACCTCTTCCTCCCACTCAATGCCACTGCTTCCTCCCTCCCCATGGCACTGCTTCCTCTCACCCCATTGCACTGCTTCCTCTCATCCCATAGCACCGGGTCGCTGTCACCGCCCCCCCCCTGGCACATCCCACTGCCTCTTCCCTCCCTTCGGCATATGGTATTGCCAACTCCCTCCCCATGGCACCATACCACAGCCTCCTCTCTCCACAAGGCACTGTACATCTGCCTCCTCGCTACCCATGGCCCCGTCCCTCTGCCTCCTCCCTCTCCATGGCACCATGCCACTGCCTCTTCTTTCCCCCCGTGACACGTGCTATTGTCTCCTCGGCACCATGCCACTGCCTTATCCCTCCCCATGCACCATGCCACTGTTCCCTCCCTCACTATGGCACCATGCCACTGACTCCTCTTTTCCCATAGCCCCATGCCACTTCTTCCTCTCTCTACATGGCACTGTGCCACTGCCAAAATCTGAAAAAAGATGGTGTCTTGATCATAAAACCTGGACAGCAATAGACTGGAAACAAGTAATTAATGAGTGGCGTTGACATTACTCCCAGCAGCAGGTCTCATTTACATATGGAGAATGCCCAAGGAACTATATATCATGGACTGTGTGGTCGAGGTGGGTCTGTGATGATTTGGTGGCTGTGTCACTATTGTATATGATCGAGTTACTGCCGGTATAAGGGACATTCCAGCCAATGAGGAGGATCCTGTGGTAAAGCAGCTGTTTCCTAACAATGTCTCTATGTTTTTGGGGAGATGAGCCATCTCTGAAACCCCCACAGCCAGAATCCTTCAATCTTGGCTTGTGGAGCACCGAGACGTACTTCAGAATCTACCCTGGCGGCTCAGTCACCGGACGTGAATATCATGGAGTCACTGTGGGCAGTCTAGGAGAGCAGAACGAGAAGCAAACCCCCTCCACCAACATGTCTGGAGGAACCGGTGGATCTTCTGATGGACGAATGGTCCAACATCCCACTGGAGACAAAGGTATTCCGAGAAGGTTAGAAGCTGTACTAACCCCTTTGCTATGAAGGCTTTTTCTTTTCCAGTGGATGAGAGAACAACCTTTACATCATGACACCATGTGACAACCAAATACATCTACCTCACGGTTGAGGTGAAACGGCTCGACCACGTTGACATGTCTCACAGTCACAGGGCGGTCCAGGGGCAGTTCTATGTCAGAAGGTAAGTATGTCCATCGTCAGTCGATGACTTGCTATGACCGTCCTCTAGGGATGGAATTTTAAGACTGGCACAGGCCGCAGCACGGAGTTAATGGCTTTCATGGAACATGGCGGTCCATCCAACGCCATATTAATGAAGAAATATTGCCTATTTCCCAGACATTCAGAATATTGTGTCTCTGAGGGAAAACCCAACTGTGAAGGCCTCAGGGTTCATGTGTCTCATCCTTTATGTTTACAGTAAGTGCAGTAAAGTATTTATTCAGCCGAACTGTAGAGACGACCAGAGGTTTGCGGGTGGGAGGAAAACATTCCAGGTTTGAGGAAATCCTTGTTCCTCTTATTGGAAAGGAGGGTAGGGACCTCACGGTGGTGTACGGGGACACAGAGTGATTACAGACCCTGTGTGGGTGCTGGTCATGAATGTATTTATTTAGTTTGCTCTCTGGCATTCCATGCCTGAAAACACTTCATTCATTGAGCAATCCCGTTTCCCACTGAGCGAGATCGCTCAGTGAAGCAAGAATTTCAGAGCAACTCCGGATGTGCAGTGTATGGGGTGAGCGGCCAAGATATACTCATTATAAATATGACGCAAGCACAGCGTGGTCTCCGTAAGACGTAAACAAAGAACTGGTTGGAACAGGCCGCTGGTTAATACGCCGATGACTCGCGGTCATGCTGACAGACAAGTTCGCTGGGCACGAGGTGAAGATTTAGGGCAGGGGTTGGCTGCCTCAGCCCTACAGATCTTTTGAAACTACATTTCCCATGATTCTCTATCAACGTAATAAGCGGCTGAGCATCATGGAAGAACTAGTTCCAAAACATCTGGAGGGTCATGTTTGCTGACCCTTGATTTTGTGAGTGGTTAGGTTTAAAGGTTGAGTTTGTTGGGGTAGAGGTCATGGTGAATGTCTATCCCTACTCCTCGTTATCTCTTACTCCTTCCCTAACTCGCCCCATCCCTAAACCTACCCTCTCATTTTCCCCTCACTCACCGAAACCCTAAAACTACCCTCTCATTTTCCCCTCACTCACCCTAACCCTAAACCACTTACTTGTTCCATCCCTAACTCTAAAATGCCCATAATCCTACCTCCTCTTTATCCCTCTCTCCATCCCTAACCCTACCTCCTCTTTATCCCTCTCTCCATCCCTAACCCTACCTCCTCTTTATCCCTCTCTCCATCCCTATCCCTACCTTCTCCTTATTCCTCTCTCCATCCCTAACCCTACCTCCTCTTTATCCCTCTCTCCATCCCTAACCCTACCTCCTCTTTATCCCTCTCTCCATCCCTAACCCTACCTCCTCTTTATCCCTCTCTCCATCCCTAACCCTACCTCCTCTTTATCCCTCTCTCCATCCCTAACCCTACCTCCTCTTTATCCCTCTCTCCATCCCTAACCCTACCTCCGCTTTATCCCTCTCTCCATCTCTAACCCTACCTCCTTTTTATCCCTCTCTCCATCCCTAACCCTACCTCCTCTTTATCCCTCTCTCCATCTCTAACCCTACCTCCTCTTTATCCCTCTCTCCATCCCTAACCCTACCTCCTCTTTATCCCTCTCTCCATCCCTAACCCTACCTCCTCTTTATCCCTCTCTCCATCCCTAACCCTACCTCCTCTTTATCCCTCTCTCCATCTCTAACCCTACCTCCTCTTTATCCCTCTCTCCATCCCTAACCCTACCTCCTCTTTATTAGTGATGAGCCGAACACCCCCGAGTTCGGTTCGAATTCGAACTCGAACTCAATGCAAGTCAATGGGACTCAAAGTTTGGTTTTTAGAGTGGCCTCCAAGAGGGCATATATGCTAGATACTTGCCATAAAAGGTGTATGGGGGTCCGGGTAGTGCCCTGGGGGATAGGAAACAAGGACAAAAAGTTTTAAAAAAGACGTTTTTAACACCTTCACTGCTGACGACGTGTGGGACACGTCCTCAGTTACTCCCACTGTATGCTGAGGAGGACGTGTCCCACACGTCATCAGCTTTGCGGGACCCCCGACGGAGATACTCACCTCTCTGTCCGGGGTCCCACGGCGTTCTGACTTCCGCGTCGTCAGACGCTGAAGTCAAGCTCCTCCCAACGTAAATGATGTCATCGCGCCATACGCGATGATGTCATTTCCAGGCGACCCCCTGGATAGAGATGCTGATGGGGCTGTGTATAGACATGCTCTGAGGCTGTGTATAGAGATGCTGTGAGGCTGTGTATAGAGATGCTGATGGGGCTGTGTATAGAGATGCTGTGAGGTTGTGTATAGAGATGTTGTGAGGCTGTGTATAGAGATGCTGTGTATAGAGATTCTGTGAGGCTGTGTATAGAGATGCAGATGGCGTTGTGTATAGAGATGCTGTGAGACTGTGGATAGAGGTGCTGTGTATAGAGATGCTGATGGGGTTGTGTATAGAGATGCTGTGAGGCTGTGTATAGAGATGCTGTGAGGCTGTGTATACAGTGGCAAGAAAAAGTATGTGAACCCTTTGGGATTACGAGGAGTTTTGCATGAATTGGTCATAAAATGTGCTCTGATCTTCAAGTCACAACAATTTGAAAAACACAGTCTGCTTAAAATAATACAACACAAACATTATATGTTTTCATGTGTTTATTGAACATAACATGTAAACATTCACATTGCAGGGTGGAAAAAGTATGTGAACCCCTAGCCTAATGACTTCTCCAAGAGCTAATTGGAGCCAGGAGTGAGCCAACCTTGAGTCCAATCAGAGTGATATTATTGGATGTGTTGCTGAAAGCTGTCCTGCCCTAAAAACACACACCAGTTTTGGGTTTACTGGTTTCAAGAAGCACTGCCTGATGTGAACCATGCCTCGCACAAAAGAGCTCTCAGAAGACCTATGAACAAGAATTGTTGACTTGCATGAAGCTGGAAAGGGTTACAAAAGTATCTCCAAAAGCCTTGATGTTCATGTGTCCACGGTAACACAGACTGTCTACAAATGGAGAAAGTTCAGCACTGTTGCTACTCTCCCTAGGCGTGGTCGTCCTGTAAAGATGACTGCAAGAGCACAGCGCAGAATGCTTAATGAGGTAAAGAAGAATCCTAGAGTGTCAGCTAAAGACTTACAGAAATCTCTGGCACATGCTAACATTTTTGTTGACACATCTACAATAAGGAAAACATTAAACAAGAATGGAGTACATGGGAGGACACCACGGAGGAAGCCATTGCTGTCCAAAAAGAATATTGCAGCACGTTTGAAGTTTGCAAAAGAGCACCTGGATGTTCCACAGCACTACTGGCAAAATATTCTGTGGACAGATGAAACCAAAATCGAGTTGTTTGGAAAAAACACACAACACTATGTGTGGAGAAAAAAAGGCACAGCACACCAACATCAAAACCTCATCCCCACTGTTAAAACATGGCGGAGGGAGCATCATGGTTTGGGGCTGCTTTGCTGCCTCAGGGCCTGGATGGATTGTTGTCATTGATGGAAAAATGAATTCCAGAGTTTATCAAGACATTTTGCCAGGAAAACATAAGACCATCTGTCCACCAACTGAAGCTCCGCAGAGGATGGGTGATGCAACAGGACAATGACCCAAAGCATACATGTAATTCAACAAAAGAATGGCTTCAACAAAACAAAATACGCCTTCTGGAGTGGCCCAGTCAGAGTCCTGACCTCAACCCGATTGAAATGCTGTGGCATGACCTTAAGAGAGCGATTCACACCAGACATCCCAAGAATATTGCTACACTGAAACAGTTTTGTGAAGAGGAGTGGTCCAAAATTACTCCAGATCGTTGTGCAGGTCTGATCTGCAACTACAGCAAACGTTTGGTTGAGGTTATTGCTGCCAAAGGAGGGTCAACCAGTTATTAAGTCCAAAGGTTCACATACTTTTCCCACGCTGCACTGTGAATGTTTACATGTTCTGTTCAATAAACACATGAAAACATATAATGTTTGTGTTGTATTATTTTAAGCAGACTGTGTTTTTCAAATTGTTGTGACTTAGATGAAGATCAGAGCACATTTTATGACCAATTCATGCAAAACTCCACGTAATCCCAAAGGGTTCACATACTTTTTCTTGCCACTATAGAGATGCTGATGGGGTTGTGTATAGAGATGCTGTGAGGCTGTGTATAGAGAGGTTGTGTATAGAGATGCTGATGGGGTTGTG
Organism: Leptobrachium leishanense; assembly: GCA_009667805.1. NCBI lineage: Eukaryota > Metazoa > Chordata > Amphibia > Anura > Megophryidae > Leptobrachium > Leptobrachium leishanense. Next base: position 467,826,004 of record CM019064.1, on the reverse strand, counting down.
TATAGAGATGCTGATGGGGCTGTGTATAGAGATGCAGATGGGGTTGTGTATAGAGATGCTGATGGGGCTGTGTATAGAGATGCTGTGAGGTTGTGTATAGAGATGCTGTGAGGTTGTGTATAGAGATGCTGATGGGGCTGTGTATAGAGATGCAGATGGGGTTGTGTATAGAGATGCTGATGGGGCTGTGTATAGAGATGCAGATGGGGCTGTGTATAGAGATGCCTTGCGGCGCTGAAGTGCGGCCTAGCTCCGGTGGGGGCCGCCATCTTGGATGGCGACTCCACCCCCGGGTCCCCCCTCACTGCCTGACGTCCTCACGCATAGTGTGAGGACATCAGGTAGCCAGGGAACGCCTAGCTGCCCGGAATCCCCTGGTGGAGATATGGGGTTCATTTGAACCCTGATATCTCCAGAAACGTGGCAGCTAAGGGGTCATGGAGGGTGTCAATCAAAAGGCCTGAGCATGATACCCAACATGACCAGGTATAAAGTAAAAAAAAATGTATTTTTTTTTGTGTGTTATTTTTATTAATGCAACAATATTGTTCACATTTCAATTATAATGTGAACAATGATGCTGCACTAATGATTTTTTTCTATGGGGTGCGTTTTCTAAAAATCGCGTAATCCCCCCCACAAAATGTAACAAGTCCCCATTTCTAATTTTTGTACAAGCGCACCCCATAGAAAATATAACCACAAACGCTCATGTGCTAAAATGTGAAAAAAAACACTTAACACACTGCAGATGATTAAAAATTCAATTTCTATTGGATTTTTTGTCATAATATACAGGCAGGACATGACGTATACATATAAAAATGATATATTATGAATCTGCGGAGTCTGCCGGAAAGAACGATATCTAATATGTCTGCGTCATTTAATAAAATGTGGCTTCAAATCGCGTTTAAACATGATGAGCGAAAGCGGTAAAAATTAGCTGAGCACACAGCAGTGAAATGCAGGGTTAAGGGGTTAAACAGCTTATCAGAGGAACATTTAGTAGAGAAATGAACACATCTCAGAAGCACAGGTGTTGTATGATACATGTTCAGGAGACACCTCCAGACACCCTCAGTCTACAATGTATCAAATTCATTAGACCAGACTAATTAAAAGCACATGTTATTTCCAAACACTAATTAAACACCTGTTGTTTACGCCGTTTGAGAGCACAGGTCATTTAGAGGTGAGAATCTTTGCACGTAGACATTATTTTTTTTTCAATATCTAATAAACCGTTGCTTATAATATACTGCAGTAAAGAGTCTCTTTATTTCTAGATTTTTTAGTATTTTTTAAGCATTTTTTATACTTTTTCAAAAAAAATTTTCGAACTTGAACCGAACACGCCAAAAAGTTCGAAGTTCGCGAACTTGCGAACGGCCAAAGTTCGAATCGAACTCCAAACTGATCGAACCGAACAGCTCATCCCTACTCTTTATCCCTCTCTCCATCCCTAACCCTACCTCCTCTTTATCCCTCTCTACCTCCTTAACCCTACCTCCTCTTTATCCCTCTCTCCATCCCTAACCCTAGCTCCTCTTTAGCTCTCTCTCCATCCCCAACCCTAGCTCCTCTTTAGCTCTCTCTCCATCCCCAACACTACCTCCTCTTTAGCCCTCTCTCCATCCCGAACCCTAGCTCCTCTCCATCCTTAACCCTACCTCCTCTTTAGTCCTCTCTCCATCCCTAACCTTACTAGGGATGAGCTGTTCGGTTTGGACGGTTCGGAGTTCGACCCGAACTTGGCCTGTTCGACTAGGAGGCATTATTTTACTGAGAGGGTGGTGGATACATGGAACAGTCTTCCAGTAGAAGTGGTAGAGGCCAAAACAGTAATTGAATTTAAGCAGGCATGGGATAGGCATAAGGCTATCCTAAACAAAAGATAAATCCAGGTAAAGTATCCATGTAATTGGGCGACTAGATGGGCCGAAAGGTTCTTATCTGCCGACATTTTTCTATGTTTCTAGATTGCGAACACCGAACATTTCCGGGTGTTCGCCGCATGTTCGACCACAATGGACCACAATGCATTTTCCCACTGGCCTGAAGCTCGTAATTGGCTACAGCCTTGCACCTGACCACAGGTCTGGTGCAAGACTGGTTCAACACTATGCCAATCACCGCTCAGAGTCCTGATTGGGCAAATTTTGCCCAATCATGGGCTCACAGAGCTAAGTCCCGCAGCACACTATATAACGTTTCCACGCGCCGATTCTGCACGCATTTCAGAGGAGATTTTAAAGGAGATAGTTGTGTCTTGTTACTGCCGGTCTGCCACACTACTGGGGGGGGGGTCTCATTTCTACCAAATATCAGGGAATTTAGGTGATGTGTGTCTTGTCACTGTGCCAGCAAGTTTTTTTGGGGTTTACAACTTTCTTTAAAACAGTTTGTGAATTGAGGTGATCTTCTGTGTCTTGTCACTGTGACTCACTGTGCCAGCAAATCTTTTTGGGGCTCACTAATTTCTTCAAAACATTTGTGAATTGAGGTGATCTGTGTCTCGTCACACATCCAGTACCACGCATTATTTTGGGGCTCACTAATTTCTTTAAAACATTTGTGAATTGAGGTGATCTGTGTCTTGTCACACATCCAGTACCACGCATTATTTTGGGGCTCACTAATTTCTTTAAAACATTTGTGAATTGAGGTGATCTGTGTCTCGTCACACATCCAGTACCACGCATTATTTTGGGGCTCACTAATTTCTTTAAAACATTTGTGAATTAAGGTGATCTGTCTCTTGTCACTGGCTGCCAGCTATCAGTGTGTCTCACTGAGTTATACCAGAGTTCTTTAAATCTTTATACCAGGGTTGAATCAGAGTTCTGTATATATTAATCTATATATCACTCGCCATGTCTGAAAGAACAAAAAGGACAGGCAGACGCTCCCAGACACAGATAAGAGGGCAAGCAGCCCCTGTGTCGGGAGGCTGTGCCTCTGCTCGTGGTGGACGTGGTGCATCCTCTGCAGGGGCACGCTTGTCCTTTCTAACTGGTGCTGGCCGTCTTAAGCAGCAGCAACATACAGAGGACTTGGTGGATTGGCTAACCAGGCCATCCTCATCCTCCGAGTCCTCTGCCAGAAAGGCTTCTAGTGCTTTACAGTCCACCTCCACTGCCAAAGCATCTGTAGCGCTCACTCCAGGAGGAGCCGCTGAAAATGAACCACGGGTCAGTCTCCCCGCACTAGGGAATAAATATACTCCAGCACCGCTGTGGATTTTATAATTTATATAGTTTACTGAAGTAAAAGGCATATAATAAGACACGGTGTTTGTAGATATATGTACAGTATTTCGTATTGCGGTAAACGCGCAGCGGGAAAAAGAAATGCGAGACTTCGTATTTCTGGAAAAATACGCGACCGAGCAGAAAAATACAATGCTTCATAATTACGAGAAACGCGCAGCGGAAAATAAGATAAGATGCGAATCTTTTCCCCTTTTTCGGATACTAGGGAGTGAGTCCCGAACAGGTTAAGTCCCGAATTGTGAGTGTATGTGTGTGTTATGGTACCCGGGTACTATTCAACTGGCCAGTGAATCTTTTAAGTGATGTCTTCGACTAGTCAAGTTGGGGCCCTGTGGGTTTCAGAAATAAACAACAGCGTGCTTGAACTTTTGTGGAAACGGCCTTGGAGGCCTCTCACCCATCCGCTGATCACCAAGGCTCCGCTGACCCAAGACGTCTCCCCGCTTGTCTCCGCGCTGGGATACCGGCTATTGGATCGCTATTCAGGCTCTCTGTGCTCCGGCCCGGACTTGTCCAGCTACCGTCTGCTCTCCCATCCGTTGGACTCGCGGTACTCCTCACTCGGGGTCCTCAGCTTGTCTGGAATACACTTGGTGGTGATGGCCGGTGGGTAAGGCTCCTTCTGGCAAGGCAGGATAACCCCGCTCGATTCCTGATAGGCCACACTTGCGCTCCGGCCTGGTCACGATTCCGCTCTGCAGCACTGCGTCCTCTTCCATGCACTCCCTGGCGCGTTCTCCACGAGGCTCAGGATGTACAGCGTCTGTGTCCCACCCACTTCCTGTCTCTGTTTGCAAAGCATCCCGGGAAACGTAGTCCCAATGTTCAGTGTCTCTTATCGCGCTTGTCTCCCTCCGGTGGCCAAAAATAGGTACTGCCACAGTAAGATTTTAAACACAGCGCTACACTTTCCCCCTCCTAGAACTCTTGGGTCTCTCCAAGGAGGTACAACAATTACATTACATTTCAACATGGTTTAGATACAATATACAGGTTCAGCAGCAAACATACAGTGGGTTAGATACACTTCTTCAAGTTGACTCTTTGGGCTACCTCAGCTAACATAGTAGACACTTTGGGCAACCTTTGCACTGTGGTGATGGCCTCTTCAGTGCAATGTCCTGGTGAGTCGTAGGTGAGTCGCTGGGGCGGTCGAACAGAGCGTTTTGGTTCTGGCTCAATCAGTTCCTCTTCAGGTGGAAGTACTATAGGTTCTGGCTCAATCAGTTCCTCTTCAGGTTGAAGTACTATAGGTGCTGGCTCAGTCCTTCTTTCTTCCACTGGATCAGACATCTCTTCAGAGTATGATCCCTCCAGTGAAGGCATAGAACTGTAGTCATAAGATTCAGCTTCAGGAACTACAGGGACTCCAACAGTATCAGGAACTTCTAACTGAAATTCAAGAGCTTCAGGGATTTCCATAGTCTCAGGGACTTCTAACTGAAATTCAGGAGCTTCAGGTCTCAAATTACTTTCCCACCGTTCAGGAGCTGAGATAGCCTCTTCAGGCTCCGGTGAGCGCATCCAGTCCAGACAAAAACTCTCTTCTTCACTGTCCCTTTCGCTCTCTTCGACAACCCGGGTCTGCTGAGACTGAGTAACAGGAGGCAAACGTGGAGCAGGCGGATTTGGCAGAGGAAGTTCGTCCCCAACTGGTATCCTCACAGCCTCTCTCAAAGGTAACAAATGATTCCGGTGCCAGTTCTTAAGAGGCCCAGCCTTTCCATCCGGCCGGATTTGATACACCGGCAGGCCCGGCAGTTGCTTGCAGACAATGTAGACTTGAGAACTCCATCTATCCGCCAACTTGTGTCTCGCAGCAACATCCAAGTTCTTCAACAAAACCCTATCACCGGGTTGTAGATCTTGTATCCGAACTTTCAAGTCATAATTCCTCTTGTTCCTTTGCTCCCTGTTTCCTGAGGTCAAACGGGCCTGTTCAAACGCAGAAGCCAGGTTCTTCCGAAGTCTATCCACGTAGTTTCTATGGGAAGCTACCGACGTCTGGTCTAAAGATAACCCAAACGCCAAATCAACTGGCAGTCGGGCTTCTCTTCCGAACATAAGACGGTACGGTGAGTATCCAGTTGCATCACTTTCCGTACTGTTATACGCATGCACCAGAGTAGCTATGTGACGACTCCAACTCTGCTTCTCTATGTTTGACAAAGTCCCCAGCATATTCAGCAGCGTGCGATTAAACCTTTCAGGCTGAGCATCACCTTGAGGGTGATATGGTGTAGTTCGGGTCTTTTGGATTCCCAACAGTTCCAACAATTGCCCAACAAGTCGGCTTTCAAAGTCTCTACCCTGATCAGAGTGTATTCTCCTTGGCAGGCCGTAGTGAACAAAGAACTTCTCCATCAGAACCTTGGCTACTGTAGGAGCGCGTTGATCTTTCATGGAAAAGGCTTGGGCGTAACGGGTGAAATGATCAGTCACTATTAGAATATTCCCTTGCCCGCTAGCATCCGGCTCTAAGCACAGGAAGTCAATGCACACCAAATCCATGGGTCCCTGACTCTGTAGATGGCTCATTGGAGCGGTTCGGGTTGGTAGAGTCTTCCTCTGAATACACCTCAGACAGGAATGGCAGTAACTTTCCACTTCAGCTCTCATGCAAGGCCAATAGAATCTGTCTCGCACCAGCTTAAAAGTTCTTTCAGCACCCAAATGTCCATGCTCATCATGTAACGATCGCAGCACACTCTCTCTATGCTTAGTGGGAAGGAATAGCTGTTGCGTCTCTTCAGCATTGGTTGAGGGGCCCCTTCGGTAGACCACCCCATCCAACATCTTCAACCGTTCCCACTCCTTGTAGACCAATCTGGCTCCATCCGGGGAATAGGTCAGCAGAATTTCCCGCTGGTTCGCCGTTAGGGCCTTTATGGTCAATGCAATTAAAGGGTCTCTGGCCTGATCCGCCTTCAGGTCTTGTTTTGAAAAGGTAGGTAGACTTTCATCCCTCAATTGCGTAGGGTTGCAGTAGAACTCAGGAACAGCCGCAGCCATGACTCATATGGCCTCCGCTTCGATCCCTCCCTTGACCCGGCGCTCTGCTCCTTGACACAAAGCTTGCACCCCGTCTGGAGTTAACTGAGTCCATCCTGTAGTGTAGGGTCTTCTCGATAAAGCATCAGCATCTCGATTATTCACCCCAGGGCGATACTTCAGGCTGAACCGAAACCCTGACAGAGCGGCCAACCACCGATGTCCCGGTGCGTCCAGTTTCGCAGTAGTGAGAACATAGGTAAGAGGATTGTTATCCGTTTTTATCACAAACTCGGCTCCATACAGATAGTCTTTTAACTTGTCTACCACTGCCCACTTCAAGGCTAGGAACTCCAACTTGTGGGTAGGATAATTCTTTTCTGAAGGCGTAAGGCTCCGACTCACGTACGCTACAGGCCTCAGCAATCCGCCATACTCCTGATACAGGACTCCTCCTAGACCTTCTCTGCTGGCATCCACATGTAACTCATATGGCTTGTGCGGGTCCGCATAGGCCAAGACAGGAGCTTGAGTTAGACTCTCTTTTAGCTTCAAGAAAGCACCTTCACACTGACTAGTCCATTCGCCCTGTATGGACTCTCGAGCTTTCCTTGGCCCTGGAGCTGACGGGTTTCGGTCAGAGGCCTTGCAGCCTTCTTCGGTGTTTTCCTTCTGTAGGAGTTTGTTCAGTGGTTGAGCTATCTTCGCGAATCCTCCTACAAATCTTCGATAATAAGAGCAGAACCCCAAGAAAGATCTAAGTTCAGTGACGTTTCTGGGTCTGGGCCAAGAAGCTACGGCCTCCAACTTCCGAGGATCTGTCGAAACACCTTCTGCTGAGACCACATGTCCCAGATACGTAACAGACAGGTCTAGCACGCTAAACCATTTTGCTCCAGACAAACACTGTAAGGCATCTTCTATCCGAGGAGTAGCATATTGGTCTGGGATGGTTCTCCGGTTCAATGTGCGGTAGTCTATGCATAGGCGGACAGAACCGTTCTTCTTCCGGACCATCACTATTGGAGATGCGTATGGACTCCTGGACTCTTGGATCACCTTGGTTCTTTGCAATTCATTCAGCTGTTCTCGCAGATCATCTAAGTCTCCCAGCGGAACTCGTCTTGACCTTTCACGAAACGGCTTGTCCTCTTGTAATCGAATGCGCGTGTTCGGTACTTTTAGCTAGGCCTACGTCGAACTCATCTTTCGAGAACAGTTCTCTCCACTTCAAAACTTGAGACTGAAGACGTTTCTTCCACTCGGATGAAATGGGAGCGTCCTTGGGGTAGAATCTTTCATCTGGAATCTCTTTATCCACTCCCCCTCCTAAATCGGTGGAGAGGGGCGTAGCGGACTCTACCTGCCCGATAGGCATTCGTGCTTTAAGGACTACTGGAGAATCAGACACATTGCACACGCTGACTGAGACTCTTCCTCGTGTTCTTTTCAGAGCTTTAGTGGAGATTATTTCAGGGATTACTTTGACTCTGGTTTCACTCCCATGATTAAAATCGGTTTCCAGCACCACATAGGGACCTGGTTGCGACCCATTCAACTTGACTGAAGCCCGGAAACTTGCTACTTCTCCTGCTTGCAGAACCTTCTCCGTTCCTTCTTATCTCCATAGGCGCCCCACTTCGGCAGGTGCCTTCTGTTCTTCGACCATCCTCTGATAGACCGGACGTAACATTGGGTGCACTCCTTGAGTAGAACCTTCTTCCAATACGATAGGTGTCAGGAGACGCCGCACCAAATCAGTATTCGTCCCCACTATCATGGAACTTCTGTTTGCACCTGAGGGTCGAGGACACACAATGGCCAATGCATCACAACCTCCGGACTGTCCGATGACTTCGGATCCGATCTCCAACTTCACCTGTAGATACCCGTCATAGGGGAGTTTCTCAGTTCCGATACCCCAGATTTTCAGGTCCTTCAATTTCTGTAGAGGAATGTGCTTCAAATGTTTCTCATAGACGTCTCGGTAGATCAATGTCACTTGAGCCCCTGAATCCAACAGGGCTTTAGTGTAGACTCCCTCCACTTGGATTGGCACCACAATAGAGAAGGACCTATCAGTTGGTCAGGAAACTTGGTGGCGGTATCAGGACACTTAGACCCAGTTTGCTGTACCCTGGCCTTTTTCTTGGCCCGTGTAGGTTTTGGGTGTGCATTGCTTCCCCATGACGTAGGTCCGGACGCTAAGGGAGTGACTCTTTCAGTCCTGGCAGGCTCAGCGGTTGGCCGGACTTTGGGCCCTCTCGCTCTCTTAGCCCTGGCTTGATTTTTGGAGCGGGGTTCAATCTTCGGGCACCTAGGTTGCTCCTTCACTGGCGCCCTCTGGCGTTTCCCGCCGGTGAGGTAGATAACAGTTCTTCCAAGGCTTTTAACAACTCATCAACTCTATTCTTCTCAGGCTTTCGGTCTTTGCATTGTGCGCGGAAGTGGCCCATTTCTCCACAACCAAAACATCTCTTCTTAGAAAGTGGAGACGCAGTCGCCTGTTGTGATTCAGTTAAAGGACCTTGGCTAGACGCCACAGCAACTCCGGTTGTCTGCATGCCTGTAAGGAACTTCTGCATCTCTGTCTGCATCTCTATCACCTTCATCAACACTCGGCACAGTTCCGCGTGCGCCTGTTGCAATTCAGCTTGAGCTTCCTGTACTTTCTTAACAGTTTTGTGCAACTCACCACGTTACATAGTTACATAGTTACATAGTTATATAGGCTGAAAAAAGACATGCGTCCATCGGGTTCAGCCTCTCCCACATAACCTACTGCTGTTGATCCAAAAGAAGGCAAAAAACCCAGTCTGAATGCTTGCCAATATGCAACATACTGGGAAAAATTCCTTCTTGACCCCAGAATGGCGTCAGATTTCTCCTTGGATCAAGAAGCTTTTACCCACATATTAAATATTATAACCCTTAATATTCTGTGTCTGCAGGAAGTCATCTAGTCGTTTTTTAAAAGTCTGTACAGACTCTGACCCAACCACCTCAACAGGCAGAGAATTCCACAGCTTTATTGTTCTCACCGTAAAATAACGCTTCCTATGCTTTAACCTAAATTTTCTTTCTTCCAGTCTAAATGGATGACCCCTTGTCCTATGTATAGTCCTGTTAATGAATAGGTTATCAGACAATGGTTGATAATGGCCCCGTATATATTTATATAAGGTTATCAGATCCCCTCTAAGGCGCCTTTTCTCTAAACTAAACAGGTTTAAGCTTGTTAGTCTTTCCTCATAACTTAACCCTTCCATTCCCCTTATTAATTTAGTTGCCCGTCTCTGCACTTTTTCTAGCGATATAATATCTTTTTTTAAGACAGGTGCCCAAAATCACACGGCATATTCAAGGTGCGGCCTGACCATTGATTTATACAGAGGCAAAATTATGTTTTCATCCCGTGAGTGAACTCCCCTTTTAATGCATGCCAGTACTTTGCTGGCCTTGGCGGCTGCTGTTTGACATTGCACATTGTTACTTAGTTTGAAGTCTATGATTATTCCCAAATCCTTCTCCTGCTTGGATTTCCCTAACTCCGTACCATTTAGGGTATAAGTTGCTTGTGTGTTCTTCACTCCAAAGTGCATAACTTTACATTTATCTAGATTAAATTTCATCTGCCATTTAAGTGCCCAGTCCCCCAATCTATCTAAATCCCTCTGCAGCGAAGTAACATCCTGCTCACATTGTATTACTTTTCCTAGCTTTGTGTCATCTGCAAACACTGATACATGACTTTCAATGCCTATCTCAAGGTCATTTATAAATAAATTGAATAGTATTGGTCCTATAACAGACCCCTGAGGGACACCACTTACCACTGGTGTCCATCTTGAAAATGTACCATTTATGACCACTCTCTGTACCCTATCTTTTAGCCAGTTTTCTATCCAAGAACAAGTATTTTCATCTAGACCATTTTTTCTTAATTTAAATAGTAACCTTTTGTGTGGAACTGTGTCGAAAGCTTTGGCAAAATCTAAGTAAATCACATCCACTGCGACCCCCTGATCTATACTTCTACTTACTTCCTCATAGAACGTAATTAGGTTAGTCTGACATGATCTGTGTTTCATGAAACCATGCTGATTTTTGCCAATTACATTATACCTCCCAATAAATTCCTGAATATTATCCCTTAGTAACCCCTCAAATACTTTCCCAGCCACAGATGTTAAGCTCACAGGTCTATAATTCCCAGGCACAAATTTTAAACCTTTCTTAAATATAGGGACGACGTCAGCTTTTCTCCAATCCTCTGGTACTATTCCTGAAAGAAAAGAATCTTGAAAGATTAAGAACAGAGGTTTACATATTTCAACACATAGCTCTCTTAGTACTCGCGGGTGAATTCCATCTGGCCCTGGGGCTTTATTAACATTCACATTGTTTAATTTGTGTAAAATTCAGAGAGGTGTAATTCTTTGGCAGCCCTCTCTGTGGATTTAAAAGCGATCAGGTGCTCTTGCTCGTCCACGTCTGACCCGTAAGTATCCAGCGAATCGCTTTCAGGCTGCAGACCGTCGTTATGCCTTACAGGTTGTGCGTAAGCCCTTTCCCCTCGCCTGAAGGATTTTTCCTCCAGTAAAGCCTCCTCCTCTCTGACAGCTCGGATCAGTTCCAGGTACTTCAGTTCCTGATTACCTGCCCTGCTTCTCAGCTGCAGCATCACTGGATCTAGAGGTTGAGAGCCCCTCAGGATCTGTTTTATTCGGATCTTATCCACTTCGGCCGGCTCGGCCCCTTTCTTGAGGAGTATCTGGTGCAGAATCTTATCTAGGCGCCTCATGTATTCGGTCATTCTCTCACCTTTCCGCTGATAGGTGTGTTCATACTGATATACAAGCTCTGCGGCCTTTTCTGTTCGCCCAAAAACTTCCTCCAAAACGTTTAAATAATCTAAAGCAGTACAGTCTTTTCTACTCAGTTTTAGGTTTCTCACCGCTTCTGACGCAGGTCCCTTTAAGCTCTCGGTGATCCTTTGCTTTTTCTGGGCTTCAGGGACGTCCCACTCATCCAGAGCCTGCATCGCCTGTTCCACCCATTCCTCAAAGGTTTCTTCTCCCGCCGGAGTTGGTACGTTTCCTGTAAAATTTCTCCACCATCGATAACCGAAGTTAGTGTGCGGAGGGCTTGTTCTCTGACACTTAGCCAGCAAATCTCCAATAGCCACTATGAATTCAGGCCCGATCATGGCCAACGGACTGGGCGCGGGAACACTTGCGGATTCGCCACGTGGCGCACTTGGCTGAATCAGTTGGACTTCCACCTCATCGGTCAGCTTCATGCTCGCGCCCTGAAAACACACTGGAACACCCTTTCTCCATTCAAAAAGAACATACGTGTGAGAGGTATCTGTGTTCTTTTTAATGTCCAGAATTAACCCCCGATGGTCTGGTGTCAGCACGGCCACGGCCTGGCGAATCTGATCTTCGGCCCAAGTGTCTGCGGGAATATCCATGACTATACAACATTCTACCTGACTACTGTGCTCCTCACACCATTCGGCAACAGTGTCTGGATCCATATTTAACCCTTTAGATGCGGTTTTTCCAGAGACTGGATCCCGGACGAGCCCCCACGTGTAGCGCTGACTCACGGAGGAGCCGCTGAAAATGAACCACGGGTCAGTCTCCCCGCACTAGGGAATAAATATACTCCAGCACCGCTGTGGATTTTATAATTTATATAGTTTACTGAAGTAAAAGGCATATAATAAGACACGGTGTTTGTAGATATATTTACAGTATTTCGTATTGCGGTAAACGCGCAGCGGGAAAAAGAAATGCGAGACTTCGTATTTCTGGAAAAATACGCGACCGAGCAGAAAAATACAATGCTTCGTAATTACGAGAAACGCGCAGCGGAAAATAAGATAAGATGCGAATCTTTTCCCCTTTTTCGGATACTAGGGAGTGAGTCCCGAACAGGATAAGTCCCGAATTGTCAGTGTATGTGTGTGTTATGGTACCCGGGTACTATTCAACTGGCCAGTGAATCTTTTAAGTGATGTCTTCGACTAGTCAAGTTGGGGCCCTGCGGGTTTCAGAAATAAACAACAGCGTGCTTGAACTTTTGTGGAAACGGCCTTGGAGGCCTCTCACCCATCCGCTGATCACCAAGGCTCCGCTGACCCAGGACGTCTCCCCGCTTGTCTCCGCGCTGGGATACCGGCTATTGGATCGCTATTCAGGCTCTCTGTGCTCCGGCCCGGACTTGTCCAGCTACCGCCTGCTCTCCCATCCGTTGGACTCGCGGTACTCCTCACTCGGGGTCCTCAGCTTGTCTGGAATACACTTGGTGGTGATGGCCGGTGGGTAAGGCTCCTTCTGGCAAGGTAGGATAACCCCACTCGATTCCTGATAGGCCACACTTGCGCTCCGGCCTGGTCACGATTCCGCTCTGCAGCACTGCGTCCTCTTCTATGCACTCCCTGGCGCGCTCTGGCGCGTTCTCCACGAGGCTCAGGATGTACAGCGTCTGTGTCCCACCCACTTCCTGTCTCTATTTGCAAAGCATCCCGGGAAACGTAGTCCCAATGTTCAGTGTCTCTTATCGCGCTTGTCTCCCTCCGGTGGCCAAAAATAGGTACTGCCACAGTAAGATTTTAAACACAGCGCTACACATCTAATGCAGCCTCCATGTCCACAGCTACTCCTGCCGTAGCCTCGCTATCACACACGGAGGAGTCAGCTGAATTGTTTGACTACAATGAGAGTGACATGCTGCTTGAGGATGCGCAGCAAGTACAGTGCTCTGATTCAATCTCTGAGGTTGAGCAAGGGAGTATAATCAACCTAGAGGAAGGGGGTGCCAGTGATGACACACAAATAACTGGCACCCATGTTGCCCCAGCAGCTGCAGCATACTGCCAAGTTGGCTCCAATGACGAGGAGATAGGGGGTGAAGATGACAATGATGATGAGGTCACTGACTCCACCTGGGTGCCAGATCAAACAGAGGAATTAAGTGAGGAAGAGGGGGAGGAGGAGGCACAGCATCCTCTGTGACCAACCGTAGCACTAGCCAGTCCCAGGCACCACATGTCAGAGCTGCTCCAGTGCAGAGCGCTGTTGTCTCAAAGAACACATGCAGGAACTCTGCTCTTTAAGAAAGGAGTTCTTTAAGAAATGTGCAGTAGAGCGCAGCGTTGCTATTTGTAATCTATGTCAGATGAGGCTTAAGCGTGGGAAAGTTACCGGACACTTGGGTACCACGTGCTTGAGGCGACATATGAACAAGTGCCACACATCCCATTGGCGCAAAACTTTGCATAGGTCCTCCTCCTCCTCATCTGTCTCTACCCCCACTGTATGTCCTGCCATGTCATTGCCTACAACCTCCACCGACAGGGATGATGCTACAGTAATGGATGTACCAGGTCCTTCCTCACAATGTGACATCATCCCAGTACCTGAAGATATACACAGTCAGATTACATTGCCGCAGCTGCTGCAGCGAAAGAAAAAATATAGTCCCAACCATCCCCAAGCACAGCGTCTAAATGCCAGCTTAGCAAAATTACTCGCATTGCAGCTGCTGCCTTTCCAGCTGGTGGACTCTGCTCCCTTCCGTGAATGTGCTGTACCACAGTGGCATGTTCCAAAACGTCATTACTTTTCACGCAAGGAAATTCCAGCACTATACCAGCACGTGGAAGACAATGTTATCCAGTCATTGGGAAAGGCAGTCAGCAGCAAGGTGCATGTCACTTTAGACACGTGGTCCAGCAAGCATGGACAGGGTCGTTACATTTCCTTCACGGCACACTGGGTAACTCTGATCGCAGCTGGGAGGGATCCAAGACGGGGCTCTGTGCTGGAGCTTGTTCACCCACCACGCCTCCAGAAAGCTGCTTGTATGAGGTCTGTCTGCTCCACCACCACCACCACCACCACCTCTTCCTCCTCCTCCTCCTCCTCCTCTGTCTCTGGTGAAGTGGCAGTTAAACCGACGCCTGACAGAGTCAACGCAATGGCTCAAGCAAAAATATGCCATACTGTGCTTGAGCTGGTTTGTTTAGGGGACAGGAGCCACACCGGGTCAGAAATTTTGTCAGCTCTGCAGGGGCAGGTGCAGAGATGGTTAACACCACGCCAGCTTGAGCTGGGAATGATCATCTGCGATAATGGCAGCAACCTTCTCTCCGCCCTACGCAAGGGTAAATTGACGCATGTACCATGCCTAGCACACATCCTAAATCTGGTGGTACAGCATTTCCTAACCAAGTACCCAGGGCTGCCAGAGCTTCTCATCCAGGCCAGAAAAGTCTGCAGCCACTTCAGACGGTCATTCCCAGCAAGCGTTCGCCTGGCAGAAATTCAAAGAGAATTCCACCTTCCCACAAGCCGTCTGATCTGTGACATGACCACCAGGTGGAACTCGACATTAGCAATGCTGCAGCGTCTGCACAAGCAGCAGAGGGCCATCAACAAGTACCTGTGTGAGTATGGCACAAGGACAGGTTCAGGACAACTTGTTTTTTCCCCCCCCCGCAGTGGCTGATGATCAAGGATGCATGCACTGTACTGTCACCATTTGAGGAGGCAACGAGGATGGTGAGCAGGGACAATGCATGCATCAGTGACACAATTCCTTTAGTGTTCCTGCTGGAGCACACTCTGCGGGGAATTATAGATGTGGCTCTAGAGGCAGAGCAGCGGGAGGAAGAGGAGGCCTTCCCTAGCTCTCAAGGCCCCAGTCTTTCCGCAGACAGTATTCCAGCGGGTCCTACTCAGATCAGACAGGAGGAGGATGAGGAGGAGGAGGAATATTTAAGTAGTGGGGGCATTGAAGGTGGGGATTCCTCAAGGGAGGGTTCTGTGTGCCCAGAAACAGAAGGGCTAGTGCGTGGCTGGGAGGAGGAAGTGCACGATACGGTCATCCTCATTGACCAGGAAGACTCGGAAGCTAATGCCACCTCCAACCTACGCTGCATGGGCTCCCTAATGATGCAAAGCCTGCTAAAGGACCCAGGATTCGTGCTATCAAGGAGAGGGATCATTACTGGTTGGCAACCCTTCTTGATCCACAATGCAAGGGGAAAGTTGCAGAGCTCATCCTGCCTGCACAGAGGGAGCACAGGATGAAAAAACTTGAGGACGCTCTAAAGCGACACTTGTGTAACACCTTTCCAGGCACTGGTAGATTACCAAGTGCTGACACACGTGCTTTTGAGGCTGCGGGTGATCAGAGGAATAGTGGTGAAGGCCAGGGCCGCTTGACTGATGCTTTTTTAAATTTATTTAGTCCTCGACGCCCAGGGACGTCAAATGTAGGCACCCATTGCCAGCATCTTCACCGTATGGTGCAGGACTACCTAGGGGCAAGGGCAGACCTGGATACCTTTCCAGCAGATGATCCACTGGCTTACTGGGTGTTGAGATTGGATCACTGGCCAGAACTTAGCCAATATGCTATGCAGCTACTAGGTTGCCCTTCCTAGCGTGCTTTCCGAAAGGACGTTCAGTGCCGCTGGAGGTTTTGTCACAGACAAAAGAGTGCGTCTGTCCACCGACTCTGTAGACCGGCTGACATTTATAAAAATGAATCAGTCCTGGATCAGCAGCTATCAATCCCCTGATGCTGAAGTAATGGAATAGATCGGGGATGTCCTCTTCTGCATTCACAAAACCTCCAGCACTGAACTCTTCCACAATACCACAAAAGGGTTACGGTGTGAAGGCACTTGCTGCCATGAAAGGCACAATATTTGGCTGCACTGACGCCTGTGCCAGATTTATATCATTTAAATTTTTTGAACCGCAGGGTCCAACCCTGCACTCTTCCACAATACCACAGAGGGGTTACAGTATGATGATACTTGCTGGCCTGGCAGTCTTGCACCAAAGGCAGAATATCTGGGTGCACTGACGCCTTAACCAGATGCATATCTTTTTAATATAGGACCGCAAGGTTCACCCCTGCATTCTTCCACAATACTACAGAGGGGTTACTGTATGATAGTACTTGCAGGCCTGGCACCAAAAGCACAATATTTGGGTGCACTGCCACTGACGCCTGTATCAGATTCATATCCTCAGAGGGGTTACGGTGGGACGGCACTGTTGCCGACGCTAAAGGACCAATTTTAAAGTACCTATTGTTACTTTCATCCAAAGCCTGCATATATTTCACAATAATTTAGCCAAAAAAATCAGTGAACTTTTTCTGCGTGTCCGAAAATGTTTCCTCTTTTCATACAGACTGCCGCCCCAAGCAGTTGTTTATGGATAGATTAAAGGAAAAGCATTTACCGTCATATGAAACGTAATTTTTTTGTTTTTAAGTGTTTCTATACATCCTAGAAATCCGCCACTTCACGGGCAGGTTATGGGGACCTCCTAGGCACGATATTTGAAGGAATTTTTCGTTTCTATTTTTAACCCTTATTTCATGAAAAACTCACTGTCCCTTTAAAAATGTCTTTTTTAAAACTTTTTGTCCTTGTTTCCTGTCCCCCAGGGCACTATCCAGACCCCATACACCTTTTATGGCAAATATCTAGCATATATGCCCTCTTGGAGGGCACTCAAGAAACGGAATTTTCAGCCCCACTGACTTGCATTGGGTTCGAGTTCGGGTGGGGTTCGGACCCGAACAAATGGGAAGTTCGTGTTTGGGCTCGAACCGAACTCGGGGGGTGTTCGGCTCATTCCTAAACCTTACCTCCTCTTTATCCCTCTCTCCATCCCTAACCCAACCTCCTCTTTATCCCTCACCCTACCTCCTCTTTATCCCTCTCTCCATCCCTAACCCTACCTCCTCTTTAGCCATCTCTCCACCCCTAACCCTACCTCCTCTTTATCCCTCTCTCCATCTCTAACCCTACCTCCTCTTTATCCCTCTCTCCATCCCTAACCCTACCTCCTCTTTAGCCATCTCTCCACCCCTAACCCTACCTCCTCTTTATCCCTCTCTCCATCTCTAACCCTACCTCCTCTTTATCCCTCTCTCCATCCCTAACCCTACCTCCTCTTTATCCCTCTCTCCACCCCTAACCCTACCTCCTCTTTATCCCTCTCTCCACCCCTAACCCTACCTCCTCTTTATCCCTCACCCTACCTCCTCTTTATCCCTCACCCTACCTCCTCTTTATCCCTCACCCTACCTCCTCTTTATCCCTCACCCTACCTCCTCTTTATCCCTCACCCTACCTCCTCTTTATCCCTCACCCTACCTCCTCTTTATCCCTCACCCTACCTCCTCTTTATCCCTCACCCTACCTCTTTATCCCTCACCCTACCTCCTCTTTATCCCTCACCCTACCTCCTCTTTATCCCTCACCCTACCTCCTCTTTATCCCTCACCCTACTCCTCTTTATCCCTCACCCTACCTCCTCTTTATCCCTCACCCTACCTCCTCTTTATCCCTCACCCTACCTCCTCTTTATCCCTCACCCTACCTCCTCTTTAGCCCTCACCCTACCTCCTCTTTAGCCCTCTCTCCATCCCTAACCCTACCTCCTCTTTATCCCTCTCTCCATCCCTAACCCTACCTCCTCTTTATCCCTCTCTCCATCCCTAACCCTACCTCTTTAGTCCTCTCTCATATCTAACCCTACCTTCTCTTTATCCCTCTCTCCATCCCTAACCCTACCTCCTCTTTATCCCTCTCTCCATCCCTAACCCTACCTCCTCTTTATCCCTCTCTCCATCCCTAACCCTACCTCCTCTTTATCCCTCTCTCCATCCCTAACCCTACCTCCTCTTTATCCCTCTCTCCATCCCTAACCCTACCTCCTCTTTATCCCTCACCCTACCTCCTCATGCCACTGTACAGAGCACTGGTGAGACCTCACTTGGAGTACTGTGTGCAGTACTGGAGACCGTATCTCCAGAAGGATATAGACATCTTAGAGAGAGTTCAGAGAAGGGCTACTAAAATGGTGTACGGCTTGAAGGAGAAAAGTTACCAGGAAAGGCTTAATGATCTTAACATGTACAGCTTGGAAAAAAGACGAGACAGAGGAGATATGATAGAAACATTTAAATACGTAAAGGGAATCCACAAGGTAGAGGAAGGGAGTATATATAAAAGGAAACAAAGTAGCAAAACAAGAGGACATAGTCTTAGATTAGAGGGGCAAAGGTTTAAAAGTAACATCAGGAAGCATTATTTTACTGAGAGGGTGGTGGATACATGGAACAGTCTTCCAGTAGAAGTGGTAGAGGCCAAAACAGTAATTGAATTTAAGCAGGCATGGGATAGGCATAAGGCTATCCTAAACAAAAGATAAATCCAGGTAAAGTATCCATGTAATTGGGCAGACTAGATGGGCCAAAAGGTTCTTCTCTGCCGACATTTTCTATGTTTCTATCAGGGTTATTCAAAGAGCGTGAAAAGCTGGAGAATGACTGGAGAATGACTGGAGAATGAAAAATTCTAGGTCAAAATAGCCAAACCAGAAAAATTCTCCCTTTCATCTCACTTTCCAAATCGGCTATTTTGACCTAGAATTTTTCATTCTCCAGTCATTCTCCTGCTTTTCACGCTCTTTGAATAACCCTGTATGTTTCTCTTTATCCCTCTCTTCAACTCTAACCCTACCTCCTCTTTATCGCTCTCTCCATCCCTGTCATGCGTCGCTGTGTGTGAGGAGCAGGGGAGTCCGGTTTGCAGCAAATGCAGGAGACCATACAGGTTGAAGGGCACGGTTTAGTTTATTTTATGCACCGGCAGGACAAAAGGAATATACAGGACTAGAACTAAAAGATGACGAGACAAGGAAGGAGCTGACATAGAGGACTAAGAGAAATGAATAAACTAGACACAGGCTGGATACAGAGGGGCGTGACATGAACTAGACACAGGCTGGATACAGAGGGGCGTGACATGAACTAGACACAGGCTGGATACAGAGGGGCATGACATGAACTAGACAGGCTGGATACAGAGGGGCATGTCATGAACTAGACACAGGCTGGATACAGAGGGGCGTGACATGAACTAGACACAGGCTGGATACAGAGGGGCATGTCATGAACTAGACACAGGCTGGATACAGAGGGGCGTGACATGAACTAGACACAGGCTGGATACAGAGGAGCATGTCATGAACTAGACACAGGCTGGATACAGAGGGGCACGACATGAACTAGACACAGGCTGGATACAGAGGGTCACGACATGAACTAAACACAGGCTGGATACAGAGGGGCGTGTCATGAACTAGACACAGGCTGGATACAGAGGGGCACGACATGAACTAGAAACAGGCTGGATACAGAGGGTCACGACATGAACTAAACACAGGCTGGATACAGAGGGGCATGTCATGAACTAGACAGGCTGGATACAGAGGGGCACGACATGAACTAGACACAGGCTGGATACAGAGGGGCACGTCATGAACTAGACACAGGCTGGATACAGAGGGGCGTGACATGAACTAGACACAGGCTGGATACAGAGGGGCATGTCATGAACTAGACACAGGCTGGATACAGAGGGGCGTGACATGAACTAGACACAGGCTGGATACAGAGGGGCGTGACATGAACTAGACACAGGCTGGATACAGAGGGGCATGTCATGAACTAGACACAGGCTGGATACAGAGGGGCATGTCATGAACTAGACACAGGCTGGATACAGAGGGGCGTGACATGAACTAGACACAGGCTGAATACAGAGGGGCATGACATGAACTAGACACAGGCTGGATACAGAGGGGCATGTCATGAACTAGACACAGGCTGGATACAGAGGGGCATGTCATGAACTAGACACAGGCTGGATACAGAGGGGCGTGACATGAACTAGACACAGGCTGAATACAGAGGGGCATGACATGAACTAGACACAGGCTGGATACAGAGGGACATGACATGAACTGACACAGGCTGGATACAGAGGGGCGTGACATGAACTAGACAGGCTGGATACAGAGGGGCGTGTCATGAACTAGACACAGGCTGGATACAGAGGGGCGTGACATGAACTAGACACAGGCTGGATACAGAGGGGCACGACATGAACTAGACACAGGCTGGATACAGAGGGGCGTGACATGAACTAGACACAGGCTGGATACAGAGGGGCATGACATGAACTAGACACAGGCTGGATACAGAGGGGCGTGACATGAACTAGACACAGGCTGGATACAGAGGGGCGTGACATGAACTAGACAGGCTGGATACAGAGGCACGACATGAACTAGACACAGGCTGGATACAGAGGCACGACATGAACTAGACACAGGCTGGATACAGAGGCACGACATGAACTAGACACAGGCTGGATACAGAGGCACGACATGAACTAGACACAGGCTGGATACAGAGGGGCATGACATGAACTAGACACAGGCTGGATACAGAGGGGCGTGACATGAACTAGACACAGGCTGGATACAGAGGGGCGTGACATGAACTAGACACAGGCTGGATACAGAGGGGCGTGACATGAACTAGACACAAGCTGGATACAGAGGGGCATGACATGAACTAGACACAGGCTGGATACAGAGGGGCGTGACATGAACTAGACACAGGCTGGATACAGAGGGGCACGACATGAACTAGACAGGCTGGATACAGAGGGGCGTGACATGAACTAGACACAGGCTGGATACAGAGGGGCACGTCATGAACTAGACACAGGCTGGATACAGAGGGGCACGACATGAACTAGACACAAGCTGAATACAGAGGGGCATGACATGAACTAGACAGGCTGGATACAGAGGGGCGTGACATGAACTAGACAGGCTGGATACAGAGGGGCATGACATGAACTAGACACAGGCTGGATACAGAGGCATGACATGAACTAGACACAGGATACAAAGGGGTACTTACAGAAGCAGGATAATAACAGAGGCAGATTGCAGGACACAGGGACAGATACACAAATAGCAGAGGGTCTATGGTGGAGGTGGCAACAAAGAGGTCTTGGTACAGGGGTCAGCAGGAGTCCATATGAATGGTGGAAGTCCTTGAAATAAACAGAAGTCCTTTTGGCAAAATGAGGGGATAATCCAAATAGCAACGAAAGTCCAGTAGGGAAGACAAGGGGGTCTGGAATCCAGGTACAGGCAGGTTCACAGCGTGTGACTCAGTGGTCAGATGTTAATGCTGAAGTCCCGAGCATTGGGCGTAGTCTCCTATATGGAGACCTGGGCAGGTGAGGGGTAATTAAACTCAGGGACAAACATATGGGAAATACTGGGCTGGAGGATGGGGAACTGGATCAAAGCAAGGGCTAGATGGGAAATCTGGAATGGGACAGAACAGGGAAGATGGTAGTTCAGACCCATATCAAGGCCTTTTGCGGTGTCTGCGGCGACTGGCATGACAATCCCTAACCCTACCTCCTGTTTATCCCTCTCTCAATCCCTAACCCTACCTCCTCTTTATCCCTCTCTCAATCCCTAACCCTACCTCCGCTTTATCCCTCTCTCCATCCCTAACCCTACCTCCGCTTTATCCCTCTCTCCATCCCTAACCCTACCTCCTCTTTATCCCTCTCTCCATCCCTAACCCTACCTCCTCTTTATCCCTCTCTCCATCCCTAACCCTACCTCCTCTTTATCCTCTCTCCATCCCTATCCTACCTTCTCCTTATTCTCTTTCCAACTCTAACCCTACCTCCTCTTATCCCCTCTCTCATCCTAACCCTACCTCCTCTTTATCCTCTCTCCATCCCTAACCCTACCTCCTCTTTATCCCTAACCCTACCTCCTCTTTATCCCTCTCCATCCCTAACCCTACCTCCTCTTTATCCCTAACCCTACCTCCTACCTCTAGCAAGGGCTAGATGGGAAATCTGGAATGGGACAGAACAGGGAAGATGGTAGTTCAGACCCATATCAAGGCCTTTTGCGGTGTTATTCCTCTTTCCAACTCTAACCCTACCTCCTCTTATCCCTCTCTCCATCCCTAACCCTACCTCCTCTTTATCCCTCTCTTGATCCCTAACCCTACCTCCTCTTTATCCCTCTCCATCCCTAACCCTACCTCTTTATTCCTCTCTCCATCCCTAACCCTACCTCCTCTTTATCCCTAACCCTACCTCCTCTTTATCCCTAACCTTACCTCCTCTTTATCCCTCTCCATCAGTAACTCCTCTTTATCCCTCTCTCCATCTCTAACCCTACCTCCTCTTTATCCCTCTCTCCATCTCTAACCCTACCTCCTCTTTATCCCTCTCTCCATCTCTAACCCTACCTCCTCTTTATCCCTCTCACATCCTTAACCCTACCTCTCTTTATCCCTCTCCATCCTAACCCTACCTCCTCTTTATCCTCTCTCCATCCCTAACCTACCTCCTCTTTATCCCTCTCCATCCCTAACCCTACTCCTCTTTATCCCTCTCTCCATCCCTAACCTACTCCTTTTTTTATCTCTCCATCCCTAACCCTACCTTCTCTTTATCCCTCTCCATCCCTAACCCTACCTCCTCTTTATCCCTAACCCTACCTACCTCTTTATCCCTAACCTTACCTCTTCTTTATCCCTCTCCATTCCTAACTCCTCTTTATCCCTCTCCATCCCTAACCCTACCTCCTCTTTATCCCTCTCTCCATCCCTAACCCTACCTCCGCTTTATCCCTCTCTCCAACCCTAACTCCTCCTTATCCCTCTCTCCATCTCTAACCCTACCTCCTCTTTATCCCTCTCCAACCCTAACCCTACGTCCTCTTTATCCCTCTCTCCATCCCTAACCCTACCTCCTCTTTATCCCTCTCCAACCCTAACCCTACGTCCTCTTTATCCTCTCTCCATCCCTAACCTAACCCTACTCCTATCCCTCTCTCCATCCCTAACCGTACCTCTTTATCCCTCTCTCAACCCTAACCCTACCTCTTTAACTCTCTCTCCATCCCTAACCCTACCTCCTCTTTATCCCTCTCTCCATCCCTAACCCTACCTCCTCTTTATCCCTCTCTCCATCCCTAACCCTACCTCCGCTTTATCCCTCTCCAACCCTAACTCCTCCTTATCCCTCTCTCCATCCCTAACCCTACCTCCTTATCCCTCTCCATCCCTAACCCTACCTCCTCTTTATCCCTCTCTCCATCCCTAACCCTACCTCCTCTTTATCCCTCTCTCCATCCCTAACCCTTCCTCCTCTTTATCCCTCTCTCCATCCCTAACCCTTCCTCCTCTTTATCCCTCTCTCCATCCCTAACCCTACCTCCTCTTTATCCCTCTCCAACCCTAACCCTACGTCCTCTTTATCCCTCTCTCCATCCCTAACCCTACCTCCTTATCCCTCTCTCCATCCCTAACCGTACCTCCTCTTTATCCCTCTCTCAACCCTAACCCTACCTCTTTAACTCTCTCTCCATCCCTAACCCTACCTCCTCTTTATCCCTCTCTCCATCCCTAACCCTACCTCCTCTTTATCCCTCTCTCCATCCCTAACCCTACCTCCTCTTTATCCCTCTCTCCATCCCTAACCCTACCTCCTCTTTATCCCTCTCTCCATCCCTAACCCTACCTCCTCTTTATCCCTCGCTCCATCCCTAACCCTACCTCCTCTTTATCCCTCTCTCCATCCCTAACCCTACCTCCTCTTTATCCCTCTCTCCATCCCTAACCCTACCTCCTCTTTATCCCTCTCTCCATCCCTAACCCTACCTCCTCTTTATCCCTCTCTCCATCCCTAACCCTACCTCCTCTTTATCCCTCTCTCCATCCCTAACCCTACCTCCTCTTTATCCCTCTCTCCATCCCTAACCCTACCTCCTCTTTATCCCTCTCTCCATTTTGAATTTCCCGGGTGCTGGTCACCAGATCGGTCACTAGTGATGTCACACACACAGAGAGCGAGCGACGTCACCCTCTGAGACCAATCGCTTGATTGCGAGCGTTCTCAAAGAGGCAGCAATGGATCACATCTGTGCATGCGCGTGCAGCTCCGATCCATTGCTCTGCGCAGGCGCAACTTGTGTACGTAAAGTGTGCGAGTCCTGTAGCTCTGCACAATGTACGGCTCGTACGCTACACAAGTTGTAAAGGAGCACAAACTGCGCAGAAAAGCTTCAGGGACTTCCAGGTTCGGGAAGAGGAGGAGCGCTTGGCGAGGGGGGAATCACCTGAAAAATAGAAAAAAAACAAATCGTGCAAAGGCCGTCAGCCGGATCTACCCACTTATTTAAGGGCAAAAAAAGGGAAACTCTTTGGGCCCTATTACAATCTTTGCGGAAAAAGGCTCGCAGCGCGTTAATTTGTGCGTGAAGCGTTAACGCACATAAATTAACGCTGATATTACAATCCGCGTGCATTTTTTCATCCGTCAAAAAATTGCGTGCGTAAAACATACGCGCAAAAATGTGCGTGCATTAACGCTGCGTGCAGAAATCGGTGTGCGGACTGTTTTTTCACGCGATTCATCCAATCAGAATTACGAACCAAAATGGTCTCCCGTTCAGTTTTTGCGCTTTCCAAAGTCAATCTGCGCATATATGCTGTAGCAATAACAAAAACACGCAAAACTTCTCCATTTTGTTTGGGTATGTGTAGAATGTGTAACTGTACTGTGCTGTATTTTTTTTTTGGGGCTGGTGTATTTGGTTTCGGCCAGGACGTTCAGATTTGCTGTTAACACCAGCTTTTAAAAGACGTTAAAATTATGCGCGCAAAGGCTGTGTGTAACAAACTGCGCGTAGATTGTAATACCATCCGCGTACCAGCGCACAAACGCATTTGCGCTCACAATGGTAAGTATAGGACGCGCAAAGTACAGAAAGCTCACAAAGGGTTCGTGCAGGTTGACCCGCGTTAGAATGCGCTGACATTGTAATACGACGTTCAGCGCAAAGGGTTTTGCCCCTCGCGTTAATGCGTTTTTGCGCGCGCGTTAACGTTTGCGTGAAGATTGTAATAGGGCCCTTTATCTTTTAATACCGGATCTCTTTACATGACAGTATAAATCATAATTTGATATAGAGTGCGTCACGCAGCAGCCGCACGTCACACGTGGGAGTTATAACGGGTGGGCTACACGTCCTGGGGGTGTTTATTTCATGCCTGGCGCACAGTTTGTGTATTGTTAGTTTTGTCATTCAGTTTGTGGTTTAATCATTCGATGCGCCGGTGTCACCGCGTGGGAATGTTGCCTCTGGAAGCCCCGGGAGTTTATCGTCGGGTACACGGATCACACTTATTCTCTTAGGAAACCGCCGCATTCCTTTCATTGTCTGCAGGCGTCGCGCGAGGTCACAGGATACTCAAGCAATCCTCACTTTTCCTTTCGTTTCTCGCACACACCACCGCTTTCTTAGAAATCACCGCTTTGTGAGCAGCTCCTGGTCAGGAACAAGAGATTATATCCCCCCCCCCCATGCGCTTTAAAACCACCATCATTATTATACACAATCAGTCACAGCATTAAACCCCCTGCCTGACATCGTGTAGGTCCCCCTCGTGGTGACTCGTGGAGACATGGACTCCCCCCGATCCCTGAGTGTGTCCTGTGGTCTACAGCCCCCAGACATTAGCAGCAGATCCTGCACGTTATGAGGTAGGGTCTCCATGGATGGGATTTGTTGTTCCGGCACATCTCACGGATGCTCCATCGGATTGAGATCTGGGGAATCTGGAGGCTGAGACGACACCTTGAAATCTGTCTCATGTTCCTCAAACCATCCCTGAGCTTTTTATGCCGTGTGGCCGGGGGCAAGATCCTGCAGAAAGAGGCCACTGCCATCAGGGACACCACGGCCATGAAGGGGTGTACGTGGTTCGCAGCAATCTCTAGGTAGGTGATGTGTGTCGCATGTGTGCCGACACCTTTCTATTACGGCCATCAGGGAATTACGCCCCATGCTGCGGTAAGGGGTCCGGCCTGTCAGCAACGCCCTTTTTATCAACTCCGGTATCAGACTCTGAGTCCGGAGCTGTACTTGATCTCGTGCCTAGCTGGGCGGGCCAGGCAGCGTGCGTCTGCCTCCCAAGCACCCTGCTTTGGCGCCAGCCTCCAGTCATGTGTGTGGCACACGCGTCACACACGAGTAGCTGCGACGGACGGGAGCAGAATAGAAGAGGGAGAGGTAGAGCGGTGAGCCAAACCAGGGCCCAACCTAAAAACCCAGCCAGACCTCAGGGCCCAGCCAAGCCCAAAGGCCATCATACAGACAGCACATTACTGTGAGTTTTATTGCTGTGGAGCTCTGTGATACGCTCACCACACATTACTGTATCGCAGAGTTCCTCAGCAATAAAACTCAGTAGTGTGCATGAGTGTATCGCAGAGCTCCACAGCAATAAAACAGTAATGTGCAGTGTGTATAAGCGTTTCACCGAGCTCCACAGCAATAAAACTCCCAGTAATGTGCGGTGTGTCTAAGCGTGAGTTTTATTGCTTTGGAGCTCGGTGATACGCTCACACACTGCACATTACTGTTTTATTGCTGTAGAGCTCTGTGACACTCATATACACCGCGCATTACTGGGAGTTTTATTGCTGTGGAGCTCTGTGATGCACTCATACACACTGCACATTACTGTTTTATTGCTGTGCAGCTCTGTGATACGCTCATACATACCGCACATTACTGTATCACAAAGCTCCACAGCAATAAAACAGAGTAATGTGCAGTGTGTAGGAGTTTTATTTCTGTGGAGCTCTGACACACTCATACACACCGCACATTACTGAGTTTTATTGCTGTGGAGCTCTGTGATACGCTCATACACACTGCACATTACTGTGAGTTTTATTGCTGTGGAACTGTTATGTCCTTTTTTGTTTTGGACGGGGCGAAAAGCTGTTACAGGTTGAGGAAGTGCACGGGGGCCCCTTCGTGAGGTTCAGTAAGGGGCCCCATTTCTGATTGCTGCCCTGATGGCCATGAAGGGGTTACATGGTCTGCAGCAAACTCTAGGTAGGTGGTGCGCGTCACGTGACAATACATCCCACCCTGTAACCGTATAACCATGTGATTCACCGTGCCTGGCAGGAAGTTTAATGCTGTGGCTGGTCGTGTCAGGGTTGGAACGGAGCAGCACAGGCGGCAGAGTGCAGACACGGGACACCCGCAGGACGTAAAGGTTTTTTTTGTTAATTCTGCAAAACAGCAGGAAAAAAAATATATCAACTTCTGGTTAAAAACTGGTATTTATAGACATTCAATGGACGGGCAGACAGATCGGCCTCCCGATATCAAATATACAGCACCTCACCCCCCCTAAAAGAAAAATAAGACAAGGGGCGCCCCCAGCAGGCGGCGAACAAGAATTCGGGGGGGGGGGCGGGACGCCCAGTAGGTCTGTGCAGTGTTGATAGGGATCCAGGGGGGACGCCCGGCGGGTCTGCGCGGTGCCGATAGGGATCCAGGGGGGGGACGCGGTGCCGATGTGGGTAACGAGGTCTGGTCCCGGGGAGGCGAATGCACTTTGTTAGGAATTAAAAGAAAATGCTATGACGAAAAAAAACACTTTATAATAAATAACTTGTTTCAAACGGGCGACTGTCAGAAAACATTAATTGTATGAAACACCCCGGCTGCTGCGGCGCCTCCAAACCACCACATGGAACAAGCGGGATAGATTGATTGATTGTGTGTATGTATGTATGTATGTATGTATGTATGTATGTATGTATATATATATATATATATATATATAAATATCCCAAGCGAAGAGGCCGTCTGTATAATGATACAAACACGTACAGGAGAGAAATATATATATATATATATACACACGCCCTATAGATCTGTGCCTGGGTTTTGCCCACAGGGCAGCTGGAAAGGTTTCATCCGGTAAAGCAAGCGTATGAACGAATGTCCTGAAGATGAAGGTGTATGAATGTATTTAAGCTGATGAATGTATTTGTGCGAACGAATGTGTATGAATATATTGAAGCTGATGAATGCATTAAAGATGGACAAGTATGTATGAACAAATGAATGTGTATGAATATGTGTACGAATGAATGTGTATGAATATACGTACGAACGAATGAGTGTGTATGAACAAATGAGTACGAATATATTGAAGCTGATGAATGTGTGTGCGCAAATAAATGTGTATTAATATATTTAAATGTATATGTGCGAACGAATTTGTATGAATATATTGAAGCTGATGTATGTATGAACGAATGAGTGTATGAACAGAAGTTTAAGATGATGAACGAATGCATTAAAAATAAACAGATGTGTATGAACGAATGCTTTAATCTGATGAACAAATATACTTAAACGGATTAATGTATTATAGATGAATGAACGCATTTGTATTACAGCTGATGAATGTATGAATGAATGTGCAGGAATGAATCTATTAGTGTTACTAATGTATTTAAGCTGACAAAGGAGTATGGATGATGTATGTGCATGAATGAAGGTGTTGAATACATTCATTCAGAATATATAGTCAAGTGAATGAACGTCTATGTAATATGAATGAGTGAGTGTATGAATGGGTATGTATTCTGAATGACAAATGAGTGAATGTATGTGTATGAATGAATGTCTTCATGCTGATGTACGTAGGAATGGATATCAGACTCTCGCTGTATCTTTATGTTGCCACTTGCGGGGATGGTCCGTGTTGATGCCGCGGTGAGATGCACCTTGGGATAGCGTCTCATTAAACCCAAGTGGTGACAGAACGCAGCAGAGGATTGTTTCTCTGTGACTAAACGGGGGGGTTGGTGCAGACACAGTGTTTCAACCAGTGGTTTCCTTCCCTTTTGCAAAAACCCATAAGCCCAGGTAACGGGGTCCAGGTCGCACAGTCCCTGCGCACACACGCGCACACACACGGGATATTTATAAAAGATGGCAGCACCCCCCCCCCCCTATGATTAAAATCTGGATGTGCTGTCGGTACGGACGGACGGGTTGTCCAGCCGCCAGCACCGTAACAGCCAGTAAAGTAACGCTTTGATCCCGACTCACTGCCGGTGCTGGGTGGCTCCGTGCGCTCGTGTTCCTGGCCCAGAGCACTGGGCGAAACGCGGCAGCGGGGGGGTGGGGGGGGGGGGGGGGAGAGAGAGAGGCGGCTTCATATGAGCAGGAGGAGGGAAAGTAAAATATACTGATTTATTCTCAACACTAGCTTAACACTGCGGGGAAGGGGGCACAAAACAAAAAAAAAAACCTACAGCTTGTGTGTGTGCAGCTCCGGGCCAGCTCAGACCCCAAGCGGCCGCTCTGCCCCCACACGGCGGCTCGGGCCCTACGCGGCAGCTCGGCCGGGATAGACGGTGCTGGCTCCCGGCACAGTGAGGAGATTAAACACTAAACACAAAGTTTTTGGGGGGATCCTGGAGTAAAAATATGAAAGACACGATGTTGTAATAAATAAATAATACAACAAGCCCCCCCCCTCCCCGAGCGGCGATCCCGTGACCCCGAGTGCCAATCCATAGGTTAAAATCCACAGGTGACGGTGACACGCGATGGCCGCGCTGCCTCTTCTTCTGGCGGCGGATGGAGCCGTGCCCCGCGGGGGCTTTAGGGGGGGGATTTATTCCAGTCCTAGGCAGTAGTTGATACCTTGTACCAGTCCTATGATAACGGGCTGCCACGCAACGAGGTACCGCAACCAGTCCAAAAGCTGCCCGTACATGACGTGAGGTCTCTCCCACCTGCACAACCAAGGGTTAAGGACAAACAGAGCCACTTCAGACATAGAGAGCGCGCGCCCCCCCCCCCCCTGTATTTACATGGAAAAGCTCAGCAAGTTTCCTCCTCTATACCCGGTAACCCCCCACGAACCGGCCGGCCCAGACACGCCCCAACGAGCAGCCGTCAACACACGCAAAGCCCCACATTTAAAGGTTTAACCCTTTCACTAGCAGACATGTGTTATAACAGAGCAACATCAAGTACACAATGAAAGCATAACCATATAAATCCCCCCCCCAGGAAAAACTGAATTCTTAGAGACCTCCCGTCACCCTGTATTACAGTAAAAAAAAAGTTGTCCGCCCCTCCCCCCCGGTAACAAACTTTATTGCAGCATTCCAGCAGCCAGGGATTTGTCAGAATACAGGGACAGCTGTGGGGTCAGTCGCTGCTGTACAGGAATAAGACGAAGGGGATTAGGAGTGTAAATCCCTGTACAGTACAGATACAAGATGTTGCTGTAATTGGTCCAAAACCATCACATGACCGAAGATTCCGCCCGGAACAATACACGCATGCGCAAGAAATCCGCGCCGAAAACTAAACGAAAGAGGACCAATCAGAAGACAGTCTTTTCCCGGACAATCTACATAAAAAACAGGCACTCACATACAAGGACTATCCAGCTGAAGAGGCCATTTAGGGGAAACGCGTTCTGGATATTCCCTGTTTCTACTTGATTTGTATTTTATATGAAAATAAAACCCCTTCTTAATTTACTATACACCCCTGCATCCTGTGATCACTGTGCAGCGCTAACCATCTACTGGGAGGCTTCCAGCACATACACAGTGAGGACTCCAGCCCAGCGGACAGGCGACTGCAGCAGAGAAGGAGAAAGGAGGTGTAAGAACGGTTTCCGGCCACCTATATGGGCCAGAGCTGCGCATAAGAGTGAGCGTGATAGCAATATCGGCTCCTGTCCACGTGAGTTGGAAATCGCTAGATGTTCACAATTTTTTCTTTTAATGTGACAGTGTGCACTATGTATTCTATTTTTTTCTGTCTCCCTTCACTATTATGAGGCCCAGACCTGTTGGAGATGAACAGAAGGAATAGCAAAAACATTTTCTGAACAACCATCTGCACACCAAACTCTGGCCACCAGGTGGTAGTAACATACATGAAACGGTTAGACCCTGAAATAATTAAATCTCTCCAAAGACCGAACTTTTTTCCACGTTTCTCTATATCACTGCATAAAAGCGTACCCCAATACGACACAACCCGCAGGTGATTTGATGACATATATGGAACTAGTGTAACCGTACAAGTACGACACAATCTGAATGTGCTTTGATGATATATACCAAGCTGGTAGAACTGTACAAGTACATATATATTATATATATATTTACATCTCTGCACTGTACGCAAATTGTACTAAACCGGTGCATATTCTGTGATCTATTTACACCACCATTACATAAGATCTTCCGTGACTCATTCTATGTAAGCAGTGCAGAGCGAGAAGCCCCCTCCCCCAGCCAGGCGAGAAGCCCCCTCCCCCAGCCAGGCGAGAAGCCCCCGGGCAGTGACTTCATGCTCAGAGCGCCCCCGCAGGATCACAAGTGGTAATTGCTGCATCGGAGCAGCCGCGATAAAGGATACGGGTTACTGAACATCCTCTTCAGGTCCACCTTCTCCTTGCAGTAAGGACACGTCTGTTTCTTACCCACGATGCACCATCCTCGGATACAGAACTCATGGAAGCTTGAAAAGAATGCGGGTCAAGGGAAAACACACCAGCGACAATTTATCCATGTGTTTCATGAGCTGGAGACAGAGGGCGGCACAGAGAGCGAGAGAGGGCGGCACAGAGAGCGAGAGAGGGCGGCACAGAGAGCGAGAGAGGGCGGCACAGAGAGCGAGAGAGGGCGGCACAGAGAGCGAGAGAGAGCGGCACAGAGAGCGAGAGAGAGAGCGGCACAGAGAGCGAGAGAGAGCGGCACAGAGAGCGAGAGAGAGCGGCACAGAGAGCGAGAGAGAGCGGCACAGAGAGCGAGAGAGCGGCACAGAGAGCGGCACAGAGAGCGAGAGAGAGCGGCACAGAGAGCGAGCGGCACAGAGAGCGAGCGGCACAGAGAGCGAGCGGCACAGAGAGCGAGCGGCACAGAGAGCGAGCGGCACAGAGAGCGAGCGGCACAGAGAGCGAGAGAGCGGCACAGAGAGCGAGAGAGCGGCACAGAGAGCGAGAGAGCGGCACAGAGAGCGAGAGAGCGGCACAGAGAGCGAGAGAGCGGCACAGAGAGCGAGAGAGCGGCACAGAGAGCGAGAGAGCGGCACAGAGAGCGAGAGAGAGCGGCACAGAGAGCGAGCGAAGAGCGGCACAGAGAGCGAGAGAGCGGCACAGAGAGCGAGAGAGAGCGGCACAGAGAGCGAGAGAGAGCGGCACAGAGAGCGAGAGAGCGGCACAGAGAGCGAGAGAGAGCGGCACAGAGAGCGAGAGAGAGCGGCACAGAAGCGAGCGGCACACGAGCGAGCGGCACAGAGAGCGAGAGAGAGCGGCACAGAGAGCGAGAGAGCGGCACAGAGAGCGAGAGAGCGGCACAGAGAGCGAGAGAGCGGCACAGAGAGCGAGAGAGCGGCACAGAGAGCGAGAGAGAGCGGCACAGAGAGCGAGAGAGAGCGGCACAGAGAGCGAGCGGCACAGAGAGCGAGCGGCACAGAGAGCGAGCGGCACAGAGAGCGAGCGGCACAGAGAGCGAGCGGCACAGAGAGAGAGCGGCACAGAGAGAGAGCGGCACAGAGAGAGAGCGGCACAGAGAGAGAGCGGCACAGAGAGCGAGAGAGAGCGGCACAGAGAGCGAGAGAGAGAGCGGCACAGAGAGCGAGAGAGAGCGGACAGAGAGCGAGAGAGAGCGGCACAGAGAGCGAGAGAGAGAGCGGCACAGAGAGCGAGAGAGAGAGCGGCACAGAGAGCGAGAGAGAGAGCGGCACAGAGAGCGAGAGAGAGCGGCACAGAGAGCGAGAGAGAGCGGCACAGAGAGCGAGAGAGAGCGGCACAGAGAGCGAGAGAGAGCGGCACAGAGAGCGAGAGAGAGCGGCACAGAGAGCGAGAGAGAGCGGCACAGAGAGAGAGCGGCACAGAGAGAGAGCGGCACAGAGAGCGAGCGGCACAGAGAGAGAGCGGCACAGAGAGCGAGCGGCACAGAGAGCGAGCGGCACAGAGAGAGAGCGGCACAGAGAGAGAGCGGCACAGAGAGCGAGAGAGAGCGGCACAGAGAGCGAGAGAGCGGCACACAGAGCGAGAGAGAGCGGCACACAGAGCGAGAGAGAGCGGCACACAGAGCGAGAGAGAGCGGCACACAGAGCGAGAGAGAGCGGCACACAGAGCGAGAGAGAGCGGCACACAGAGCGAGAGAGAGCGGCACACAGAGCGAGAGAGAGCGGCACACAGAGCGAGAGAGAGCGGCACACAGAGCGAGAGAGAGCGGCACACAGAGCGAGAGAGAGCGGCACACAGAGCGGAGAGAGAGCGGCACACAGAGCGAGAGAGAGCGGCACACAGAGCGAGAGAGAGCGGCACACAGAGCGAGAGAGAGCGGCACACAGAGCGAGAGAGAGCGGCACACAGAGCGAGAGAGAGCGGCACACAGAGCGAGAGAGAGCGGCACACAGAGCGAGAGAGAGCGGCACACAGAGCGAGAGAGAGCGGCACACAGAGCGAGAGAGAGCGGCACACAGAGCGAGAGAGAGCGGCACACAGAGCGAGAGAGAGAGACACACAGAGCGAGAGAGCGGCACACAGAGCGAGAGAGCGGCACACAGAGCGAGAGAGCGGCACACAGAGCGAGGAGAGCGGGCACACAGAGCGAGAGAGCGGCACACAGAGCGAGAAGAGCGGCACACAGAGCGAGAGAGCGGCACACAGAGCGAGAAGAGAGCGGCACACAGAGCGAGAGAGAGCGGCACAGAGCGAGAGAGCGGCACACAGAGCGAGAGAGCGGCACACAGAGCGAGAGAGCGGCACACAGAGCGAGAGAGCGGCACACAGAGCGAGAGAGCGGCACACAGAGCGAGAGAGCGGCACACAGAGCGGCACACAGAGCGAGAGAGCGGCACACAGAGCGAGAGAGAGCTGCACAGAGCGAGAGAGCGGCACACAGAGCGAGAGAGCGGCACACAGAGCGAGAGAGCGGCACACAGAGCGAGAGAGCGGCACACAGAGCGAGAGAGCGGCACACAGAGCGAGAGAGCGGCACACAGAGCGAGAGAGCGGCACACAGAGCGAGAGAGCGGCACACAGAGCGAGTGAGAGCGGCACACAGAGCGGCACACAGAGCGAGAGAGCGGCACACAGAGCGAGAGAGCGGCACACAGAGCGAGAGAGCGGCACACAGAGCGAGAGAGCGGCACACAGAGCGGCACACAGAGCGAGAGAGCGGCACACAGAGCGAGAGAGAGCGGCACAGAGCGAGAGAGAGCGGCACAGAGCGAGAGAGCGGCACACAGAGCGAGAGAGAGCGGCACACAGAGCGAGGAGAGCGGCACACAGAGCGAGAGAGCGGCACACAGAGCGACGAGAGCGGCACACAGAGCGAGAGAGCGGCACACAGAGCGAGAGAGAGCGGCACACAGAGCGAGAGAGAGCGGCACACAGAGCGAGGAGAGAGCGGCACACAGAGCGAGAGAGAGCGAAGGAGAGAGAGAGCGGCACAGAGAGCGAGACAGAGCGAGAGAGAGCGGCACACAGAGCGAGAGAGAGCGGCACACAGAGCGAGGAGAGAGCGGGCAACAACACAGAGCGAGAGAGAGCGGGCACACAAGAGCGAGATGAGAGCGGCACACAGAGCGAGAGAGAGCGGCACACACAGAGCGAGAGAGCGGCACACAGAGCGAGAGAGATGGGCGAGGAGAGCGGCACACAGAGCGAGAGAGAGAGGCACACAGAGCGAAGAGAGAGAGCGGCACACAGAGCGACGAGAGAGCGGCACACAGAGCGAGAGAGAGCGGCCACAGAGCGAGAGAGAGCGGCACAACAGAGCGAGAGAGGAGCGGCACACAGAGCGAGAGAGAGCGGCACACAGAGCGAGAGAGAGCGGCACACAGAGCGAGAGAGAGCGGCACACAGAGCGAGAGAGAGCGGCACACAGAGCGAGAGAGCGGCACACAGAGCGAGAGAGAGCGGCACACAGAGCGAGAGAGCGGCACACAGAGCGAGAGAGCGGCACACAGAGCGAAGAAGCACGGGCGCGAAGAGCGGCACACAGAAGCGGCACACAGGCGAGAGAGCGGCACACAGAGCGAGAGAGCGGCACACAGAGCGAGAGAGCGCACACAGAGCGAGAGAGCGGCACACAGAGCGAGAGACAGAAGCCCCCCCACCCACAAAGGAACCCCTCAGTGCTGGCTACAAAATGATATTACAATGCTTAACATCAACACAAACATATCTTACGGTGACTGGATCCTAACAGGACTGAACAAAGGACAGGAGATCATCTGTTGAGACTTGAAGAAATGAGATTTCACCTAGAGCACAGTAAAGTGGAGTAGGTGCCCTTTAATAACACGGACAGTATAGTTTGGACGTGTGGGATGTTTCTCACCCGATCTTACTATGGTGTTCATGTTAGCGGGTGTAGGTGAGGAGCACTGAGTACACACAGCCCGTCGGGGCGCTGTAAGGATACACATGGTCGCAGGAAAGCCTGTACGTGTTCTCGATAATCCCCTCTTCATTTACGTCCACAAAGATCTGCTGGCCGCAGACGGCACACATGTTGTCCGAGAGGTGCTTGGTCGGCATCCCCGACGCGCTGTAAAACTGGAAAAACACGACGACAACAACGAATGAAACCAGACACAGCGGAAAAAAAGGTGTGGCGGAATAAACGCCCCGACACACGATGACGCCATACTGTGAGTAACCGAGAACAACAAAGCCCCTGCAGCCTTCATCCACCACCTTCCTCTGAGCAAGACGTCAGTGACTGGGAGCACAAACAGTGAAAGGAATCATTTCGGTTGCAGTTTCACTCCGTTCGACGCACTGTCTGGCGAATGTTGCATCAATAAAATTATTCAATACAGACGTGTGAGGAAAGAGTCATCCGAAGTGAGGGCAGAACACACCATACATTATGTGCAGGTTCACAATGGAAGACGCCTGGACAACACTTAGGGGTCTATTTAACCCTTTCACTGCGGAGGACGTGTAGGGAACGTCATGGGTTTCCCCACCATATACGGAGGACGTTCCTCCCCACCTCATCCGCTGCGTGGGCTCTCCCTGATTATACTTACCTCTCCCCCAGGGTCCCGCGTAAGACTGAGTACCTTGAAATAAGACCCCCGCTTTTATACCGGGCACACTGACGAAACTGCAACGGACAAATAAAAGAGGGACTGCTGGAAAGGGCAGATTCTACCCTTTCCAGCGATGCCTCTCTTTAATCCCTGCCACCCCAGAGCTGGCTCACATCTTGGATGTCAGCCAAGCCTCCGGGACCTCTCCCTGCCCACAGACATCACGCATGGTGTGATGTCAGTTTGAATATCCGTGGCAGCCAGAGGTTAATGTTTGGTGTCATTGGGAAGGGCAGAGCCTTTCCAATGATACCAAACAGGACCATGTTAAACCTTTTAAACCTTTTTTTGTGGTTTTTATTAATGCCGCACTATATCACTGATAATGTGACCAATGATGCTGCACTAAACATTATTCTATGGGGGAGTTTAGCTAAAATCACGTAATTAAAAATAAAGTAACGAGTTCCCATTTCTAATTTTTTTAACGAGCGCCCCCATAACATATATCACCGCAAAGGCTTGGATGACGAAATGAGGGGGGGGGGGGGGAAATCACTTTACACGCTGTAGATTGAAATTCTAAATGGAAATTCACTTTTTTGTTATAATATTCAGGCAGGACATGACGTATACGTATAATAATGATAGATTATGAATCTGCTGGAAAGAACAATATATAATATGTCTGGGTCGTATAATAAAACGTGGCTTCAAATCGCGTTTAAACATGATGAGCGAAAGCGGTAAAAATTAGCTCAGTGAAATGGCTCAGCAGTGAAGGGGTTAAAAGCAGTGAAAATGCATTTCGGCGATTCCATTTCGTCATCAATACAGTGAATTCACTATTTAGCGGACAGTCACCGTATTTCGCTGAAAATGGAGTCGGCGACGCAGGTATCGGACGTCGGCAAAAAGCACCAATGACCATCAAATTTTAATACAAGTACTCCGAGGCGAGTATTGCTTCTCTTTTCTTGCTTTAATAAACAGCAGCAAGTAGTAATGTCAAAACGTAACAGACATTAAGAAAAAACATACTCTAACAATAGTATCTTCTAACCCCCCTGTCCCATCAGTATAGTCCATTGTTCCATGCCAGTCTATAAATAGGACCGATCTCCCGCCATTTCTTCCTCTTTTCTTGCTGCTCGGACAGATAAGTATTGTTTTATTATTGTTAGTCCGAGTTTTAATTGTATTTTGGTTTATATTGTGTGTTCCGGTTGCCTGGCTTTAACCAAGGCTTCCGGAGTAGAGTTGAGAGGTTTGGCGGCTTTCTCGCGGCTGCGGGAGGTCGCCAACCCCTCTCTTAAAAAAGTTTCTGTCAGGCCGCTTTGTTTATTCTGGCGGCTCGCGGCCATTACCAAGAGACGGGGCGCATGCGCTGAGACTTTGCGCGTCCCTCAGTGTTGCGGCGGTTGCTAGGAGGCGGGGCGCATGCGCAGTTGATTCGCGCGCGTCCCTCAGTGTTGCGGCGGTTGCTAGGAGGCTGGGCGCATGCGCAGAGACTTCGCGCGCGTCCCCTCAGTGTTGCGGCGGTTGCTAGGAGGCGGGGCGCATGCGCAGAGACTTCGCGCGCGTCCCCTCAGTGTTGCGGCGGTTGCTAGGAGGCTGGGCGCATGCGCAGAGACTTCGCGCGCGTCCCCTCAGTGTTGCGGCGGTTGCTAGGAGGCGGGGCGCATGCGCAGAGACTTCGCGCGCGTCCCCTCAGTGTTGCGGCGGTTGCTAGGAGGCGGGGCGCATGCGCAGTTGATTCGCACGCGTCCCTCAGTGTTGCGGCGGTTGCTAGGAGGCGGGGCGCATGCACCGTTGATTCACGCGCGTCCCTCAGTGTTGCGGCGGTTGCTAGGAGGCGGGGCGCATGCGCAGTTGATTCGCGCGCGTCCCTCAGTGTTGCGGCGGTTGCTAGGAGGCGGGGCGCATGCGCAGTTGATTCGCGCGCGTCCCTCAGTGTTGCGGCGGTTGCTAGGAGGCGGGGCGCATGCATGCGCAGTTGATTCGCGCGCGTCCCTCAGTGTTGCGGCGGTTGCTAGGAGGCGGGCGCATGCGCAGTTGATTCGCGCGCGTCCCTCAGTGTTGCGGCGGTTGCTAGGAGGCGGGGCGCATGCGCAGTTGATTCGCGCGCGTCCCTCAGTGTTGCGGCGGTTGCTAGGAGGCGGGGCGCATGCGCAGTTGATTCGCGCGCGTCCCTCAGTGTTGCGGCGGTTGCTAGGAGGCGGGGCGCATGCGCAGTTGCAGTTGCTTTGCGCGCGTCCCTCAGTGTTGCGGCGGTTGCTAGGAGGCGGGGCGCATGCGCAGTTGCAGTTGCTTTGCGCGCGTCCCTCAGTGTTGCGGCGGTTGCTAGGAGGCGGGGCGCATGCGCAGTTGCAGTTGCTTGCGCGCGTCCCTCAGTGTTGCGGCGGTTGCTAGGAGGCGGGGCGCAGTTGCAGTTGCTTCGCGCGCGTCCCTCAGTGTTGCGGCGGTTGCTAGGAGGCGGGGCGCATGCGCAGTTGATTCGCGCGCGTCCCTCAGTGTTGCGGCGGTTGCTAGGAGGCGGGCGCATGCGCAGTTGATTCGCGCGCGTCCCTCAGTGTTGCGGCGGTTGCTAGGAGGCGGCCGGGCGCAGTTGCAGTTGCTTTGCGCGCGTCCCTCAGTGTTGCGGCGGTTGCTAGGAGGCGGGGCGCATGCGCAGTTGATTCGCGCGCGTCCCTCAGTGTTGCGGCGGTTGCTAGGAGGCGGGGCGCATGCGCAGTTGATTCGCGCGTCCCTCAGTGTTGCGCGGTTGCTAGGAGGCGGGGCGCATGCGCAGTTGATTCGCGCGCGTCCCTCAGTGTTGCGGCGGTTGCTAGGAGGCGGGGCGCATGCACAGAGACTTGGCGCGCGTCCCTCAGTGTTGCGGCGGTTGCTAGGAGGCGGGGCGCAGTTGCAGTTGCTTCGCGCGCATCCCTCAGTGTTGCGGCGGTTGCTAGGAGGCGGGGCGCATGCGCAGTTGATTCGCGCGCGTCCCTCAGTGTTGCGGCGGTTGCTAGGAGGCGGGGCGCATGCACAGAGACTTGGCGCGCGTCCCTCAGTGTTGCGGCGGTTGCTAGGAGGCGGGGCGCAGTTGCAGTTGCTTCGCGCGCATCCCTCAGTGTTGCGGCGGTTGCTAGGAGGCGGGGCGCATGCGCAGTTGATTCGCGCGCGTCCTCAGTGTTGCGGCGGTTGCTAGGAGGCGGGGCGCATGCGCAGTTGATTCGCGCGCGTCCCTCAGTGTTGCGGCGGTTGCTAGGAGGCGGGGCGCATGCGCAGTTGATTCGCACGCGTCCCTCAGTGTTGCGGCGGTTGCTAGGAGGCGGGGCGCATGCACAGAGACTTTGCGCGCGTCCCTCAGTGTTGCGGCGGTTGCTAGGAGGCGGGGCGCATGCGCAGTTGATTCGCGCGCGTCCCTCAGTGTTGCGGCGGTTGCTAGGAGGCGGGGCGCAGTTGCTTCGCGCGCGTCCCTCAGTGTTGCGGCGGTTGCTAGGAGGCGGGGCGCATGCGCAGTTGATTCGCGCGCGTCCCTCAGTGTTGCGGCGGTTGCTAGGAGGCGGGGCGCATGCGCAGTTGATTCGCGCGCGTCCCTCAGTGTTGCGGCGGTTGCTAGGAGGCGGGGCGCATGCGCAGTTGATTCGCGCGCGTCCCTCAGTGTTGCGGCGGTTGCTAGGAGGCGGGGCGCATGCGCAGTTGATTCGCACACGTCCCTCAGTGTTGCGGCGGTTGCTAGGAGGCGGGCTCATGCACAGAGACTTTGCGCGCGTCCCTCAGTGTTGCGGCGGTTGCTAGGAGGCGGGGCGCATGCGCAGTTGATTCGCACACGTCCCTCAGTGTTGCGGCGGTTGCTAGGAGGCGGGGCGCATGCGCAGTTGATTCGCGCGCGTCCTCAGTGTTGCGGCGGTTGCTAGGAGGCGGGGCGCAGTTGCTTCGCGCCGTCCCTCAGTGTTGCGGCGGTTGCTAGGAGGCGGGGCGCATGCGCAGTTGATTCGCGCGCGTCCCTCAGTGTTGCGGCGGTTGCTAGGAGGCGGGGCGCATGCGCAGTTGATTCGCGCGCGTCCCTCAGTGTTGCGGCGGTTGCTAGGAGGCGGGGCGCATGCGCAGTTGATTCGCGCGCGTCCCTCAGTGTTGCGGCGGTTGCTAGGAGGCGGGGCGCATGCGCAGTTGATTCGCGCGCGTCCCTCAGTGTTGCGGCGGTTGCTAGGAGGCGGGGCGCATGCACAGAGACTTTGCGCGCGTCCCTCAGTGTTGCGGCGGTTGCTAGGAGGCGGGGCGCAGTTGCAGTTGCTTCGCGCGCGTCCCTCAGTGTTGCGGCGGTTGCTAGGAGGCGGGGCGCATGCGCAGTTGATTCGCGCGCGTCCCTCAGTGTTGCGGCGGTTGCTAGGAGGCGGGGCGCATGCGCAGTTGATTCGGCGCGTCCCTCAGTGTTGCGGCGGTTGCTAGGAGCGGGGCGCATGCGCAGTTGATTCGCGCGCGTCCCTCAGTGTTGCGGCGGTTGCTAGGAGGCGGAGCGCACTGTCTTTGCGCGCTTTCATACTCGCCTCACACTGTCTTCAGCATGCCGCTGCATAAGAACAAGCCGCAAGCATCCTCAAGAGGCCCTTCCCCTAACAGGGATTCAGAATCAGACGACAGCTCTGTACACATGGCTGAACTATATGAAAATCAGGTATCAACCCTCCCACCCTTACCACCGCAGACCCTGCCATGTCTGACCCTAATAGATCCCAGGGGCCACAGATTCAGGCGTCTATTGAGACAGCTATGTTTAAGGCAGTTTCTTCTTTATCAGACTCGTTCACTCAGTCACTAAAAAACACTTTAATCCGGTTAATCCGGTTACTGATATGGGCACATCCCTCACTGCTGTGAAGCCCACTGATGCTCCCTTGGTCACCACCATGGGGAAACAGCCCGTTCAAGATAAAAAGCGCAGGGCTGGAGGGTCTGGCATACCCGCAACAATGCCCGGGGAAGTCATGCCGGGGGCACAAGTATCCAAAAAGCGCTCACATAAATCACACCATGCAATTGTTGACACCCCTAAAAGGGTTAAAGCTTCTGATTCCTCTAGCTCGCCCGAGCACATCTCGTGAGCAGGAAACTTTCTCTGATGAAGAATATCAGAAGCAAGATGAGCTAGAGGTTTACGCCTCGGATGAGGATTTTAATGAACAAGCAGTTCCACCTAATCCAAGTTCAGACCCACTTGGTCCTATTACGACCCATTTGGTAACCCCATGTTCACACCAGAAGAACTAACTCACCCTAGATCAGCGGAGTGGACTCCCATTCCTCACGTAGAGGCTTGGGTGGACGCCCGGGTGCGTAGACCTTTGGATAAGGTCACTAGGAACCGCATGAAATCTGAGTGCCCTCGACCCTCTACTGGGGGAAAAACATGCATGACCCCCAAAGTGGACCAGAAGTTTATAAAGTTTGTTGAGCCTAAGGGCTGGTCGCAAAAGCGCGGCATCGACCTGGCATTTAGAACCTGCCAAGATAA
The DNA here is from genome assembly GCA_009667805.1 of Leptobrachium leishanense. Classification (NCBI taxonomy): domain Eukaryota; kingdom Metazoa; phylum Chordata; class Amphibia; order Anura; family Megophryidae; genus Leptobrachium; species Leptobrachium leishanense. Next base: position 467,784,383 of record CM019064.1, on the reverse strand, counting down.
ATTGCTGGATGTCACTGGTCCACTAGTGAAATTACTCGATGTTGCCGAACAGGCAAAACTGAACGATTCCACTCTAGATTCCTATGACGTGTCCAACTGGGCTCAAAGAGCTCTTAGTTTTATTGGAAACACAAACGCGGCTCTGGCCGCAGAACGGAGAAAATGTATCCTATTAAAAATGGACTCCCAGCTCGCTGGAGTAGCCGATAACAAGTTGGGAGCCGAAGCCCAAGGTAATCTATTCGGCCCTGGTTTCCTAAAAGACATGTCAGAATACACTGGAGCATTTACAACGATGGAAAAGGTCACAACCTCTATCAAGGTGGTCTTTACTGCGGGGGTTTTTGCACGGGCCGGTAGGGGCAGGGGCCGCACTACCGGCCGTGCAAGGGCAGGTATATCCCGCCCATTCACAGGCTCAGTCAACTATGGCAATCCCCAGGCAGACACGAGTGTCCCAGTTTTACCCCTCTCGTTCCCGTCCCTGGCGCAGCAGGAGATTTAGAAGCTTCAGAGGAGGTCGAGGATACCGACATTTCCGTTCCCCAGGTAAGGAACATGTTGATTCATCACTCTATGGTTCCGGTGGGGGGTCGTTTGTCTCTACATTTAAAGCAGTGGCGCTCGCTAACGACAGATCTGTGGATATTGCGCACTGTTCAGGGGTTTACGATAGATTTCACCTCGAATCCCGTGCAGCGATCCTATCCCCCTCCACTAGTGTTCTCAGCAGAAGACGCGGCACTGGTGGAGGACGAGATTACCGACCTGATACGAAAGAGCCATAGAGCGATCCCCGAGGGGACAGATACAATTTCTAGGCAACCTATTCCTGGTTTCCAAAAAGGGCGGCGGGAGACGTCCTGTACTCAACTTAAAAGAACTAAACCTGCAGGTACAATACAATCACTTTCAGATGGAAGGTCTACATCTGCTCAGAGACCTGCTCCAACCGAACGATTGGATGGCAAAAAGTAGATTTAAAAGACTCCTATCTGACGGTTCTGATGGGGGAGGAATCCAGGAAATTCCTCTGCTTCCAATGGAACACGACAATTTGGCGATTCCGCTCCTTACCGTTCGGACTGTCTTCAGCTCCCTGGTGTTTCACCAAGCTCCTGAAGCCGGTGGTGAGTCACCTCCGGTCGCAGGGCGTACGTCTGATCATTTATCTGGACGACATTCTGCTATTGGGGGAGTCGGAACTAGTTCTGAGGTCCAGTCTTTCTCGGACCGTGTCTCTACTCCAGAACTTGGGATTCCTGGTGAATCAGGAGAAGTCGGTGCTTTATCCGGTACGCTCCATAGAATTCCTGGGTTTTGTAATCCAACCAGTTTCTATGACTAGGTTCCTTCCAGAACTGAAGTGCAAATCCATTCTCAGGGAAGTGCAGGGTCTTCTCTCCTCAGTCTCCCTGACACTGCAAGAGATATCACGCATCATAGGAGTGCTAGCAGCCTCCAGGTTGGGAGTTCACCCAGCCCCTCTACACTATCGGGCCCTCCAATGCCTGATGGCCCATTTCCTAAGACGGGGGAAGACCTATTCCGACAGGGTGTCTTTGTCGGTTGCGGCACGGGAAGATCTCCATTGGTGGTTGGAGAACATCCGGCTTTCCAATGGCAGGTCTATCAAGACACCTCCCCCATCGATCACGATAGATTCCGATGCGTGTCTGGCAGGATGGGGGGCCAGGTGCGGAGAAGAGTTGACAGGGGGTCCGTGGTCGGAACAAGAGACTCGATTTCACATCAACGGCCTCGAATTGTTAGCAGGCATGTTTGCCCTTCAGAGTTTTCTGAAACGGCAGACGGATACGTCAGTCCTTCTGCGCATGGAAAACTTCCCAGCAGTTCGCTATATCAATCATTTGGGGGGTCCCCGATCCATTCTGTTGACAAGCATGGCGACCCGTCTATGGGACTGGTGCTTCCGTCATCGCATCACAGTTCAAGCTCAGTTTATTCCGGGCGTCTCGAATCTCCTGGCCGATTGGAGTTCGAGGCACACGGAAGACTCAGGGGACTGGCGATTGCACTCGATCTTTTCGGCCATAGAGGACATTTGGGGTCCTTTTCAGATCGATCTGTTTGCTTCACGCCTCAACAGTCATCTGCCCACCTTTTACAGCTGGAGACCAGACCCGATGGCCCTGGCCACGGACACTTTTCTCCAGAATTGGAAAGGGCAGAGGCTATACGCTTTCCCCCCCTTTCAGCTGGTGTTCCGAACATTGAACCAGGTTCAGGAGGCGGAGTTGGTTTTAGTGGCTCCATTCTGGCCCAACCAACCGTGGTTTCCCCCTGTTCCTGGACCTTCTAGTCGATGTCCCACGTTTATTGCCACCTCTTCCAGACTTAATTGTAGACAATCTCGGTCTTCCTCACCCATTGCTCTGGCAAGAGGCATGTCTGCTATTGGTGTCCCTGGTATCAGGATTTCCGGGGCATCCGGCGACGTTTCGGAACGAGCTAGAGCACTCCTTCAGTCCGCCTGGGCTCCGGGTACTTTGTCAAGCTATGGATCGGCCTGGACTACCTGGTCAGCTTGGTGTAGTGCACGGAGTGAAGATCCCTTTCAAGCCCCTCTAGTAAGGGTCCTTAACTTCTTATCGGAATGCTTCGATGAGGGCAAAGCGTATAGAACGATTAACGTTTTTCGCTCAGCCCTCTCCGCTTACCATGTGGGTTTCCAAGGAGTCCCAGTGGGTCAACATCCCTTGGTGTGTCGATTACTGAGAGGTATCTGGTTTTCTAGACCTCCGCTCCCTCGGTACTCAGAGACTTGGGATGTGGCCATTCTGTTACAATTTGTCGAAGCTTGGTCCTCTAACGAAGACCTGTCTTTGCGGCAATTGTTGGCTAAGCTGGTGGCTCTCCTTTGCCTTATATCATGCAAAAGAGTGGGGGATGTTAGGGCTTTAGATTTTGGTGCCCGGTCCTTCGTACCTGACGGGGTCCGTTTCGAGATTTCTAGGCGAACGAAAACAAACATAGCGTCTGTCTTTTATCCAGCTTTTCCATCACACCCGAACCTTTGTCCAATACAATGCCTAAAAGCCTATGAGACGCGTACGGAGTTTTTGCGATCGGAAGGACTAGCCCCACTTTTTATCTCATTCAAATCCCCCCATAAACCGGTCGGTTCCACTACGTTAGCGCGTTGGCTCAAGTGGCTCTTGGTTTCGTCTGGGGTTGATGTTTCAGTTTTTGGGGCTCATTCCATTCGCAGCGCGTCGGCTTCGGCGGCTTTGGGTGCCAGATGTCGTTTGGAGGATCTGCTTAAGTCCGCAGACTGGTCTCGTGAGACCACTTTCCGAACTTTTTACTTTAAGCCTATAGTTCATTGGTCGTCCGCTCTTATGGACCAGCTTTGAACTTGCAATAGGAGCCTCTGAGACCTTGTATTAAAATTATAGAATTTAGCTAAGCTATGAAGATAAGTTAGAATTTTAATAAAGGACTCAGAGGCGAGTATTGCCCACCCTGCCCTCCCGGGGCGGACTCCAGGGGTTTGCTATGCGTTCGGCTTCCAAAACTCTGTCTCATCCGATACTTCTATTTCAGCCCAATGATGCCGGTTCCAGTGTGGCCCTGTGGTGCTCTCGTTTCCGTGCTGGTTCAGGATGGATTGATCTGATGGGAGTGTTCTACGCCCGCTGACCTGTTATTAGCAAGAAAAAAGGAAGAAATGGTGGGAGATCGGTCCTACTTATAGACTGGCATGGAACAATGGACTATACTGATGGGACAGGGGGGTTAGAAGATACTATTGTATGTTTTTTTTCTTAATGTCTGTTACGTTTTGACATTACTACTTGCTGCTGTTATTAAAGCAAGAAAAGAGAAGCAATACTCGCCTCCGAGTCCTTTATTAAAATTCTAACTTATCTTCATAGCTTAGCTAAATTCTATAATTGGTATCAGAGGGGGGGGGGCTAAAACGAAAGCCGTCTCCTATTCGACGAGTATAAACCCATAAAATGTAATAAAAATGTGTCTTTATATTATTTTTAGTCTTTTGAGATATTAAGAATAGACGTTCTTCCAGCCGGATATTCCATTAAAACCGAATGGATTCGCCCGTTTAAACCGGAGACATTTAAAATCACCGAAATCAGGCAATCTCTGGGCAATCGGGCGCTATTCGGCGCTTTGTGAGCGGATGAATCGTTCGTTCTCTATTGGTCGATGTCGGTGAATAACCCTTTAACTGCCACATGTGTAAAGGTGTAACGATGACGCACAGGGGATTCAATTTATTTGAAAGGCTGCAACATATTCCGCAGCGCTGTACAAGGGGCAGGATGAACCAGAACGGGTGTAATCCTGGCCTGTTTGATTAACCCCGCGTCCTCACTCACCCCTATGGTCGACGCCATGTAATCCGCGCACATCTCTGCAAAGTCCCGCCCGAGCACCCCGTAATAAAGGCCGTAGAAGAGGAGGGAGATCCCGAAATCCATGGCGTCCTCAGGTTTTATTCTGTGATTGGAGCAAAGGTCAGAGTCAGCGGGAAACATGTCAGCCGCGAAACGCAGCGTTACCGAGCGTCTGGAGATCAGCGACACAAACAGCAGTGCGAGCACAATGTGCCTCCTGCCACCTCCACGGTATGTGCAGACATACACACACGGGGGGGGGGGGTGCTTGGATGCGGGGGGGGGGGGCGAGGGATTCCGGGGGGGGGGGCGAAGGATTGCCGGGGGGGGGGGGCGAGGGATTGCGGGGGGGCGAGGGATTGCGGGGGGGGGGGGCGAGGGATTGCGGGGGGGGGGGGGCGAGGGATTGCGGGGGGGGCGAGGGATTGCGGGGGGGGCGAGGGATTGCGGGGGGGGCGAGGGATTGCGGGGGGGGGGCGAGGGATTGCGGGGGGGGTGAGGGATTGCGGGGGGGGCGAGGGATTGCGGGGGGGCGAGGGATTGCGGGGGGGCGAGGGATTGCGGGGGGGGCGAGGTATTGCGGGGGGGGCGAGGGATTGCGGGGGGGGCGAGGGATTGCGGGGGGGGCGAGGGAATGCAGGGGGAGGGGCGAAGGATGCAGGGGGAGGGGCGAGGGATGCAGGGGGAGGGGCGAAGGATTGCAGGGGGAGGGGCGAGGGATTGCAGGGGGAGGGGCGAGGGATTGCAGGGGGAGGGGCGAGGGATTGCAGGGGGGGGGGCGAGGCACAGTCACACAGCTTCCATACCATCGAGCGTCTGATCTGCAAAGGAACGGTGAGCAATAAGTATCGGGGGGCCAGGGTGGGTGGGGTCTGGTGGGGGTCTGAGAACCCCGATTTACACAGAATCACAGAGCTCTTACCTTAACAGGAGATTTAAACCAAACAGCGTGAACATGACGGCCACGTAGCCCACAATGCCCGTGGCGTAGCTCATCTTATACAGCAGGAGGAACCATTTATACACCAACCTGGGGGGGGACACCAAGGACAGACGGAATGAGCAACGTGACGGGGGGGGGGGCACAGATTCAGATGACGCATTACATTTAAACTCTCAATATAAAGCATGGCGACCCCCTAATAGAAAGGCAGGAGCTCGCTGGGTGTTATGGGACTGCATCACTGCAACTGCTTGGGTGAGGAGGGGGAATACTGCAAACCCCCCCCCCCCCGTAACTACTATGGTATGACCTGCGCATTACATTATTAGAGGGTCTCTGGGGGGCTATACACTGACACCCCCAAAACCTGCACCAACGCACAGTACGGAGTCCGCCACCGCCCCGCGCACAGTACGGAGTCCGCCACCGCCCCGCGCACAGTACGGAGTCCGCCATCGCCCCGCGCACAGTACGGAGTCCGCCATCGCCCCGCGCACAGTACGGAGTCCGCCATCGCTCATGGCTCATGAAAGTCTCACTTTGGGCAGGGGGATAAGCGCACCTCCCCCGCTCACCTGGGAGTGGTCTGTTCCAGGGGTTTGCGGGTGGCTCTGAACGTGATAAAGGCCGTGACGATGGAGAAGATGATCCAGACGGCCAGAAATCTCCACCAGTGCAGCTTCACCGTGAAGTAGACGGGGACGATCCACATCTGGAACAAGGTCACCATCTGCAGCGACAGAACATGACGGCAAGGGTTAACCCGGTATACGAGCACAAAATGCGCACGGGGGGGGGGGGGGTAAAGCATCACGGGATTACACATTAAATAACGGGAGTAGCTGCAGGGTCAACGGAAAGCGTGAGGCCATGTGACAGTATTAGGGGGGCCGGATGTTTCGTTAATCCTGAAGCTGGTTGCTACTTGTCACCCGGTCCGTCCCCCCCCACATCGCCCCAAACATTCCATACAGTAAACACAGCGTCAGCTCTAGATGCCGGGAGATGGAGCGGGCGTCTGCGAGGATAAAGTGAGGCCACAGGAAACCGGCGTATGGGGGGGGGGGGGGCTGGCGGGACAGATTCAGGGGGGAGGCGGGACAGATTCAGGGGGCAGGCGGGACAGATTCAGGGGGCAGGCGGGACAGATTCAGGGGGCAGGCGGGACAGATTCAGGGGGCTGGCGGGACAGATTCAGGGGGCAGGCGGGACAGATTCAGGGGGCAGGCGGGACAGATTCAGGGGGCAGGCGGGACAGATTCAGGGGGCTGGCGGGACAGATTCAGGGGGCTGGCGGGACAGATTCAGGGGGCAGGCGGGACAGATTCAGGGGGCAGGCGGGACAGATTCAGGGGGCTGGCGGGACAGATTCAGGGGGCTGGCGGGACAGATTCAGGGGGCTGGCGGGACACTCAGCAGTGCATTATATTCATTCCATAAAACACCCCACAGAAAGACGAGCCCCGATAAGCCCCCCCCCCCGTGTCTCATCGTGTGGATTCACATGAAAAAGCTTTCTATTCCCACGTTACCGAGACTCAGACACCCACAAGCCATGGCCGGGGAGCCCCCATTCCGGGTCTTACATTGTATGAGCGCGAGTGTCTTTGCTTCCACTGGACAAGGATCAGCTGAGCCACCACAAGCGTGGCGATGAGGATGAGGACCATCTCGGCGTGCATGGCCTCGTGGCCGCGGTGCTTGGCGTGCATGCGCGCATGTTCTATCCTGAAAAGAGAAAACGGAATAATGAATACAGATCGCGCACCGCCTCTACACCATCCAACGGGCGCAGCGGGAGGCGCACGACGCGAGGCGTTACTCCCGGAAGCACTGATTGGGTGGCGCTCCGGGAATCCGCTCCGCGGTGTGATCGCTGTGGCTGAAATTTTATGTATTTTTAACGTGTTTTTTCCCCTTTGGAGGTTTATTAAGCCGTCAGCAAATACACCGGAGCCAAACGTCACGCGCGCGCACACACATAAACACACACAGCCGAGGCCTGGGTACATGGGGATGCATGGGAGACACAGAGCAATGGGGCGACGGTGAGAAGCGCCCGGACACCAGACGGGAGTCATTAGCGCAAGCGTCGCCCTCCTTCCTGCCGCACACCATGGTCAAAACACCCGCCGCGCAGCCCGCATCTGACCCCCCCATGATTTAGCGGGTATTAAAAAGCAATATGCCCGCCGGGTAACGCCCCATTACACGGGGTTAACCCCTCGCCATGATCTCTCACACTCAGGCTAGGAGCAGTGAATAAGAGGTGCCCGGGCTCCGTGTTACGGATCAGTCAGCAGGAGGTTTCCACACCCGCGCCCGTATCCTGCCCGCTGCCAACGTCACGGCTCCCTGGAGCCCGCACTGAGAGAGAGCCCGAAAACAAGGCTGACAGGAATACGCGGCCGTTACTCACCGCCATCTTTCTTCCGGCGCGAGGTCAGACAGATCCACCTGTGAGAAAGAGAGGAGAAACTCGTGAGCGACGCCAGACTGCGCCAAAATACCGCCACGCACCCAGCAACATCAAAAACACTTGAGCGTCAGACTGCGCCAAAATACAGCCACGCACCCAGCAACATCAAAAACACGCGAGCGTCGCCAGTCTGCGCCAAAATACCGCCACGCACCCACCAACATCAAAAACACGCGAGCGTCGCCAGTCTGCGCCAAAATACCGCCACGCACCCACCAACATCAAAAACACGCGAGCGTCGCCAGACTGCGCCAAAATACAGCCACTCACCCAGCAACATCAAAAACACGTGAAAAATAAAGGTTTTTGGGTCTGGATAGAGCGCCGCGAGTGAGACCATAAAGGCAGCGGCAGAATTAACTCCAGGTGTGCTGGAGAGGACCCCGGCGCTACGACGTGCTGGAGAGGACCCCGGCGCTACGACGTGCTGGAGAGGACCCCCCGGCGCTACGACGTGCTGGGAGGACCCCGGCGCTACGACGTGCTGGAGAGGACCCCCGCGCTACGACGTGCTGGAGAGGACCCCGGCGCTACGACGTGCTGGAGAGGACCCCGGCGCTACGACGTGCTGGAGAGGACCCCGGCGCTACGACGTGCTGGAGAGGACCCCGGCGCTACGACGTGCTGGAGAGGACCCCGGCGCTACGACGTGCTGGAGAGGACCCCGGCGCTACGACGTGCTGGAGAGGACCCCGGCGCTACGACGTGCTGGAGAGGACCCCGGCGCTACGACGTGCTGGAGAGGACCCCGGCGCTACGACGTGCTGGAGAGGAACCCGGCGCTACGACGTGCTGGAGAGGAACCCGGCGCTACGACGTGCTGGAGAGGAACCCGGCGCTACGACGTGCTGGAGAGGAACCCGGCGCTACGACGTGCTGGAGAGGAACCCGGCGCTACGACGTGCTGGAGAGGAGCCGGCGCTACGACGTGCTGGAGAGGAGCCCGGCGCTACGACGTGCTGGAGAGGAGCCCGGCGCTACGACGTGCTGGAGAGGAGCCCGGCGCTACGACGTGCTGGAAAGGAGGCCGCCATGATTTCATGCGCCTGGGTCACATTACAGGGCGCCGCCATCTTTACACATCTGAGATCCAATCAGAGAGGCCTGTCAGGTGAGATCAGGAAAGCCGGCCAATAGGAGACAGGCAATGGCGGCGCCAATGAAAGCATTAGATATATTCACGTAACAATTATGACACATAGATTGTCAGCTCCTCGGCTCCCAGGACATACATTACGCGAGCGGCAAGGACACGGATAAAAGCTGCGGGGGCCGCGGGGGGAGGGGCCGCATCAATCAGCCTGGGTAGGTTTAATCCCATAATGAAGTATTGCTAGTGGCAAAGGATACAGGCGCACACAGGACCCTGCGCCGCCGACCAAGACCCCGCGCCGCCGACCAAGACCCACGGGCTCATCGAGATAAATATTCAAAAAACAGAACACTGTCCCTTTAACCTTTCATGCGAGGCGGCAGCTGCATTCAAAGCTTCTAATAGAGCAGCCGCCGGTATATGTCTCTGCTATGGACGCCAGGCCTGGCTCCGGCACAAATCACCCAAGGAACACACGGGCGCTGAAACCTGGCACCAAATAATCATATTATGTGCAAACACTGGGTGCGGGAGCGGGAGGCGCGCGGTCTGTACACCAAGAAGCTGCCAGGTGGAAATAAGAGCGAGCGCCAAGAGAGCCAGGGATGTAGGCTGGGGTCAGACGCGCGCAGTGATCACGTCCGGGCTGCTGCACTTTAGTACGTCTGTGGTAGTAGAGAATCACGACCGATGAAGCCCCGCACACACCAAGTACGTCTGCACGGAAGTGCGGACGCACAACCGACGCGGCAAACGGATGCAGGTTAGGCAAGAACGTAAATCCGCTAGAACGGACGCACAGAGCTTTGTGAGTGATGAAACGTGGTCACATGTCCGGCATTTACACGTCCGGCATTTACACTAGGGTCAGACGAACGCAGTTTTAACATGCATTTAGCCGCACTTAATCACGGCCGTAGTAGCAGCAAATGCCGGGCAATATACAAAGAACGGCCGCACGAAAGCGGCAAACTAACGCATTTTTTCGAGAACGTGATACCGCTACTACTGACGTACAGAGTGCGCTGCGTCCGCATAGCGGCGTGTGTGCGTGATTGGGAGATGTCAGACGCTGCACACGTCCGGCCAACATAACGTCCAGATGCAAAAGGGGTTTTATTGATGATCCGTACAAAATCACGGCCGAAAAGGCGCATCGTATGACCGGTATCGCGTATTCCGTGAAAAAATACGTCCATTCGTTCGAACGCACTTTTTCACGGACAACTCGAGAAATGCGTTAGTCTGACCCTAGCCACACACGTCCGGCATCCACACACGTCCGGCATCCACACACGTCCGGCATCCACACACGTCCGGCATCCACACACGTCCGGCATCCACACACGTCCGGCATCCACACACGTCCGGCATCCACACACGTCCGGCATCCACACACGTCCGGCATCTACACACGTCCGGCATCTACACACGTCCGGCATCTACACACGTCCGGCATCTACACACGTCCGGCATCTACACACGTCCGGCATCTACACACGTCCGGCATCTACACACGTCCGGCATCTACACACGTCCGGCATCTACACACGTCCGGCATCTACACACGTCCGGCATCTACACACGTCCGGCATCTACACACGTCCGGCGTTCTTGACGGACAAAATGTTTTTTCATTTTAATTTATTTTCTACATCCGTCAAAAATAACGTCAGTGAAAAAACAGACTGTGAGGCCACTACTGCGTCTTCCGTCAAAGAGTGCGTCCCTACTGCACGGGCGCACAGTCCGTAGAAAATGCGCTTGTCTGACCCTAGCCTAAAGTGTAGCTACGGGCCCCATACGTGGCGCGCGCACACACACACATCGCCGTCACGCGGCGCGCACACACATCGCCGTCACCGTTAGGTTCGGGTCCTGAGATGTCATTTTATGCAAATGTCGTAACATTTCCAGGCGTTTCAGATAAGGACGTATTGTATTAGTTTTACTGTTGTACAGCGCTGCGGAATCTGTTGGTATCAAACCATTCCAGCCTCTGCACGAAGCCTGGGAGACCAGGAAATGCTGCGCAGAGAGACGGGCGCTGCAGATCCGGCCTGGCGGGGAATCAGACCTCATCGACACGCAGGACGGGTTATTCCAGAACATTTCTAACACCAAAAACAAACCCTTGAGGGCAGCGGTGGGGGAGGGGGGGGCACAGCCATAATGACAGCGTGTGCTGCTCCGGGTACGGACAATGCGGGGGAAAAAGATGGGGGGAAAAGTGCGGGGGACGATGCGGGGGAAGAAAGTGCGGGGAACGATGCGGGGGAAGAAAGTGCGGGGGACGATGCGGGGGAAGAAAGTGCGGGGGACGATGCGGGGGAAGAAAGTGCGGGGGACGATGCGGGGGAAGAAAGTGCGGGGGACGATGCGGGGAAAAAAGTGCGGGGAAGAAAGTGCGGAAGAAAGTGCGGGGAGAAAGTGCGGGGAAGAAAGTGCGGGGGAAAAGATGCGGGGAAGAAAGTGCGGGGAGAAAGTGCGGGGAAGAAAGTGCGGGGAAGAAAGTGCGGGGAAGAAAGTGCGGGGAAGAAAGTGCGGGGAAGAAAGTGCGGGGAAGAAAGTGCGGGGGAAGAAAGTGCGGGGGAAGAAAGATGCGGGAAGAAAGTGCGGGGGAAGAAAGTGCGGGGGAAGAAAGTGCGGGGGACGATGCAGGGGAAAAAGTGCGGGGACGATGCGGGGAAAAAGTGCGGGGGACGATGCGGGGAAAAGTGCGGGGAACGATGCGGGGAAAAAGTGCGGGGACGATGCGGGGAAAAAAGTGCGGGGACGATGCGGGGAAAAAGTGCGGAGGACGATGGGGGAAAAAGTGCGGGGGACGATGCGGGGAAAAAGAAGTGCGGGGACGATGCGGGGAAAAAGTGCGGGGGACGATGCGGGGAAAAAAGTGCGGGGGACGATGCGGGGAAAAAAGTGCGGGGGACGATGCGGGGAAAAAGTGCGGGGAACGATGCGGGGAAAAAGTGCGGGGAACGATGCGGGGAAAAAGTGCGGGGGACGATGCGGGGAAAAAGTGCGGGGGACGATGCGGGAAAAAGTTCGGGGGACGATGCGGGGAAAAAGTGCGGGGACGATGCGGGGAAAAGTGCGGGGACGATGCGGGGAAAAAGGTGCGGGGGATGATGCGGGGGGAAAAGTGCGGGGGGAAAAAGTGCGGGGGAAAAAGTGCGGGGGGAAAATGCGCGGGGGGAAAAAGTGGGGGGAAAAAGTGCGGGGGGAAAAAGTGCGGGGGGAAAAAGTGCGGGGGGAAAAAAGTGCGGGGAAAAAGTGCGGGGGGGGGAAAGAGGGCGGGGGAAAAAGGCGGGGGAAAAAGGCGGGGGAAGTGTGGGGGGGAAAGGCGGGGGGAAAAGTGCGGGGACGATGCGGGGGACGATGCGGGGGACACTGAGCGGCTCCCGTCTGTTTAGAGGCAGAGAACGAAATCAGTGTCTGAATGAAAAGGGGGGGGCAACAGGCACAGGGAGTCTCAAAAGGGGGGGGCGACAGGCATGGGGAGTCTCAAAAGGGGGGGACGACAGGTGCGGGGCATCAGGCGCGGGGCGTCTCAAAAGAGGGGGGGCCCGACAGGGGCGGGCGTCTCAAAAGAGGGGGTCCCGACAGGCACGGGGCATCTCAAAGGGGGGGGGGCCAACAGGCACGGGGCATCCCACGAAGGGGGGGGGGTCACACAGGCACAGGGTGTCCCACGAAGGGGGGGGGGAGGGTCACACAGGTGCGGGGCGTCCCACGAAGGGGGTGCTGACAGGCGCAGGGCGTCCCGCGAGGGGACTTAAGAGGGGGGCATTGGGCTGTGACCGAGCTGAAACTACTAAATCGATTAAAATCGACAACGACCGTAAATACTCGAGTATAAAGCGACCCGAATATAACGCGATGGGATAGATATTATGGAAATGAGAGAATACTAAAGACTCGAATATAACGCGAGGAGCAAAATTATAAAAGTATTACTATACTGGGAAACCATTAAAATCCTTCCAGGTTTTCTTAACACGGTCAGGCCCCCCCACCCCTCCTCAGGCCAGGGGGCTCTGCTCTAGAATGATTGCAGTTGTTACTAAATATGAAGCTGCCGGCCACCCGTCTTCTATACTTGCGATAAGATGTCCGGCGGAGCGTGAATCATTCACCAATAGCCAGCACACAGGGAGGTGTTGTCTTCGGACCTCCTACTCCAGCAGGCAGGCTCATCCACCACATCATCTGCCGATAGGAAGACTTGGGATCCACGAGCAAGTCAAGTTTTTTTTTTTTGCACACCATGCAGATGTCTCGAATATAACGCCCTCCAATTTTAAGGTAAATTTTTGTCACCAAAATCTAGCGGTATACTCGAGTATCTACAGTAATCGATGATTAAAATAGGTGTCAGCTATTTCCATTATGGATTACTGGTCCTGTGTGCAGCACACACGGTTTAGAGTCAGGCCGAGCTAAACGTAAATAACCTCAGACTCGGAGCTGATTGGAGAAGACGCGCCGCTGCTTTACTAGCTATGATTTAGTTTTAGGATTATGTCAGACACAACCAGTTTGTTTTTATTCCGTTTACAACAGTAGCAGAACTAGAAAACAAAACATAGGATACTGTCACTGGGTGAAGGAGCTGTGTTTAATCCTTACTTGAAGCTGGATCCTGTGCCACCACCCCACCCTCCTTAGTCGGGAACTGCCATTCCCTCCCTTTCATCCGGTCCCTTTCCCCAAACTCACTCCCACACGCAGATCTGGTCTTTTGTCCATACCCACTCCCTCTCACACTCCGGTCAAGTCACATGAGCAAAGTCACTCCCTTCCACCTCCAGTCCCTCCTCACACTCCGTTTGTTCATGAAATTATTTAAAAGGGACACTCTACGCACCCTGATCACTTCAGCTTATTAACCCCGATTTCATGCTGACATCATCTATGATCAAGTGCTTGTAGCCGCGTTCATTTGAGAAAGCAAACACGGACTAAAGCTGCGCTCGCAGCATCAACCCATCCCTCTGACCAAGCGCTCGCAGCATCAACCCATCCCTCTGACCAAGCGCTCGCAGCATCAACCCATCCTCTGACCAAGCGCTCGCAGCATTACGCGCATCTCATCGGCACATGCCATCGCTATGCAATCACCCCCATCCCTCTGACCAAGCGCTCGCAGCATCAACCCATCCCTCTGACCAAGCGCTCGCAGCATCAACCCATCCCTCTGACCAGCGCTCGCAGCATCAACCCATCCCTCTGACCAAGCGCTCGCAGCATCAACCCATCCCTCTGACCAAGCGCTCGCAGCATCACCCATCCCTCTGACCAAGCGCTCGCAGCATCAACCCATCCCTCTGACCAAGCGCTCGCAGCATCAACCCATCCCTCTGACCAAGCCGCTCGCAGCATCAACCCATCCCTCTGACCAAGCGCTCGCAGCATCAACCCATCCCTCTGACCCAGCACTCGCAGCATCAACCATCCCTCTGACCAAGAACTCGCAGCATCCAACCCATCCCTCCAAGCGCTCGCAGCATCAACCCATCCCTCTGACCAAGCACTCGCAGCATCAACCATCCCTCTGACCAAGCGCTCGCAGCATCAACCCATCCCTCTGACCAAGCGCTCGCAGCATCAACCCATCCCTCTGACCAAGCGCTCGCAGCATTAACCCATCCCTCTGACCAAGCGCTCGCAGCATCAACCCATCCCTCTGACCAAGCGCTCGCAGCATCAACCCATCCCTCTGACCAAGCGCTCTCAGCAAACCCACCCTCTGACCAAGCACTCGGCATCAACCCATCCTTCTGACCAAGCACTCGCTGCATCGACCATCCCTCTGACCAAGCGCTCTCAGCATCAACCCATCCCTCTGACCAAGCGCTCTCAGCATCAACCCATCCCTCTGACCAAGCGCTCGCAGCATCAACCCATCCCTCTGACCAAGCACTCGCAGCATCAACCCATCCCTCTGACCAAGCACTCGCTGCATCGACCCATCCCTCTGACCAAGCGCTCTCAGCATCAACCCATCCCTCTGACCAAGCGCTCTCAGCATCGACCCATCCTCTGACCAAGCACTCTCAGCATCAACCCATCCCTCTGACCAAGCACTCGCTGCATCGACCCATCCCTCTGACCAAGCGCTCTCAGCATCAACCCATCCCTCTGACCAAGCGCTCTCAGCATCAACCCATCCCTCTGACCAAGCGCTCTCAGCATCAACCCATCCCTCTGACCAAGCGCTCTCAGCATCAACCCATCCCTCTGACCAAGCACTCGCAGCATCAACCCATCCCTCTGACCAAGCACTCGCAGCATCAACCCATCCCTCTGACCAAGCACTCTGCAGGGGGTCTCACAGGTGACTGGGCCTCCTCCTCCTCCTCTCACACCTCTGGGGGCCTGTCAGCCTCTCTAGCCGGGGGTCTCACAGCTGACTGGGCCTCCTCCTCCTCTCACCCCTCTGGGGGCCTGTCAGTCTCTCTAGCCGGGGGTCTCACAGGTGACTGGGCCTCCTCCTCCTCCTCTCACACCTCTGGGGGCCTGTCAGTCTCTGTAGCGGGGGTCTCACAGTGACTGGGCCTCCTCCTCCTCTCACCCCTCTGGGGGCCTGTCAGTCTCTCTAGCGGGTCTCACAGGTGACTGGGCCTCCTCCTCCTCCTCTCACACCTCTGGGGGCCTGTCAGCCTCTCTAGCCGGGGGTCTCACAGGTGACTGGGCCTCCTCCTCCTCCTCTCACACCTCTGGGGGCCTGTCAGCCTCTCTAGCCGGGGGTCTCACAGGTGACTGGGCCTCCTCCTCCTCCTCTCACACCTCTGGGGGCCTGTCAGCCTCTCTAGCGGGGGTCTCACAGGTGACTGGGCCGCCTCCTCCTCCTCTCACACCTCTGGGGGCCTGTCAGCCTCTGTAGCCGGGGGTCTCACAGGTGACTGGGCCTCCTCCTCTCACGGTGTTGGGGGGGGGCTGAGCCTCCTGTCACGGCACATGATGGAGGACCCGGCAGCCCGGGGCAGAGCCGCTGGGTGAGGGCCGCTTCCTGTCCGCTGTCGCTCTGAGACTCAGCCTCTCCTCACCTCCTCTGTCTCTCTCGCTCCGGCTGCTCCAACCTCCACCTCCAGCACAGCCGCCGCCATCTTGCGCCACGACAGCGGCTTCCGGGACA
Organism: Leptobrachium leishanense; assembly: GCA_009667805.1. NCBI lineage: Eukaryota > Metazoa > Chordata > Amphibia > Anura > Megophryidae > Leptobrachium > Leptobrachium leishanense. The sequence continues at coordinate 467,768,348 of CM019064.1, read as the reverse complement.
GGGTCCAATCGCTGAGCTCCTTCCGGCTATCGCTTTCCACCAATCACAAGGGTGGGTTTGGTGCGCTGACGCAGTCACTTGACCTGCGGCTAGCAGAAAGCCCTTGGTAGACATCTTTGTGCACCCAGGAATAGCAGCGAAAGCGGCCATGTTAGTGCACCCGGCGTCCTCAATCTGCATAGACGGAGCGCGGGAAATTCAGCGGAGACAGGCGCTCAGCCTCGGACAGCGTGAGGGGGCTATCACACGGGGGCTGTGCGGCAATCCCTGCCCGGACTGAGAAATAGACCCAGGCGGAGCAACACAAACACAGGTAAACAAACACCGACACCTAATGCACGCGCTACATTCATTCATTCATACACACAGTCACATGACAGACTCGGTACATTCATTCATTCATTCATACACACAGTCACATGACAGACTCGGTACATTCATTCATACACACAGTCACATTACAGACTCTGTGCATTCATTCATACACACAGTCACATGACAGACTCGGTACATTCATTCATACACACAGTCACATGACAGACTCGGTACATTCATTCATACACACAGTCACATTACAGACTCGGTACATTCATTCATACACACAGTCACATGACAGACTCGGTACATTCATTCATACACACAGTCACATGACAGACTCGGTACATTCATTCATACACACAGTCACATGACAGACTCGGTACATTCATTCATACACACAGTCACATTACAGACTCGGTACATTCATTCATACACACAGTCACATGACAGACTCGGTACATTCATTCATACACACAGTCACATGACAGACTCGGTACATTCATTCATACACACAGTCACATGACAGACTCGGTACATTCATTCATTCATACACACAGTCACATGACAGACTCGGTACATTCATTCATTCATACACAGTCACATGACAGACTCGGTACATTCATTCATACACACAGTCACATGACAGACTCGGTACATTCATTCATACATACACACAGTCACATGACAGACTCGGTACATTCATTCATTCATACACACAGTCACATGACAGACTCGGTACATTCATTCATACACACAGTCACATGACAGACTCGAGGTACATTCATTCATACACAGTCACATGACAGACTCGGTACATTCATTCATACACACAGTCACATGACAGACTCGGTACATTCATTCATTCATACACACAGTCACATGACAGACTCGGTACATTCATTCATTCATACACACAGTCACATGACAGACTCGGTACATTCATTCATACACACAGTCACATGACAGACTCGGTACATTCATTCATACACACAGTCACATGACAGACTCGGTACATTCATTCATACACACAGTCACATGACAGACTCGGTACATTCATTCATACACACAGTCACATGACAGACTCGCTACATTCATTCATACACACAGTCACATGACAGACTCGCTACATTCATTCATACACACAGTCACATGACAGACTCGGTACATTCATTCATACACACAGACATGACAGACTCGGTACATTCATTCATACACACAGTCACATGACAGACTCGGTACATTCATTCATTCATACACACAGTCACATGACAGACTCGGTACATTCATTCATTCATACACCCAGTCACATGACAGACTCGGTACATTCATACACACAGTCACATGACAGACTCGGTACATTCATTCATACACACAGTCACATGACAGACTCGGTACATTCATTCATACACACAGTCACATGACAGACTCGCTACATTCATTCATACACACAGTCACATGACAGACTCGCTACATTCATTCATACACACAGTCACATGACAGACTCGGTACATTCATTCATACACACAGTCACATGACAGACTCGGTACATTCATTCATACACACAGTCACATGACAGACTCGCTACATTCATTCATACACCCAGTCACATGACAGACTCGGTACATTCATTCATACACACAGTCACATGACAGACTCGGTACATTCATTCATACACACAGTCACATGACAGACTCGGTACAGTCATTCATACACACAGTCACATGACAGACTCGGTACATTCATTCATTCATACACACAGTCACATGACAGACTCGGTACATTCATTCATACACACAGTCACATGACAGACTCGCTACATTCATTCATTCATACACACAGTCACATGACAGACTCGGTACATTCATTCATACACACAGTCACATGACAGACTCGGTACATTCATTCATACACACAGTCACATTACAGACTCGGTACATTCATTCATACACACAGTCACATGACAGACTCGGTACATTCATTCATACACACAGTCACATTACAGACTCGGTACATTCATTCATACACACAGTCACATGACAGACTCGGTACATTCATTCATACACACAGTCACATGACAGACTCGGTACATTCATTCATACACACAGTCACATGACAGACTCGGTACATTCATTCATTCATACACACAGTCACATGACAGACTCGGTACATTCATTCATACACACAGTCACATGACAGACTCGCTACATTCATTCATTCATACACACAGTCACATGACAGACTCGGTACATTCATTCATACACACAGTCACATGACAGACTCGGTACATTCATTCATACACACAGTCACATGACAGACTCGGTACATTCATTCATACACACAGTCACATGACAGACTCGGTACATTCATTCATACACACAGTCACATGACAGACTCGGTACATTCATTCATACACACAGTCACATGACAGACTCGGTACATTCATTCATACACACAGTCACATGACAGGCTCGGTACATTCATTCATACACACAGTCACATGACAGACTCGCTACATTCATTCATACACACAGTCACATGACAGACTCGCTACATTCATTCATACACACAGTCACATGACAGACTCGCTACATTCATTCATACACACAGTCACATGACAGACTCGCTACATTCATTCATACACACAGTCACATGACAGACTCGCTACATTCATTCATACACACAGTCACATGACAGACTCGCTACATTCATTCATACACACAGTCACATGACAGACTCGCTACATTCATTCATACACACAGTCACATGACAGACTCGGTACATTCATTCATACACACAGTCACATGACAGACTCTGTACATTCATTCATACACACAGTCACATGACAGACTCGGTACATTCATTCATACACACAGTCACATGACAGACTCGGTACATTCATTCATACACACAGTCACATGACAGACTCGCTACATTCATTCATACACACAGTCACATGACAGACTCGCTACATTCATTCATTCATACACCCAGTCACATGACAGACTCGGTACATTCATTCATACACACAGTCACATGACAGACTCTGTACATTCATTCATACACACAGTCACATGACAGATTCAGTGCATTCATTCATAGTCACATAATGCATTACCTTTTATTTATACAGTCGCATTACAGACTCGGTACATTCATTCATATAGTCACATGCCACATTACATTTTATTCATACAGTAACATGCACACTTAATCGGTTCTTCAAAGAGCGCAGAATTTCCAGCGCAATTGCACTGAACAGTGAATGTGCCCGTACGGTACCGGTCAGCAGGCCCTCTCCCCTTTAAAACAGTCACCAGCGCAATCTTCCCCAACAGCCCACCCAAACTTTAACCGCAGCTGAAAGAAGGATGCACAACATTGAGCATTCAAAAGCAGACTAACCGTTTATTCACACAGCTATGTGCATTAAGGGACAACCCCCTTCATGAATACAACCGCACAGATAACATCAACAAATCAAATAACTGCCCACAGGGAATGGGACCTTCAAACAGTGGACAATGGGACCTCCTGGGAGGAGAAGGGGGGGGGAGCAAGCAGGTAAAACGAAGGAATATCTTATAGAGAGAATGTACACAATACAGAGAGAGGATAGATAATAGAGGGAATTAATAGTCAATCAATAGTCTTTTTTCACAAGGCATAGTCGCTGGGCAGGAGACTAGCCCACAGCCCCCTCCAGATGCACCAGTGACAGTAGGTTCCGTCACAAAGACACACATACAAGGTAATTCAAAGAGAATCGAAAAGTCACCACACTTTCGGTGCCATTCAGCAATCCCATTTCGGCGACCCTGCGGTGTATTCAGCAAGCACCACAGGGCCGTCGAAGCGCAGGGAAAAGCTGCCGAAAAGTCACCGCAAAAACCTGGCGAAATTTCCTCACTCCTAAATATTCCTATTCTGACTCCAATCGTTGTATAGTGATTTATCCCTTGCAGAGACCTCTATGGAAGACATCAGGAAGCATTATTTTACTGAGAGGGTGGTGGATACATGGAACAGTCTTCCAGTAGAAGTGGTAGAGGCCAAAACAGTGATTGAATTTAAGCAAGCATGGGATAGGCATAAGGCTATCCTAAACAAAAGATAAATCCAGGTAAAGTATCCATGTAATTGGGCGACTAGATGGGCCGAAAGGTTCTTATCTGCCGACATTTTTCTATGGTTCTATGCCTGGCCTATATAAGTAGATGCAATCACCGAGGACAATCCTTATCAGAAGCTGAACTCACCAAAACACTGTTTCTTTCCACGACTTGCTTTATTCTGTACATCAGGTTACAGCAGATCACAGGATACAGCAGATAATGGAATGATAGGTTTTATGCGGTCAAAAGATGATACTGTCCTTAGCTTGCGATGATGAAGAGACATGTGCTGCTAGATAACTACACCATGCTACAGCTCTTACAAGAAGGGTGGGACTTCACACACACAGGAAGCGCATCATCAATAAAGCGAGGGGAAAAGAGAAAAGCATGTGCAATACAGAAAGACCACTAGGTGGCAGCATAAGGACTATCTATACAGCATAAATCCCCATCTAAAATGAATATGAATATAACTGTAACAGCACACTCCCCGTCTGGCATTGAAAATGTCACTGTATATAAACATCATAACGGTAGTTATGCAAGCGCAAATAACGACAGTGTAATCTGCTAGATGTCTTGAAGACCTAAGTAAGTTCAGTCTCCAAGCGGTAAGAGCAAAATAAGTTCCGTGATAGGTCTGATAAAAGTCTTTACAGTTCCTTGTCTTGCAACCTTCACCTCCACCTTACGTACCTTACCATCATCGCTAGAGATGCTCTTTTTAATAAGTCCCATAGGCCACTCTATCCTTTCGGCTTGCTGGTCCTTGAGGAGAACGAGATCTCCAACTTGAACGTTCGGGTTCAGGCGTTGCCATTTCCTGCGTCCTTGCAGAGTGGAAAGATACTCCATCTTCCAACGATTCCAGAAGCAGTTGGCAAGGTGTTGTACTCGCTTCCACTGGTCGTAGCACATTTTCCTGCTTTAAAGTTTCCAGGTGGAACAGGAACAGTCCCAAGTTTCTGGGTAAGAAGAGTAGCTGGAGTAAGGATGGTTGGGTTCTCTGGATCTGTAGACACTGGAACAAGTGGTCTAGAATTGATTATGGCAGATGCTTCTGCCAGGAAGGTGGTTAGAATCTCATGGGTGAGTCTTGTGGAGTTCAAGTCCATAAGCATTGAGTCCAGTATTTTACGTGTAATGCCTATCATTCTTTCCCATGAACCACCTATGTGGGAAGAATGAGGAGGATTGAAAATCCATGTACAGCCCTTTTCAGCTAAAAGGTCTTGGATAGGCCTTGAGTTAAGCTGTAACTCTCGACAGGCTCCAACGAAATTAGTTCCACAATCAGATCTTAATGTCTTGAGTGGACCTCTGATGGCGAGGAATCGTCTTAGGGCGTTAATGAAACTTGAGGTATCCATAGATCCTATTACTTCGATGTGTACTGCACGCACACTCATACAGGTGAACATCACTGCCCATCATTTACTATTTGCTTGGCCACCTCGAGTTCTGCAGGCTGTTATCATCCATGGTCCAAAGACGTCCAGACCTACATGAGTGAAGGGTGGGTCAGTGCTTACCCTGTCAGCTGGCAAATCTGCCATTTGCTGTTGCTGCTGTTTCCCTCTCAGTTTGCGGCACTGAACACAGCTGTGCAGTGTAGCTGTAATCTGTCTTTTTGCTCCTACAATCCAAAGGCCTGCAGCTCTTATGGCACCTTCTGTGAAGTGTCTACCTTGGTGCTTAAGCCCTTCATGGTAGTGCCGTATGAGCAAAGTGGAGACGTGGTGGCGAGCAGGTATGATGAGCGGGTTCTGTTATTGCTCTCCCAACTTAGCCTTGTTTAAACGTCCACCGACCCTTAGCATGTCATTACTGTCGATGAATGGGTTCAAATTAGCAATTGGACTGTTTCTTATAACGTCCGTCTTGTCGCAAATGCATTTAATTTCTGAGCCGAAGACATCCTGTTGTACACTGCGTATTATGATCAGTTCGCCTTCAGCAATATCCCTTGCAGAAAGAAACCTTTGGCACATGTGCCAACCTTGACAGTGAGCGTCTGCGGGCTTCATGTGGAAGCAGTGTGCAATATGGACTAACCCCGCGATGGTGCGTACAAGCCTTGTCCACTTGGAGAAACGTTCAAAGCGTTGACAGCCCAAGACGAGTCTTTGTGCAGTTCTGGTGACAAGAGTTTTTTAACGTCAGGACGAATATCTGGATCTTCGTCAGGATTTTGAAGACCAAAGACGTCAGCTGTTGTTTCTTCTGGTTGAGCCAGCAGGAAATCAGGACCTGTCAACCAAGAAGAATTTGCGAAGATACTTGCGGACACTGGCCTGGTGGCATGATCTGCAGGATTAAGTTCGGATGGAACATAATGCCATTGTTCAGGCTTAGATGTTTTCCTGATTCTTTCTACACGGTTGCTGACATAGACTTAGAAGCGTTTATTCTGGTTGTACATGTAGCCTAAACGACCTTGCTGTCTGTGTAGAATTTGATGTCGTCCATCTGAACGTCTAGCTTTTGTAGTACGAAATCTGCAATTTCGACGGCTAGCACAGTCCCACAAAGTTCAAGCCTAAGAATTGTGTGTTCAGGTTTAGGTGCTAATTTAGGGTTTCTGTTTGGGAAGGCTATGTGGGTTTGATTAGAGGAATCTCTTCTTACCTTGAGGTATGCAACAGCTGCTATGGCCTCAGTAGATGCATCTGAGAAGATGTGAAGTTCCTTTCTCTGACTTGTAGCAAGAGAAGCTGAAGTGTAGCAGCGTGGTATGTGAATTCCATCTAAGGCATGTAGAGATTGCTTCCAGGACTTCCACTTTGAAAGCTTGTCTATTGGTAGTGGAGCATCCCAATCTGTAATAGTCTCTGAGAGCTGTCTAAGTAAGGATTTACCACAAATCCCACTGGATCGTACAAACTGTTCACCACCGACAGAACACCACATTTGGTAAATGGCTTGTCTGCAGAGCCGACTTGGAAGCCGAAGGTGTCCTTTAATAAGTCCCACTGCAGGCCTAGACTTCTCTGTACGGGTGGCATGTCCATTCCCAGATTTAAGTCCTTAAACCCTGTGGCATAGTCACCAGGTTGAAAGGCCTTCATGACAGCAACACTATTTGAAGCAATCTTGTGTAGTCTGAGGTTAGCTTCAGAAAGCATACCTTGTGTCCTTTGGAGCAGGTCTATGGCTTCTTCATTTGTGGGTAAGGATTTAAGTCCGACGTCCACGTAGAAGTCCCTCTCAATGAAGTGTCGAGCATCTTCTCCATACTCCTTTTCTCCATCAAGAGCAGCCCTTCGTAGACCATATGTTGCAACAGCAGGTGAAGGACTATTTCCGAAGACGTGTACCCTCATGCGGTATTCAATCATCTCATTGTCCATGTTGTTGTCACGGTGCCACAGAAACCTCAGGAAGTTCCTATGGTCTTTTTGCACAATAAAACAATGAAACATTTGTTCAATGTCAGCAGTTATGGCGACTGGCTCCCTTCTGAACCTCATGAGTACACCTACGAGGTTGTTGGTCAGGTTAGGACCAGTGAGAAGAACATCGTTCAAGGATATGCCTTGGTGCTTGGCACTGCAGTCAAATACTACCCTGATTTGTTTTTGCTTACGTGGATGATACACTCCGAAGAAAGGCAGGTACCAGCACTCCTCATGTTCTCGAAGAGGTGGAGCTGGCTCAGCGTGATTATTGTCAAAGATCCTTTTCATAAAGGCGATGAAATGATCCTTCATTTCAGGTCTGTTCTTTAGTGTTCGTTGAAGTGACTTGACTCTGGATAAAGCCTGTTCACGATTGTTTGGGAGTTTGACCCTTGCAGCACGAAGAGGTAATGGTGCTACCCAGCTGTTGGACAAAGAATTCTTCAAGGACGAGTCCATTACTTTGATGAATTCTCTGTCTTCAACTGATAAGGCTGTTTTGTTGTCATCGCTTGTAGTACAAAACACTGTGGTACCTAGGTTGTCATCACAGAGGATAGGAGTGACGTCAGACACGCAGATGATGTCAAGAGGCTTCTCCTTTACATCATAATGGTGAAGACACGGTTTGAAGTGGGATACACGTCCGTTTCCGAACACGTGAGTTTTAAAGGAGTGGATCTCAGATGACGTGTGCATTTTATCCAAGCATACATTGCCCACTATTACCCAGCCCAGGTCCAGTCTTTGTGCATAAGGGGCATCGTCAGGTCCGTCGCACTGTTCGCGTACTTTATGTACTCTGAGAATGTCTCTTCCTAGCAGGACCAAGATTTCAGCATTCATGTCCATTACTGGAATCTCATCTACAAGATGCCTTAAGTGCGGATGGTGATATGCAGCCTCTGGAGTAGGAATCTCTTCCCTTTTGTCTGGTATCTGGTCACATTCAACTAATGTTGGTAGGAGTATTCCCTCTCTCCCCTTGACGTGAGAGACCATAAACCTGTTGGCCCTTCTGCCGAAAGTCTCTACGCGACCAGAACAGGTTCTGAGAGTATACGGTGTTGCATGTCCCTTTATGCCGAAGATCTCAAAGAATTTAGGCTTAACAAGCGATCTGTTGCTCTGTTCATCTAATATGACATACATCTTCGTGGCTTTCCCCGGTTGACCCTCTGGGTATATCTTGACTAGGCATACCTTGGCACAGCATTTGTAATCTAAGCCTTCTCCACAGACCTCCGTGCATGAAGAAGAAATATTCCCTATAGCTGGAGCATTACCTTGTTGCTCCCCGCCATGATTTGAGACAGGTGCAGAGGTAGGTAGCTGCTGTGGGTTGTCTGGAAGTGGAGTAGGGTGCATAGCCATAACATGTCTGTCGCTGCTGCATTCTGTGCACTTGATGACAACTTTACAGTCTTTAGCAAAATGTCCGTAAGATGCACAGCACCTGTAGCATACCCCAAGTTTTTGAAGAAGTATCTCCCTGCGCTCTTGTAAAGTCTTTGCCCTAAGGCCACGACATTTCTTTTAAAGGGTGAGGCTTCTTGTGAATAGGGCACTGACGATTAGGGTCTATATCGCTGTCACCCGAATCCCTCTGGTTTGCACGAGAGGACACGGGTGGTGAGATGTCTGTCCATTTAACAGATATGGCTCTATTAACGTCTCTACGTGTAGCCGCTGTGTTATCATACCTTGATGAGGATGCTGGTGATGATGATGAAGCTGGCAAGTTGGTTTCGCTGAAGCTGGGATCGTTTCTTGTCCAGGCTTGTTCGCTGATGAACCCCCTCCTGCTCGACGCAGGCCTGTGACGTCCCGATCTAAGCGACGGGCACGCCCACAAGATGGCGGCGCCCATGCTGGCGATGGAAATTCGGGAAAAAGAGCGATTTCGGCGGGTGCTGCATCTGGTTCTTCACCTGTGGTGGCTGTGAATCAACCGGCGCCAGGATCAGCTGCTTCTGGAGGTCGGTCGGTGGCTCGTGGGGCCCGTAATCGGCACTCTCCTGCTGGGAGTGGCTTGGAGTCCAGGTCTGGGGATCTGCTGGATGCGAGGAGGTTGTCTGGTCGTGTGGTTCCAGGGCGCCCATCGCCGGACCCATTGGTTCCCGCTGTTCCGGTGGCTCCAGGAAGATCATTCCTTCTGGTAGCACGTGAGTCTGACCTCGTTGGTGCTGTTACTGACTCGCGGGGTCGTTCGGCCGATGCTGCGTCAGGTGGGATGGAGGGGCTAACAACGGGGTTCATGGAAACCCTGGTTGTGGCTCTCAGGCAGTGGCAGGATGGGGCATCGGCGGTGTCGCACGCGGCTGCATCAGGATCCCCTGCTGGTGTTGCTTTTTCCGGGGGCGCTGCGCCGGTGCTTGCTGTCGCGTCGGCTGCTTTAGGGGTCCCTGATACGGCTCCCTCGGTGAGTCTTCCTCTGGCCCCAGCTCCTGTTCCAGCCCCTGCTGTGCTTGGCGCAGTGTTACCAATTGCAGTGCATGCCCCGGTTTCTGCTGCGGCGGTGGTCTTGGCTCCTGCGGCTTTGAGCGGTCCTGCAACGCTGGTTAGTGGGGCCCTGGTGCGGTTGGTGCGGAGGTTCGCTCTTATGGGGCGTGTGATTTGTCTCCGCTGGGCTTGACTGTCTCTGCAGAAGTGCGGGAGAAGATTTGGAAGGGGGAGTACGTGGACGTGCTCACTTTGATTTCTCCGGATAGGGAGACAGTTGATCGTCCAAAACGTATTGATCCTTTACCGGGACACAAGGATAAAGAAAAAGTGACGCCGTTGCCCCAGACGTTTGGCAATTGGCTTCAGGGTTTTTTGGCTTATAGCGCGATTTTGTGCGAGCGATTTCCGGAGCGCGGCATGGCTTTATTTTCTTACTTGGATCTGATTTGGGGGGCTTACAAAATTTACGGGGGGCTTTGCTGGTTTAAATATGACCGATAGTTTCGTCAGGAGATGACGGTGCGACCCGGGCTCCGTTTTGATTTGCAGGACACCAATCTGTGGCTGCTGCTCATGACGCCGAGCCGTCCAGTGGTGTCACCCTTTCCTGGATCCGCGGTGCCCAGAACCCCAGGAGCACCAGCGGGTACTGGAAAGGGGTGGTGCTGGCTCTTCAATGAGTCCCAGTGCCGTTGGGCTGCTAATTGCCGGTTCAAGCATGAGTGTTCTTCCTGTGGGGGATCCCACCCGGCATTTCGATGCTTTAGAAAGGGACATGGCTCGGCCTTTAGGGCCCCAGGTCGGGGTACGCCTGATAGAAGGGATCACCCCGGTGATGGTTCGGGCTATGGTTCCTTGGCTAGACAGGTACCCCAATAGGCGATGCGCTGAGTTGTTGTTTGATGGTTTTCATGACGGTTTTGTTATTCCGCATGTGGCGTCGGATTTTCCTCAATTTTCTCAATTTAATTTCTCTGCGTCAGCAAGGCGAGGTTGTGGCGGACAAGTTGGCTAAGGAGGTTCGGTTGGGTCGGATGGTGGGTCCTTTTGCGGAGCTCCCCTTTTCTAATCTTCGGGTGTCTCCGTTGGGCATTGTGCCCAAGAGGGAGGAGGGTAAGTTCCGCATGATCCACCATCTTTCCTACCCGACCGGTCTTTCTGTTAATGACGGTATTGGAAAAGAGGGATGTCGCGTGCGATATTCTTCTTTTGACGAGGCATTGCAGATTGTGCGGGAGGCTGGTCCTCATTGTTTGTTGGCGAAAGCAGACATTGAGTCAGTGTTTCGTTTGCTGCCAATTCGACCGGACTGCTATCATTTGCTGGGGTGTTCCTTTCGTGGGGGTTTTTACTACGACCGTTGTCTTCCAATGGGCTGCTCGATCTCTTGCTATTATTTTGAGTTGTTTTCTTCCTTTTTGCACTGGGTGGTGTGTCGGCGCGCTGGACGGAGTTCGGTGGTCCATTATTTGGATGATTTCCTTTTTGTGGGACCGGCGGATTCCGGCGACTGCGCCGCGCTGCTGCAGATTTTCCGTGAGGTTGCCGGAGAGTTTGGTGTGCCTTTGGCTGAGGGGAAGACGGAGGGCCCGGTTCAATCGCTTGCATTCTTGGGCATTGAGATCGATACCGTCCTCCGTGTTTTCCGTTTACCGGTCGACAAAATCCAAACCTTGTTGCGGTTGGTGGGGAGGGCGCAGGGGGTTGCGAAAATGCGGCTTTCCGATATTCAGTCGTTATTGGGTCACCTGACATTTGCGTGCCGGGTGATGCCAATGGGCCGGGCCTTTTGTCGCAGGTTGTCTCTGGCTACCGCCGGGGTACGCGCACCCCACCACTTTGTTCGCATCTCTAGTGCTTTGAAGGCGGACCTGGTGGTGTGGCAATCCTTCTTGCTGCAGTACAATGGGCTGTCGTATTGGCAAGAGGCGGACGTGGACAATCAGTCCCTCGAGCTTTTTGCTGATGCGTCTGGGGCGCATGACTTTGGAGTGTACTTCCAGGGCGCTTGGTGTGCCGAAGCGTGGCCCAAGCTTTGGGCAGCGTCTGAATTGGTGAGGAATCTCACGTTTCTGGAACTTTTTCCGTTGATTGTGGCCCTGGAGCTGTGGGGGAGCGTCTGGCTAATAGGCGGGTGGTGTTCTGGACGGACAACCTGGGCGTGGTGCAGGTGGTAAATCGTTCGTCGTCTGGTTCCCCTCCCGTCTTGGCTCTTTTGCGACACCTGGTACTGTGCTGTCTAGAGCAAAATGTATGGTTGCGGGCTCGACATGTGCCGGGTGTTCGGAACGTGATTGCTGACGCTCTTTCCCAGTTCCAGTGGGACCGTTTTTGGCAGGTGGCTCTGGGGGCAGCGAGGGCTGCGACACCCTTTCCTCTGTGGCTCTGGACCCTCGCTTCGCCGGGCTGAGAATGTTGCTGGAGGACTCTTTGTCGGGAGCATCGTGGACTGCCTACTCTCAGGTCTGGCGGAGGTGGGGGTTGGTGGCACAGGGGGAACGGGGTTGGCATACGGCGGCGGATCGGAGGTGGGCCACCTTGATTTATTTCAATTCCCTCCGGGAACAAGGGGGCTCTGGTTCGGGAGCGGCCAGAGTACTGACTGCCCTTTCATTTTTGTGCAAGGCGCTTGGGTGGGAGGATGTTGGTCGAGATTTCCTGCTTCGCAGAATTGTTTCGGGTTGGAGGCGGACGGCGATGCCTGATGTTCGACGCCCAGTTTCTGGCTCCATGTTTTTGGATTTGTTGGAGATTTTAAGTGGGGTCTGTCGCGATCTTTTTGAAGCGAGATTATTTCGGGTGGCGTTTGCCTTCGCTTTTTACGGTGCTTTGAGGGTGGGTGAGCTGGTTGCTCCTAACTCTCGGACCCATTCTGCCTTGCGCTTTGCACATGTCTCGGTGGCTGCCGCTCAGGTGCGGGTTTTGATTGCCAGGTCCAAGACGGATCAGTTGGGTAGGGGTGTGCTTTTTACGTTGGATGCTGTTGGGGGGATCGGGTGTCCTTTAGGCCTCACGCGGGAGTATCTAGCGCTTTGTCCAGATTTGGCTGACTCCTTTGATTCACCTTTAATGGGGTTCCTCTGACCCGGTATCAATTTTCGGCAGTTTTTAAGCGATGCGTGCAAGTTTTGGGTTACGACCCAGGATTGTTTGCCTCCCATTCTTTTCGGATTGGCGCGGCAATGGTGGCTGCGGGCGAGGGCGCGTCGGACGGCATGATTCGTCGGTTGGGCAGGTGGCGATCGGATCGCTTTCGCTCGTATGTTCGTACTAACTTTTTATAATTTTAGGTACTTCCCCGCGGTTGGTCTGGATATTGGGTCATTCCTTCGTGCATTGGGCGGCCGTGCGGGCTGAACAATGGCCGCATGGCAGGAACCTTGGCTTTTCAACGGAAGTGGTGGAGTTTTGCTGGTTGGGTATCCGGGGTTTGCGTTGGGCTCGGGTGTCGAAGGAATGCGATATTTTGACAGGGAATGTTCCCAGGGAGGTTATTTTAGTGGTTCATGCAGGGGGGAATGATTTGGGGACGGTTTGTTCGGTGGACCTGATTCGGGCTATGAAGCTGGATCTGGCCCGCTGTTTTGCTCAATTTGGGGGATTGTCGCTGGTTTGGTCCGACATTATTTCTCAACCTCGTTGGGGGGAGATGGCGGCGCCGCGGGCCATTGACAGGGCCAGGAAGAGGGTTAACAGGGAGGTTTCTAAATTTGTTCGGCAGTTAGGGGGGGTTTCAATCCGTCACGCGGAGTTGGAAGGCGACAATCGGAATGTGATTCGCGGTGATGGAGTCCATTTGAGGGACATTGGTTTGGATATATTTTTAACTGGTTTGATGTCGGGGATCGAGGAGGCGCTGTCTGCGGTGGGGCGCAGGGGCAGCCATTAGGAGACCATGGTGCCCCTGGCATTGGCGTGGTTCCTGGACAGCGGTGCTTTAAAATGGTTAAGCCGCCTTCGGGTGAGGCATTTAACGAGACGAGCCCCGCTTGATCTCGGTCAGGCGGGGTGACGAGCTCCTGGTTTTGGATCGGTAAACTGCCTATTACATGGGTAATAGGGTGGATAACGGAGGAAAAGCACTGCTGGATTACAGGGTGTAATTATTTAATAAAGCTGTGGCCCATGCCCTTTCCAGTTAAGAAGTTGTTGTGTCATTCTTTATATTTAAGGGGTATGGGTCAAGGAGGTCCCAGGTTTAATCAGTCAAGACGATCTATAGAGTCTCTTAATTCAGCTGGGTGATCGTTAAAGTGTGGTAAAACTGACATGCATTGTGAAGTTCTGTCCCACAGGTCTGACAGATTGCTGGAGAGCTCATCAATAGTGCATTCATAGTTTTCTCTGAGTTTCTGTGTCGGTTTTATTGTGCGTTTGGGTTTTACACTCTGTTCGGCAAACTCTGCAAAATCTGCTCCTTGTACGTGTAGCGCTGGGTTTAATTCCCTGTCGTGGCAGTACCTATTTTTGGCCACCGGAGGGAGACAAGCGCGATACGAGACATTGAACATTGGGACTACATTTCCCGGCATGCTTTGGGAGCGGACACAGGAAGTGGGTGGGACACAGACCCTTACATCCTGAGCCTCGTGGAGAGAGCTGGCAGAGCGCGCCAGGGAGTGAGAGGAGCAAGACGCAGAGCAGCAGAACGAGACAGTGACTAGGCCGGAGCGCAGCTGGGGCCTGACAGAGCTAAAGACTGGGTTATTCAGCCTTACCAGAGGAAGACCCGGTGATTCACAGGAATACCCACGCTGATAACAAGTGAGCGAGAGGACCCCGAGTTAGGAGCACCGCAGATCGATCGGACAGGGAGAGCAGGCGGTGAGCTGGACATCTTGCAGCAGCTACAGAAAGGCAAGACAGCAAATCCGGTAGCCCAGAGAATCCCAGCCAAGATCGAGCGGAGAGACGTCCCGGGTCGAGCGGAGCACCAAGTATCTGGCGGATGGGTGAGAGGCCTTCCAGGCCGTTTGTGAATAAAGAAAGCACGCTGCTGTTTGTTTCCAAAACCCACAGGGCCCCAACTTGACTAGTCGAAGATACCTCATAAGCAATTCACTGGCCAGTTGAATATTGTACCCGGGTACCATAACACACACACACACGTACATTCTGGGACATAACCTGTGCGGGACTCACTCCCCAACCTCAAGAAAGGGGGTTAAAGATATATTTCCTCTTTCTCTTTTCCGCTGCGCGTTTCTCGAATTACGAAGCATCGTATTTCTTTTCCACTGCGCGTTTCCCGCATTACGAAGTACTGTAAATATATCTACGAACACTGTGTTATTCATTATATGCCATTTATTCTAGTAAACTATATAATTTATAAAATCCACAACGGTGCTGGAGTATATTTATTCCCTAGTGCGGGGAGACTGACCCGAGGTTCAATTTCAGCGGCTCCTCCGGGACTGAGCGCTATATACGTCTGCGGGTTCAGGGACATGATGAATCTGCGTCGGTTCAGCCATAATAGAGTGCACAGAACCTTGTCTGGACATTTTATAAGTTTTTGCAAAAATAGTACTGTCTCTTTAGGAAGATGAACTGCAGCTTAGACAGGCAGGTAACACAGTTAAATGCAGAGAAACCGTTTTCAATATTCAGTGAGATGCAGTATAAGTGAGATGCAGTAAGCTTGTGCGACCATGTGCTTCCCCAAGATGGCCGATGGCACTGAGCTTGATTGCAGATTAAACACACACACATATATAGTAGCAAGCTGTAGGATTCTACACATCTTTTGACTATTCTGACTCAGATCGTTGTATAGTGATTTATCCCTTGCAGAGACCTCTATGCCTGGCCTGTATAAGTAGATGCAATCACCGAGGACGATCCTTATCAGATAGCTGAACTCACCAAAACCCTGTTTCTTTCCACGACTTGCTTTATTCCGTACATCAGGTTACAGCAGATCACAGGATACAGCAGATAATGGAATGATAGGTTTTATGCGGTCAAAAGATGATACTGTCCTTAGCTTGCGATGATGAAGAGACATATGCTGCTAGATAACTACACCATGCTACAGCTCTTACAAGAAGGGTGGGACTTCACACACACAGGAAGCGCATCATCAATAAAGCGAGGGGAAAAAGAGAAAAGCATGTGCAATACAGAAAGACCACTAGGTGGCAGCATAAGGACTATCTATACAGCATAAATCCCCATCTAAATGAATATGAATATAACTGTAACAGCACAATTCCACAGTCACCTGTCAGCTGTATTATAAGAACGTGGAAGGGTTTGGGAACGGCAGCAACTCAGCCACGAAGTGCTAGGCCACGTAAACTGACGGAGCGGGGTCAGCGGATGCTGAGGCGCATAGTGCGAAGAGGTCACCAACTTTCTGCAGAGTCCATCGCTACAGACCTCCAAACTTCATGTGGCCTTCAGATTAGCTCAAGAACAGTGCGCAGAGCGCTTCATGGAATGGGTTTGTGGGAACAGTTTGGAGCTGGCCCCTTCCTCTTCCAACATGACTGTGAACCAGTGCACAAAGCAAGGTCCATAAAGACATGGATGACAGAGTCTGGTGTGGATGAACTTGACTGGCCTGCACAGAGTCCTGACCTCAACCCGATAGAACACCTTTGGGATGAATTAGAGCGGAGACGGAGAGCCAGGCCTTCTTGTCCAACATCAGTGTGTGACCTCACAAATGCGCTTCTGGAAGAATGGTCAGAAATTCCCATAAACACACTCCTAAACCTTGTGGACAGCCTTCCCAGAAGAGTTGAAGCTGTTATAGCTGCAAAGGGTGGAGCAACGTCATATTGAACCCTATGGATTAGGAATGGGATGTCACTTAAATTCATATGCGAGTCAAGGCAGGTGAGCGGATACTTTTGGCAATATAGTGTATGTATACGTCATGTCCTGTCGCAATGCTATTAGGGATAGTATACAAAAAGGATTTAGGTAGCGCTGATAAATGAATATAGGAAATCGCTGATACACCTGAATGGTCCTTGTTTCTCAACCATCAACATATAGCAACAAAAAAATAAAAGGATGGTGTAGCGATATCAATGTCCTTCACAAGGTGGAGTCAGAGTCCCGTTGTTATTTTTCTCAAACTTCTCCTCTTTTTTGTGCCCCTCAGAGAAAACACAAGGATTACATCATAGTGCGACCCATATATAAGCAAAAAATGAAATACCAGTCTGGACCTGATCAAATACCAGCAATGCTGCTGAAAATCAGTGCACCGGCAATTGCAAATCCTGTCGCAACCCTAATCAATGAATCACTGGAGACTGGATACATACCCAAACTCTGGAAGACTGCAAGGGTGGTACCTATCCATAAAAGTGGTGACAGTACTTGGGTATCCAACTACCGTCCGATATCGTTGCTCCCTGTAATGTCAAAAATTTAGGAAAAATGCGTCTACACACAATTACGTGATTATTATCAATACTGGAACTACTTAACCACGGATCAATCCGGCTTTCGTCCAAATCACTCAACTACAACCGCCCTTTTAAAAGCCTGCAATGTTCTTGAACCCAGGACATACTTGAAAACGAGAGAAATCTCAATGTATTCCTCCAGGTAAAATCCTTTATAAAATCCTTTATAAATAAAATATCCAAGCTGGGATGGAACAGGGAAACTTAACTGGAGCATCTTCCTTGATTTTGCCAAGGCCTTTGACACGGTAGACCATGGCATCTTGTTAGAAAAACTTAAAAACTCCGGTATTGGTGATCGCACGCTAACCTGGTTTCAATCATATTGTGATCGGTCGGATACATATGTGTCAATTTCTGGCAGCTCCTCCCTCCCCCTGCCAGTCACGTGCGGTGTACCCCAAGGCTCGATACTCAGCCCCCTGCTATTCACAATATTCATAAATGATCTGCCCAATGTCTGCAAAGCCTCAACTGTACACATGTACGCAGACGACACCGTAATCTATACCAGCAAACCAAATCTCCCACAGCTGGAGGCCGTGCTGCAAGAACAATTCACAGGGGGTAGAAAAGTGGATCAGAAACAACAAACCTTTTTTAAATACTGACAAAACTGTAACGATGCTCTTTGGAACAAAACCTAAACTACACAAATTGCAAAATCCCCACTTATGTGTTGGGACAAAATCAAATGGCACGCTGACCACAGTCACTTCTCTCAAATATCTAGGTATGTGGTTGGACCCTAATCTATCCTTTGGCCCCACATCGAAAAACTCTCATCTAAACTTTACCCCAAACTAGGTGCCCTGTACAGAAACAAATCCTGCCTGAGCCCCGCGGTAACAAAGCAGATTGTACAACAAATGCTTATGCCGGCTATTGATTACGGAGATGTAGTGTACACACCCGCCCTGCAAACACACCTTCATAAACTTACTACATTGTAGAACTCATTTTGCCGCTTTGCATTACAATGTAACTACATGACCCTCCATTGTGACATTTTAAAAGAAACTGGCCATCGCTGGAGTCTAAACGCACCCTTCACCTTTCCAGCCTGGTGTTTAAGAGCTTTTCTGGGAAGCTGCCACCCTACCTGAATAGACTGCTTCCCCCAGCAGCTCCCTCATCCTATAACCTCCGATCCAGGACCAGCACCTTACTTGCAATACCACAATACAAAAAGACAGTGGCTCGATCCTCATTTTCCTACAGAGCACCACAATTATGGAATAACCTCCCAGACACCGTCAAATCTTCCACCAGTCTAAAGTCTCTTAAGAGATCTCTATTAATATACCTCAATACAGAATGTGCCTGTAAACATGTAACACAGTGACTATATACAGAATGCACCTGTAAACATGTAACACAGTGACTATATACAGAATGCGCCTGTAAACATGTAACAGTGACTATATACAGAATGCGCCTGTAAACATGTAACACAGTGACTATATACAGAATGCACCTGTAAACATGTAACACAGTGACTATATACAGAATGCACCTGTAAACATGTAACACAGTGACTATATACAGAATGCGCCTGTAAACATGTAACACAGTGACTATATACAGAATGCGCCTGTAAACATGTAACATAGTGACTATATACAGAATGCGCCTGTAAACATGTAACACAGTGACTATATACAGAATGCACCTGTAAACATGTAACACAGTGACTATATACAGAATGCACCTGTAAACATGTAACAGTGACTATATACAGAATGCACCTGTAAACATGTAACAGTGACTATATACAGAATGCACCTGTAAACATGTAACACAGTGACTATATACAGAATGCGCCTGTAAACATGTAACACAGTGACTATATACAGAATGCGCCTGTAAACATGTAACATAGTGACTATATACAGAATGCACCTGTAAACATGTAACATAGTGACTATTTCCTACATATTTATTTTCTGTTAATCTGTATATTTGTGTTGTTTTTTAATATCTTACAGAAATACAAAGTAATACAATGCAACACTTCAATGTTCTTGAACCCAGGACATGCTTGAAAACGAGAGAAATCTCAATGTATCCTTCCTGGTAAAATCCTTTATAAATAAATAAATATATGAATACACATATATATATATAAGTGAATAATAGCACTCACATGTGGTAGAACCCTCCTGGTTCTAGGTGTGTTCGCCTTAGGGATGTTATTGGCTTCCCAATTGCCCTTTCCGAAAGGATTCACTGGATCCCAATCGAGAGTCCAAGACGAAAATTGAAGTAGTTCACTCGATCCAAATCGAAATGGAGATGGAATTCCGTATCTATAACTGATGATGTGGAGTTCCCCCAAAAGAAATATAAGGAGAGACTGCAAAGGCAGAATTTAAAACTTTTAATACAGATAAAATAAAACACCAGGTGTTTTCTTTTATTTTATTTTATCTGTATTAAAAGTTTTAAATTCTGCCTTTGGAGTCTCTCCTTATATTTCTTTTGGGGGAACTCCACATCATCAGTTATAGATACGGAATTCCATCTCCATTTCGATTTTGATTTGGATCGAGTGAACTACTTCTATTTTCGTCTTGGGCTCTCGATTGGGATCCAGTGAATCCTTTCGGAAAGGGCAATTGGGAAGCCAATAACATCCCTAAGGCGAACACACCTAGAACCAGGAGGGTTCTACCACATGTGAGTGCTATTATTCACTTATATATGTGTGTATTCATATATGGGTCGCACTATGATGTATTCCTTGTGTTTTCTCTGAGGGGCACAAAAAAGAGAAGTTTGAGAAAAATAACAACGGGACTCTGACTCCACCTTGTGAAGGACATTGATATCGCTACACCATCCTTTTATTTTTTTGTTGCTATTAGGGATAGACTGATATAATTTCTTCAGACACGGATTCCCGGCAGCCTTTCTGGCCGACCACGGATTCCCGGCAGCCTTTCTGGCCGACCACGGATTCCTGGCAGCCTTTCTGGCCGACCACGGATTCCCGGCAGCCTTTCTGGCTGACCACGGATTCCCGGCAGCCTTTCTGGCCATTATTCTGTACATTTAGGCTAGGGTCAGACGAGCGCAGTGCGAACGCGCGTGCAGGCGCACTTAATTACGGCCGCACTAGCAGCAAGTGCCAGGCAATGACGGCCAATATACGAAGTACGGTCGCACAAAAGTCCGGCTGCGCAATGCAAGTGGAAAACGAACGCATTTTGTCGAGAACGT
The DNA here is from genome assembly GCA_009667805.1 of Leptobrachium leishanense. Taxonomy (NCBI): domain Eukaryota; kingdom Metazoa; phylum Chordata; class Amphibia; order Anura; family Megophryidae; genus Leptobrachium; species Leptobrachium leishanense. The sequence continues at coordinate 467,747,423 of CM019064.1, read as the reverse complement.
AAAACCTCTAGTACGGTTGTACAGAGTGCGCTGCGTCCGCTAGCGGCGTGTGTGCGTGAATTGGAGATGTCAGACACTGCTAATGTCCGGCCAACATAACGTCCAGATGCACAAAGTGTTTTATTGATGATCCGTACAAAATCACGAACGCAAATGCGCATAGTATGACCGCTATCGCGTACTCCGTGAAAAAATGCGTCCATTCGTTCGAACGCACTTTTTCACAGACAACGCGAAAATGCGTTCGTCTGACCCTAGCCTTAAAGTTGTGAAAAAACACACATCTGACATTCTGCATTAACTGAATGCTTTTAATAACATTGTAAACCTTGCTCTTTTTCTCTCTGCCATACAACATGCTGCCACCATGCTCCTGAGGATGCCAGCAAGGCGAAACGTATAGAGCAGCATTGGCATGACACTTGAACTTTTTTTATTTTAATTGTAGCGCTCACTCCCGGAGGAGCCGCTGAATTTAACCTCGGGATAATCTCTCTGCACTAGGGAATAAATATATACCAGCACTGTTGTGGATTTTATAAATTATATACTTTACTGGTCTCAATAAAGCGGCATATATAATGTAAGCACGGTATATAGAAAACAGGATTTCGTAATGCGAGAAACGTGCAGCGGTAAAAGAAAAGTTTAACCCCTTTGTTTCTGGAGTGTAAGTCCCGTGCAGGTTATGTCCCAAAAGGTGTGTGTGTGAGCTCAGGTACCCAGGTACTATATTCGACTGGCCAGTGAATGGATTTAATAAATCTTCAACTATTCACGTTGGGGCCCTGTAGATTTAAGCAATACTGCAGTGTGCTTCGTTAAACTTTGACTGTGGCCTGAAGGCCTCTCACCCATCCGCCAGACAATCTGTTCCGCTGCCCGATCAAGGACGTCTCTCCGCTGGATTATACTGGGACTCTGTGCCACCGGATCCGCTTCTCCTGCTTGTCCGTCTTCTACAACAAGATCTACGGCCTACCGTCTGCACTTCCAGTGGATCATCGCGGTCTCCTTACTCGGGGTCCAATCTGGAACTCTGTGTCTGTGCAAAACCTCTCAGCGGTGGATTACTAGGTCTCTGGCAAGTCACTGTATCGATCCCCAGTGTCGGCAAGGCAGCGCCTGCTCTCCGACCTGGTAACAATCGCTCACAGTCTCACGTGCGTTTTACTCTGTTCACCGCTCGGCTCACACTGGCTCTCCTTCGCATGAGGCCTCCTTCCCCACCCACTTCCTGTCTCTGCCCCAAAGCATGCTGGAAAACGTAGTCCCATTGTGTCCAGTATAGTTTACATTGCGCTTGTCTCCCTCTGGTGGCCAAACCCGAGCAATACAGCAACGGAGTTTTAAACAGCGCTACATAATATTTTCACTCTTACCCTGAATTCTATGGATTTACTATGTACATGAGCTTTTTGCGGTTTGCTATCACTGCAGGATAGCGGCCCTAATCTCTCTCTCTCTCTCACTAGAACCTACTGGTGCGCGTCTGTTATAGGGATTTATCTGTCCGTTTGCAATACCTGAAGGACCATGTTACGGATCCTGGTACCCCCAGGCTGGGAACCTCCGTCTGGGCACCCCTTTCCACTGTACCAGGAGCTGATTGTACCCCAACAGAGTAGACGACACATACACTGAGGTCAATCCTTTCTTCTTGAGCACCAACTCTCAGAATGCCTTTATTCAGAGGTTTTCAGTGAGACACTCAAACGTAAAAACCACGCCCCTGCCTTTCTCTACCCCAGATACTTCCAAAGCCTCCCCACACACACACACTCTGGTCTCCTAACAAAGGAAACAGATAAAGAGTTCTGGTTACAGCCAGATCTGGGGGAGGGGGTGGAAGCAGGGCAAATGGTTACAGATTACACATGGGGGGGACACAGTATTTCACACACTAAATACAGAACAATGAAATGTAAGGAAAAATAAATGCAAATAAACATTGGGTGGCTGTTCCGTTACAGACCATCTTAAAGTGACATTAAACCCTCCGATTTTTTAACATAAACCAATACTGTAATGTGTGCCTTACTGTAATCCGTGGTTGTTTTCCTTCTCTTTCCTGTTCTTCCTTTTAAATCCGTATCTCTTCTCATACTGGGGGAGAACTTCCTTTTGCAGCTGGCTGCCACTTCCTGTAATACTGGCTCAGGTTGCAAACCTATACACAGACACCATGTATCCATTCAAGAGACAAGGCAGTCTGCTGAAACAGGAAGTTCTCCCCTAGCACAAGAAGAGATAAGGATTTAAAAGGAAGAGCCGCAAAGAGAAGGAAAACTATCATGGATTACAGTAAGGCACACATTACAGTATTGTTTTATGTTAAAAAATCTGAGGGTTTAATTTAGGGATGCACCGATACCACTTTTTTAAGACCGAGTACCGATACTTTTATTTTATGTCATGTGACCACTTTCCAATAAGAACAGACCTCATATAAAAATGCCCCAGCTCACCTGTATATATCCCCCCCGAGATATATACAGAATGCCCCCAGCTCTCATGGATATTGCCCCCAGCTCATTGATATTGCCCCCAGCTCATGGATATTGCCCCAGCACATGGATATATGCCCCAGCTCATGGATATTGCCCCCAGCTCATTGATACTGCCCCCAGCTCATGGATATTGCCCCAGCACATGGATATTTGTCCCCAAGCTCTCATGGATATATGCCCCAGCTCATGGATATTGCCCCCCCAGCTCAGACCCCAGACCAGACATGGGGCAGCTGTTCGAATGCTCTATCAGCATTCAGACAGCCGCCCCTGGAGCTCTCCGGCATACTTGCCTTCCCGAGCGACGCCGACAAAGTCTTCGCGCGTGCGCTCGTTGAAGGACCCCAGCCGCTGGGGTCCTTCAACCCGGCTGGGGTCCTTCAACGTGGGATCGCGGCTGGGGTCCTTCAACGTGCAGAAGCGCGGAAACTTTCCTGGCGTCGCTCAGGAAGGTAAATATGCCGGAGAGCTCCAGGGGCGGCTGTCTGTATGCTGATAGAGCATTCGAACAGCCACCCCAGCCCCTCGGATGCCGGCTCAATGCTGGCTTCCAGTATCGGGGTAAAATATCGGGGGTACTGCACGAGTACCGAGTACTCCTGCAGTACCCGGTATCGGCACCGATATCGATACTGGTATCGGTATCAGTGCAACCCTAGTTTAATTTCACTTTAAGGATCCTAAGGGACAGTATTGCCAGAAGAGATAAATTCACTCTGCATCTATATCTATTTATCCACTTGCATTTGCAAAGTATTGTCAGGAGATACACTCACTTTGTATCTGCTCTGCTTCTCCTCCCCCCCCCCCTCCATACACAGACTTGCCTTTTGCAGTCCATCCACAGGGACGTGTGTCTACTCTTGTCTGTTTTGCCCACACCCACGGCAGGGATACAGCTTGCTGGGACCACCGATAGGTTCCCTAAGTACAACACCCTTGACAGAGTACACACAGACTAGACTAGCAGTAATCTTCTAATTTTGTCTGTGTTTTTCATGTATTTTTTTGTGCACCGTTTGTTTTTCTTTTAACTTGGCAGACCATTGTGCCTGCAACTACACACTGTCTCTTCCTTACACACGAACATCTCCTGCATGGCGAATTCCCTGCCAGATGAGCGGGAAGCCCCATTTCTGTTGTCCTCACGCTCCAGCGCAATACTGTCAGTGAGCAGGGGAATCCGTACAGTTGCCCGCTTGCTGTGGGAGAAGCATCGGATCAGCACCGTTCTGTGGGACCTCGGCTGCCGTGAGCCAGCCTGTCCAATTATCGGCAAATGATACCGATATCAGTAATTTGCTGAATATCGGCTGCTGATACAATCACAAAACATGTAAAAAAAAAAAAATTGTAGGTGACCCCCCACGAGGCGAGCTCCTCCCCACGCAGCCTCACAGGATTCGCCGCCACCTCTCCTCTGTATACTGCGCTCTTTCACCATTTTCTCCTTTCTTTTCAGATAACCGGGTGGGAGCCGCGACACAGGACCGGCTGCAGCACTACCAGAGCCGCCCATGGCCCCGATTCGGATCCAGCATGTGGTGTCCTTTAGTTCCCAGGTAATGGCGGGATCTCCACTGATCTCACTGACACACGTGAATTACACTCTCGTACCACTCCCGTGCCCTGTTTGCCTGTCTCTCTGAGCTGTCCCCGCTCTGTTTGCCTGTCTCTCTGAGCTGCCCACGCTCTGTTTGCCTGTCTCTCTGAGCTGCCCGCGCTCTGTTTGCCTGTCTCTCTGAGCTGCCCGCGCTCTGTTTGCCTGTCTCTCTGAGCTGCCCGCGCTCTGTTTGCCTGTCTCTGAGCTGCCCACGCTCTGTTTGCCTGTCTCTGAGCTGCCCAAGCTCTGTTTGCCTGTCTCTCTGAGCTGCCCGCGCTCTGTTTGCCTGTCTCTCTGAGCTGCCCGCGCTCTGTTTGCCTGTCTCTCTGAGCTGTCCCCGCTCTGTTTGCCTGTCTCTGAGCTGCCCACGCTCTGTTTGCCTGTCTCTCTGAGCTGCCCGCGCTCTGTTTGCCTGTCTCTCTGAGCTGCCCGCGCTCTGTTTGCCTGTCTCTCTGAGCTGCCCGCGCTATGTTTGCCTGTCTCTGAGCTGCCCGCGCTCTGTTTGCCTGTCTCTCTGAGCTGTCCCCGCTCTGTTTGCCTGTCTCTGAGCTGCCCACGCTCTGTTTGCCTGTCTCTGAGCTGCCCAAGCTCTGTTTGCCTGTCTCTCTGAGCTGTCCCCGCTCTGTTTGCCTGTCTCTGAGCTGCCCACGCTCTGTTTGCCTGTCTCTCTGAGCTGCCCGCGCTATGTTTGCCTGTCTCTGAGCTGCCCGCGCTCTGTTTGCCTGTCTCTCTGAGCTGTCCCTGCTCTGTTTGCCTGTCTCTGAGCTGCCCACGCTCTGTTTGCCTGTCTCTGAGCTGCCCAAGCTCTGTTTGCCTGTCTCTCTGAGCTGTCCCCGCTCTGTTTGCCTGTCTCTGAGCTGCCCACGCTCTGTTTGCCTGGCTCTCTGAGCTGCTCGTGCTCTGTTTGCCTGTCTCTCTGAGCTGCCCGCGCTCTGTGTTTGCCTGTCTCTGAGCTGACCACGCTCTGTGTTTGCCTCGCTCTGAGCTGCCCGCGCTCTGTGTTTGCCTGTCTCTCTGCGCTGCCCGCGCTCTCTGTTTGCCTGTCACTCTGAGCTGCCCGCACTGTGCGTATGTTTGCCTGTCTTAGAGTTGTCTGCGCTCTGTATTTGCCGCAGGACCCCAGACACCCCGTGGAGAATCTCCTGAATGAAAGCTTGATCCATCCCTGGCTCAACTGCCCGCGGGACCGGAGCCGGCTCCTGAAGGTGGACCTGCAGCTGGAGAGGGCCTGCCAGATCGCGTACATTGATATCGGTATGAATGGTTACATGGCACCTGTGAGGAGGGGTGTTTTCATGGGGCGGGGATAATGTCACAGGGCGGAGTGTGTTGTTGGACTGGGTGTTTTGTCACGGGATGGGGATATATGTGGGCGGGGTGTGTTGTTGCAGGGTTTATTGTTGCCGGGTGTATTGTCACAGGGTGGGGACATTAGTGGGTGGTACGTGTTGTCGTGGGGCGGGGTATATTGTCATAGGCCGTGTGACGGAACCGTTCTCTTCCGTCTGTCCTGGCTCTCCAGACACCCCTTCGTTGCGGTCAGCCCGGCTACTGGGAGCGCTGTCCTCAGCGCCTCGAGCAGCTTGACCCGCCTGCTTCTGTTCCTCTGCCCTGGAGCCGTTAGGAATTTCCAGAAGGCCGCTCTCTGCCTTCTGAGGGTGAGTGTGGAGTGTAGCGTCGCTGAATGAAACCCCAGACCCGGCTGTATGTTACAACAGGATTCTCTCTCTCTCTCTCTGAGCTTGAGAGTTCTGACTTTTAATGAACAAAAACGCCACCATTTATGCTGAAATCCAACAGTCATAATTTGCATAAATGACACACCTCGTCCTACCAATATGCTAATTACATTATGTCAGGTGTTTACAATAAACATTCTTTACATTCTTTAGCCTTTAGCTCACACAACATTTGCATAACCTATTGTTCTAACACATCAGATTAAAGACAAACACTATCGCAGATCCCTTGAATTAAACATGCAGCAAGATAAGGGGGAAAGCCCTGTTGCATAAATTACACAGCAGTAAAGCTTGTTTACTGGCTACACAAAAACACATTTACCTACAGGAATATACGTATATTTAAAACTAAAGTTACGCCATTTTACACTAAACTAATTTAAACTAAAACCAAACGATGTAATAAATTTTTAAAAACACACTATATAAATTGAACATAAAGTCTCTTGGTTTGAAGCATGGAGCGTTACATTAGCTCCATGACATTACTTTCCCCCCAAAAAGAGTCCGACAGACACAGTTGGACCCAAACGGGTCGACTCAGGGAGGTCGGAGCAAGGTGAGTCAGGGCTACAGGGCCGTTTGCCGGGACAGTCCCATTTTGGGCCCCGGGCCGGTATTGGATCGTGAAATTAAATGGCTGCAATGCCAGGCTCCAGCGCAGCAATCTGCCGTTCTTTCCTGCCACTCGGTTGAGCCAAACCAGGGGGTTGTGGTCAGTCATCACGGTGAAGGAGCGTCCATAGACGTAAGGCTGAAATTTGCTACGGCGGCGTACCCCACTTCCCGGGGTAGAAGTTTGCGGCTGATAAAAGCCACTGGATGCTCCCCTCCGTCATCGCCCACTTGGCTCAATATGGCTCCCAGTCCAAACATGGAGGCGTCTGTGTGGACGACAAAGCGTTTGGTACAATTTGGTGCCGCCCGGATGGGAGCTTGAGTTAGGGCTGTTTTGAGTTGGTGGAATGCCGCCTCACACTCCGGGGACCACAGGACTTGGCGGGGTAGGGATTTTTTTGTCAGGTCGGGTTTGGTGAGGTCACTGTAATGGGGGACGAATTTCTGGTAGTAATCGGTGGTCCCTAGGAAGGCAAGGACCTGGGTCTTGGTTATGGGAGTGGGCCAATCTAGGATGGCCTCTATCTTGGCCGGCTCGGGTTGCTGCTTCCCACACCCCACCCGGTGGCTGAGGTACTGTACCTCGGACATCCCGATCCGGCACTTGTCAGGCTTCAGGGTCAGGTTAGCGGCCCTTATCCTATCTAACACCACCCCCAGATGGTGGAGATGTTCCTCCCGGGTCTGGCTATAGACGGCTATGTCGTCTAGGTAGGCGCAGGCAAACTCCTGCAGGCCGTCGTGGAGGTGATCAATTAACCGCTGGAAGGTAGCCGGAGCGTTCTTCATCCCGAACGGCATGACCCGAAATTGGTACAGGCCGAACGGGGTGATGAAGGCCGACTTGGGGATGGCCTCCTCATCGAGGGGAATCTGCCAGTACCCCTTACACAGATCAATAGTGGTCAAGAAGTGCCACTGGGAGATCTGGTCTAACAGCTCATCGACTTGGGGCATGGGGTACGCGTCGGTGACGGTGCAATCATTCAACCTCCTATAGTCGACACAGAACCGGGTGGTGCCATCCTTCTTGGGGACCAGCACCACCGGGGAGGCCCACGGGCTGGCGGAGGGTTCAATCACCCCTAGCTCAAGCATGTCCCGGATTTCGGCCCGCATGGGTTCCCGGACTGCCTACGGGAGCCGGTACGCCGGCTGCCTCAATGGCCTCTGCCCAGGGGTTTCTACTTTGTGAAGGGTCTGACGGGTATAGCCCGGGAGTGCGGAGAAGACCTCCTGGCGGTCCTGGAGTACCTGCCTTACTTGGGCCTGTTCATGGGGTCCCAACCCCTCCCCTAGCTGAACATCTTCCACCCCGGAGGACTTGCTATTTATCCCAGGGAGTTCTGGTATGGGGATCTGTTCTGCCTCCTCGGTGGCCGGAGCGCAGATGGCAGCCACTGCCTCAGCCCGTTCGTGGTAGGCTTTCAGCATGTTAACGTGGAATGTCTGCTTGATCCTGGTGTCGGCGCAGCTGACAACCACATAGGTGGTATCCCCAAGTTGGTGTACCACCTGATAGGGGCCCTGCCAGGATGCCTGCAGCTTGTTCTGTCGCTGTGGTTTCAGTACCAGGACCTTTTGCCCCATGAAGGAGCGGCTTCGGGCGGATCGGTCATACCATGCTTTCTGCTGGGCCTGTGCTGCCTGCATATTCACCTGGACTAGGCCCGTGAGCTCTCTCAGGCGCTCGCGTAGTTCCAAAACGTAGCTCAGGATGGGGAGTCCTTCAAGCTCCCACTGGGCCCTAACTAAATCTAAGGGGCCCCTAACTCTGCGCCCGTGTAACAACTCGAAGGGGGAGAACCCGGTGGATTCCTGGGGCACCTCTCTATATGCAAATAACAGATGGGGCAGATATTTTTCCCAGTCCTTCCTATCCTGGGTGAAGGCCCGGATCAACTGCTTTAGGGTCCCGTTAAACCGCTCGCACAGCCCGTTCGTCTGGGGGTGGTACGGTGCGCTGTGGAGGGCCTTGACACCACAGAGGCGCCAGAGCTGCTGTGTCAGCTCGGCGGTAAACTGGGAACCCTGATCAGACAGTATCTCCTGGGAGAACCCACCCGGGAGAACAACCGCAGGAGGGCGTCGACTATTGTATCGGCCTGAATGTTAGACAGGGGAATGGCCTCGGGGTACCGGGTGGCATAGTCCACCACCGTAAGGATGTATTTTTTTCCTGTGGCGCTGGGGCGGGCCAAGGGGCCGATTATATCCACTGCTACCCGGCTAAAGGGTTCCTGGATTATGGGTAGGGGTTGAAGTGGGGCTTTTTGGTGGTCCCCAGTTTTCCCCACCTTTTGGCAGACCGGGCAGGTGCGGCAATATTCCCACACATCAGCATGGAGTCTGGGCCAAAAGAAGGCTCGGGATAACCGACTCCGGGTCTTGGCTATCCCGAGGTGGCTGGCGAGGGGAATGTCGTGGGCCAGTTTTAAAAGTTCCGGTCTGGGGCACGACCAGCTGTTTGTGGGGTCCCTGTTTCCTCCTGGTGCCCACCCTCTCGGTGTATCTGTATAGGAGCCCTCCTTCCCACTCTATGCGGTCGTCCCAACCCCTCCCTGGTCTTTGCCTGTCCTGTCCCGGTACCCTCCTAAAGTGGGATCAGTCTGTTTCTGGTGTCTGAGGTTGGCCGGGAGTCCCAGGTTATGGGTTGGTCGGGGGGACAGGGTTTGTTTTTGTCGAGGTTTGGGGGGTTTTCTTTGTGGTCTCACCTGGGTCCCAGCTGGAGTGGCGTGGTTTGTCCGGTGGCTCTGCTGGCGGGTGGTCACGGGTAGTATGGCGTCTGTGTCGTAGGCGGAGACCAGACGTCCCAGGTCATTCCCCAGGAGAACTTCGGCGGGCAAGTTGTCAAATAGGCCCACCTGCACGGATCCTGCCCCGGAGCCCCAGTCTAGATGGACTCGGGCGGTGGACAGGCGTAGCACTCTACCTCCGGCTACTCGAACGGCAATGGTCGGGCCAGATCGGGCCTTCGTGGGTACCAGGTGGGGTCGGATGAGGGTGATGGTGGCCCCCGAATCGCGGAGACCCTGGGCCGCCCGCCCATTTATCCATACGGCCTGTCGATGATGCTGACAGTTATCGGCCGCGGCTTGTACGGGGTCTGCCTCATGTAGCATGCCCCACTCCTCCTGACTGTCCTGGTATCGGGGTTCATTGTCATAACATTGAGCCGCTGGTGGTGCTGCACGGGCCGGCCTCTTGGTATGGGGGGTCGGTTAGGGCAGTTCTGGCGATAATGTCCCACTTGGTTGCAGCCATAACAACGGGTGGTTACAGCTGAGTTGGTGCAGACTGCTGGACGAGACGCCGGCCAACGGGCCGGGGGGTCAGAATTGTGGATGGTCAAGGGGGGTCGAGGAGCAGGCTGTCGATCGCCGTCACTGGTCTTCCAGGTGTCCATTTATTCGTCCGCCCAGGTAGCAGCTTGCTGCACCGTTTGGGGCTTTTTGTCCCTCACCCAATCTCGCAATGCCGTGGCCGTGTGTTCCAGGAACTGCTCCAACAGCACTAGTTGGGTAATGTCCTCGATTGTTCGGGCTTGACTACCCTGGAACCAGTTTTTAAAATCACGCTGCAGCCGGTGGGCCCATTCCACATGTGTTGGGCCGGCGGGAGGTCCGGAATTTTAGCCAACTGGCTTCTGGGGTGATGGCAAAGCGGGCCAGCAGGACCTGCTTGACCTGAGCATAGTCCATGGCCTCTTCATCAGGGACTGTTCTGTATGCTTCCGCTGCTCGGCCTGAAAGTTTGCTGGCCAAAATTCCGGCCCAGGCGGAACGTTGTACTCCATGTACCTAACATAGTCTTTCAAAGTCTTGGAGGAAGCCCTCAATTTCTTCCTCCGCCTCGTTAAATGTTTTGAACGCCTGGAAGGGTACCTTCCGGGGCGCTGGTGTCCCTGGGTTGGGATTTTCTACCCGGCCCGTTTGAAGTTCCGCCATCCGCTGTTCATGCTGGCGCTCCTTTTCTCTTTCTATTTCTTGGGCTTTTCGCTGCAGCTCTCGGTCTCTCTGCTCATCTTGTCTTTGGATGTCCTCGATGGCTCGTTGGATCGCGGTCTCCGAGGGGGTGACACCGTACATGGCTATCCTCTCCCAGACTCTTTTCTGAAAGAGGTCTTCTGTGGACGGGGTCCCTGTGCCCCCGTTTTGTTGGTCCATTTTGATGAGTTCCTCAACCAGAGCTTCTTTGGTCTTTGAGCCGGCAGTCCCTCCTTGGCTCTCCAGCAGGTCTCTCAGGGTGTCTCGCTTGCCGGCTGCATAGTTGGCCATCTTGGGGTGTCTTAGTGTTGGAGAGCCTCTATCCCACCGCTTGTCACCAATGTGACGGAACCGTTCTCCTCCGTCTGTCCTGGCTCTCCAGACACCCCTTCGTTGCGGTCAGCCCGGCTACTGGGAGCTAGGAACTAGGAATTTCCAGAAGGCCGCTATCTGCCTTCTGAGGGTGAGTGTTGAGTGTAGCGTCGCTGAATGAAACACCAGACGCGGCTGTATGTTACAACAGGATTCTCTCTCTCTCTGAGCTTGAGAGTTCTGACTTTTAATGAACAAAAACGCCACCATTTATGCTGAAATCCAACAGTCATAATTTGCATAAATGACACACCTCGTCCTACCAATATACTAATTACATTATGTCAGATAGGTATTTACAATAAACATTCTTTACATTCTTTAGCCTTTAGCTCACACAACATTTGCATAACCTATTGTTCTAACACATCAGATTAAAGACAAACACTATCACAGATCCCTTGAATCAAACATGCAGCCAGATAAGGGGAAAAGCCCTGTTGCATAAATTACACAGCAGTAAAGCTTGTTTACTGGCTATACAGAAACACATTTACCTACAGGAATATAAGTATATTTAAAACTAAAGTTACGCCATTTTACACTAAACTAATTTAAACTAAAACCAAACGATGTAATATATTTTTAAAAACACACTATATAAATTGAACATAAAGTCTCTTGGGGTTTGAAGCATGGAGCGTTACATCAGCTCCATGACAGGCTGAGCCTGTCTGGTCGCATCACCTAGAAGAGCTACAGGAGCTCAAACTGCTGAAGAAATTCATGCTGGCCATGATAGAAAGGTGTCAGCACACACGTGACACGCACCACCTACCTAGAGATTGCTGCAGACCATGTAACCCCTTAATGGCCGTGCTGCTCCCTGATGGCAGTGGCCTCTTTCTGCAGTATCTTGCCCCCGGCCACACGGCATAAAATGCTCAGGAAGGATGTGAGGAAAATGACACAGATTTCAAGGTGTCGTCTCAGCCTCCAGATTCCCCAGATCTCAATCCAATCGAGCATCCGTGGGATGTGCTGGAACAACAAATCCCATCCATGGAGGCTTTACCTCACAACCTGCAGGACCTCAAGGATCTGCTGCTAATGTCTGGGTGCTGGAGACCACCGGACACGTTCAGGGGTCTGGGGGAGTCCATTCCTCCACACATCAGCACGAGGAGGACCTACATTATATCAGGCAGATGGTTTAATGCTGTGGCTGAATAATGAATGTGTTGTAGCGGGGGTGTCTGTGTGCTGCAATTTTTCTGTTGTAATAGGGGTGTCTGATTGTTGTTGTTTTTGTGTTGTGGGGCAGTCTGAGCATTGCGGTTTGTGCGTAGCTGTGTGGGTGTTTTTGTGTTGTAGCTGGGATGTCTTTATTGTAGCTTTTGTATTCTAGCAGGGGTGTCTGAGTGTTGTTGTTTGTGTATTGGGGATGTCTGAGCGTCGCTGTGCGGGGGTTTGTAGTTCGGCTGTCTGAGCATCACTGTGGGGGTGTCTGAGCTGTGGTGATCTCTGAGCGTTGTGGTTGTGTCTGAGCATCGCTGTGTGAGGTGTCTTGTTGTAGTGGGGGTGTCTTGTTGTAGTGGGGGTGTCTTGTTGGTGTGTCTGAGCGTCGCTGTGGGGTTGTATTTTTGTGTTGATGTCTGAGCGTCGCTGTGGTGGTGTGGGTGTTTTTATGTTGTAGCTGGGATGTCTTTATTGTAGCTTTTGTATTCTAGCAGGGGTGTCTGAGTTTTGTGGTTTGTGTATTGTAGTGGGGATGTCTGAGCGTCGCTGTGGGCGGGTGTTTTTGTAGTGGGGCTGTCTGAGCATCACTGTGGGGGTGTCTTGTTGAAGTGGGGGTGTCTGAGCATTGCTGTGGTGGTGTCTGTCTGAGCGTCCCTGTGTGAGTGGGGTGTCTGAGCGTCACTGTGGGGGTGTAACGTGGGGGTTCTCTGCCCACTGGCGGGTTCCCTGCACACGTGCAGTCTACTCCCCTTGCCATCAGTATCCCGCAGGAATACGGATTCTGGCCCAAACCCAGTGAAACACAGGAGATCCTCGCAGGTTGAAAACCAAACTGAGACTGGCTTTATTTTACAGTTCACAATAGGCAAAAAAACACACACACACACACACACACCACACACACACACACACACACACACACACACACGACGGTATAGAAACACACCCTGCAGTGAAACAAAGGGTTAGAAGTGGCACAGCGATCCAGTTTAAGGTGGTTGCTGGGGGGAAGGGGGGGTGATGGAATCTTGTGAAAACAAAGGAATCCATTATACACAAAGGAAAAGAACAGCACAGAATACAGTTACAGTATTTACCACAGCAGACTCTACAATCAAAACATAAGGGAATGTTAATATAACACAGACATCAAGGAATAGCGCACAGAGAACACTAACACCCTGCATCTAGAATTGTAGATACAGGGTGACTTTAACAAAAAAACCATATGAAACATCAGGCCTGCACCTCCCAAATACATCTCTAGTCCCAAAGTCCAAAGTGACGCTCGTCACATGGGGTGTCTTGTTGAAGTGGGGGTGTCTGAGCGTCGCTGTGGGGGGTGTCTTTTTGAAGTGGGGGTGTCTGAGCGTCACTGGTTTCCTCTTGCAGGGAATTGTGGGTCGGCGTTCCTGCAGATCGATGTGGGCCGCTCCACTTGGCCTTCAGAGAAATCCTTTGTAACTCTGCTCCCAAACACAACCTTAATGAACCCATCCGACTCCCGGCTCGGGAAGGAGCGCAGCACGGTGCGCATGTTTAAGGAAGGTAAGTGGTAGGGAGGTCTGGGGGCTTCCCTTAGTGTTAGGGGGGACCAGGGGGCTTCCCTTAGTGTTAGGGGGGACCGGGGGGCTTCCCTTAGTGTTAAGGTGTTCGGGGGGGCTTCCCTTAGTGTTAGGGTGGACCGGGGGGGGCTTCCCTTAGTGTTGGGGTGGACCGGGGGGGGCTTCCCTTAGTGTTGGGGTGGACCGGGGGGGGCTTCCCTTAGTGTTGGGGTGGACCGGGGGGGGCTTCCCTTAGTGTTGGGGTGGACCGGGGGGGGCTTCCCTTAATGTTGGGGTGGACCGGGGGGGGGGCTTCCCTTAATGTTGGGGTGGACCGGGGGGGGCTTCCCTTAATGTTGGGGTGGACCGGGGGGGGCTTCCCTTAATGTTGGGGGGGACCGGGGGGGGCTTCCCTTAATGTTGGGGTGGACCGGGGGGGCTTCCCTTAATGTTGGGGTGGACCGGGGGGGGGCTTCCCTTAGTGTTGGGGTGGACCGGGGGGGGCTTCCCTTAATGTTGGGGCGGACCGGGGGGGCTTCCCTTAGTGTTGGGGCGGACCGGGGGGGCTTCCCTTAGTGTTGGGGTGGACCGGGGGGGCTTCCCTTAATGTTGGGGTGGGCCGGGGGGGGCTTCCCTTAGTGTTAAGGGGGGGCCCGGATGGGTCAGCATTGAGAGGTTCCCCTGGATGAAAGTAGGTGTAATAACATAGTACTGCGCGCCGGCCGCAGCATGTCCGTCCTGCTCGTCTGTGAGCCTCCCCCCCCTCCCCTCAGGTCTGGTAAGGGTTTATCCATATAGGGGAGGGGGCCGGCAATCCATAAACCTTGCGGGGGGAGAGATTCTGAACAGAAGGTTCACCGCTGCCCACTGCTGGTGAGCGCTGGTTGTGGCAGCTTTAGAAGGTCTGACGTTGATGACTGTTTTAGTGGACGTTGTGTTGCTCTCCAGGCCGTTGCGCTGATTATGTCCCTCGGCTCCTGACCCCCCCTCACCCCATTATCCCCAATTGTAGCGTCCTGTGATCACTAACTCGAGCGTAATGAAGTGGGATCGCTGCTAGACGTCTTCTCGTTCTTTGTATCAGGTGACTTTTTGACAGAGGCGGTCGCTGAGCGGTGGGATCGGCTCCGCGTGATCTGCAGCCAGCCCTTTAACAAGCAGGCCGCATTTGGACTGGCCTTCATACGCCTCCGCTCCCCACTGAACCAAGAGGAGCAACACCGGGGTGCAGCAGCGCCCCTCCAGGTGAGGAATGTCTGTCCACGCAGTGGATCCTGACCTGGCCGTAGGGTAGGAAGTGGGCAGGGGCCGGGATTGCTCCGGTATCTGCTCCACGAGCTGTGATTTGACACTAAGCTGCGCAGAGCTCTTTCACCCAGCGCAGCTCGATGCAAAGTGATGCATTCCACAGACATCTGGCATCATCGCAGCACGGCGGGAGGACCTGTGATTATGAAATGCAGAGCCCTGGGCCCTCACATCGTCCTCTGAATACCCGGGACGAGACCTCGATAGCAGTGCGGGCAGGGAAGACACAGGGGCTACATGGGGGAAAAAAGAGGCAAAAACGGGCCGTATAGTACAATTGGGAGGTTGGTGAATAACCGTTAGTGTTGCTGCACACGGTGCACCTCTGCATTCACGCCACATGCTGTGTCGGGCGGTGACTGGAACAGGGGTCCTGGGAACATGGTGGTGATTTGGGGTGCTGGTGGTAATAGACCCTGCTTGCTCTGCTGCTCGGAATCGCTGCTCCGCCAGTAATGACCTGTATCTCCTGCCCTGTTTCTGCAGGTTGAAGCCTCGCGTCCTCTCAGCCCTTCCTCCAGGGAGCCAATGGTTAACAGTGGAGGAGAGAATTCACGGTGAGCTCGGGTTTACTCACTATAACTCTGGATGGTGTGGGTAACGGGACTGCATCTTTAGGGACTGTTGGGGTAATGGGACTGCATCTTTAGGGACTGTTGGGGTAATGGGACTGCATCTTTAGGGACTGTTGGGGTAATGGGACTGCATCTTTAGGGACTGTTGGGGTAATGGGACTGTGTGTTTAGGGACTGTTGGGGTAATGGGACTGCATGTTTAGGGACGGTGGGGTAACGGGACTGTGTGTTTAGGGACAGTGGGGGTAATGGGACTGTGTGTTTTAGGGATGTTGAGGGTAATGGGACTGTGTGTTTAGGGACAGGTGATCCCCACCACCATTCACCATTAAATCGACTTTAAGGTCGACCTTTACTTTTATGAGAATCCAGGAATCTGGGTTTTTTTTAAAGCGTTATGCGTCGGCAGAGCCGGGAGCTTAAAACAAATCGCTTTTCCTCTGAGATATTGACGCAGCGTGTCAGTTATTCTGTGTCAGTTCTCTATTCGTTTTTCTGAACATGTAAGGTGTGAAATTGGCGAAACGCAAAGAGCCCACTTAATGCTCCATCATGCGCGCTTCATCGTGCAATAGAATGGAGCAGAATCTGTTTAGTAGCAGGGAAGATCATGTAATAGAATGGAGCAGAATCTGTTTAGTAGCAGGGAAGATCGTGTAATAGAATGGAGCAGAATCTGTTTAGTAGCAGGGAAGATCATGCAATAGGAAAAAGAGAGAGGATCCTAGTGGCGCAGTCTCTTTTGAGAGTGGTCTAAATAAAATCTAGTACAAATAATAAATGGGTATGGTATTCCCACTATTCCAATCAGTGCACGGTCGAAAAGACCACTAAAGTGCTGCTATGAATAGAGCTAAGTGCAGTAGTTTTACTGTGCAAAAAAGGTGACCGTTGATGTCCTGATATATTCAAAAAAATCTCATGTAAAGTGCAAATGCAAGTAGAAAGTGCATATATAAGTGCATATAGTGCAATTGAAGGTCTTTCAAAAAGTTATCCTTATAGAGTCTCGTTTTCCAAATCACTTGTGAAGGCAAAAAAACAGTCCAACCGACCATATATTCTGTATTGTAGTCTGGTTGAGTCTCCACAGGGACAGTCCAGAGGCTTACGTGAGGTCCTGGTGCACTGTCTTCACCTAAGTCCTATATAGACTCCCAATTCCCAAAAAAAGGGAGGAAAAGAGGAGAGGGGTAGAAGGGAAACAGAAAAAATAGTGGAATATTGTCTGATACAGGGTTAAGTGCCCATAGACAAGGGAACACTTACACTTAATAGAGCCTCATGTACCGGCTCTGGTGTGGAACGCCTTGGGCCTAATTGAGGGTAGCCTCTGCCCTTCTTTAGAGTTTTCTTGGGGTGGCCTCTGCCTTTCCTTAATGTTTGCTCGATCGTCTCAGATATAGAAAAAGAGAGATCTTCATAGCGCGATTTGTAGCCAATGATCAAAATAAGGTAAGTAGAGATCAAAACAAACTCACCGATGTTGGAGCCTTAGGTTCCAGGCTCAACTTGTAGGCGTGTGGTACTGCTTATTCAGTGGGTACCTTCACCTCTTTCATCTGCAGATGGTCTTCTTGTTTTTATGTAGATGGTAGGAGAAAAGGAGAGACGGAGCATATGGGGCATATGCTGTTAAAAAATGGCTCTTAGGCGGATGCAGATAGTAAAAAGGGGTTTATTGATTAAGAACAAATATAAAGGAATTAAAATATAGTAAGAGGGTATCACAAATATGGGATACGCGTTTCGGCTAAAAACAAAGCCTTCCTCAGTCCATGTACAGGATAGGTTAAAAATTAGGGGAAAAATAAGATCGTGCAATAGAATGGAGCAGAATCGGTTTAGTAGCAGGGAAGATCGTGCAATAGAATGGAGCAGAATCTGTTTAGTAGCAGGGAAGATCATGTAATAGAATGGAGCAGAATCTGTTTAGTAGCAGGGAAGATCATGTAATAGAATGGAGCAGAATCTGTTTAGTAGCAGGGAAGATCGTGCAATAGAATGGAGCAGAATCTGTTTAGCAGCAGGGAAGATCGTGCAATAGAATGGAGCAGAATCTGTTTAGTAGCAGGGAAGATCGTGCAATAGAATGGAGCAGAATCTGTTTAGTAGCAGGGAAGATCATGTAATAGAATGGAGCAGAATCTGTTTAGTAGCAGGGAAGATCATGTAATAGAATGGAGCAGAATCTGTTTAGCAGCAGGGAAGATCATGTAATAGAATGGAGCAGAATCTGTTTAGCAGCAGGGAAGATCGTGCAATAGAATGGAGCAGAATCTGTTTAGTAGCAGGGAAGATCATGTAATAGAATGGAGCAGAATCTGTTTAGTAGCAGGGAAGATCGTGCAATAGAATGGAGCAGAATCTGTTTAGTAGCAGGGAAGATCGTGCAATAGAATGGAGCAGAATCTGTTTAGCAGCGGGAAAGGTCGTGCAATAGAATGGAGCAGAATCTGTTTAGTAGCAGGGAAGATCATGTAATAGAATGGAGCAGAATCTGTTTAGCAGCAGGGAAGATCATGTAATAGAATGGAGCAGAATCTGTTTAGCAGCAGGGAAGATCGTGCAATAGAATGGAGCAGAATCTGTTTAGTAGCAGGGAAGATCATGTAATAGAATGGAGCAGAATCTGTTTAGTAGCAGGGAAGATCATGCAATAGAATGGAGCAGAATCTGTTTAGCAGCGGGAAAGGTCGTGCAATAGAATGGAGCAGAATCTGTTTAGTAGCAGGGAAGATCGTGCAATAGAATGGAGCAGAATCTGTTTAGTAGCAGGGAAGATCATGTAATAGAATGGAGCAGAATCTGTTTAGTAGCAGGGAAGATCATGTAATAGAATGGAGCAGAATCTGTTTAGTAGCAGGGAAGATCGTGTAATAGAATGGAGCAGAATCTGTTTAGCAGCAGGGAAGATCATGTAATAGAATGGAGCAGAATCTGTTTAGTAGCAGGGAAGATCATGTAATAGAATGGAGCAGAATCTGTTTAGTAGCAGGGAAGATCGTGTAATAGAATGGAGCAGAATCTGGGGGTTCGGGTTAACCCCAACACTAAAGCGCAAACATAACCCTGCATGTAACCCCCAAACTAACAACAGCGTTGTTTTTTCGATACTGCTGTATCAGGTGTATGTGACCTGTGATCCCTGTCCTTCCATGATTTGATTCAGGTGTATGTCTCCCCGGGGCACCCTGGTGGCGGGGGGGGGGCTTAATGTGCTGCTCTCTCTGCGCCAAATCGCTGCAATTCTTCTCCGGGTCTTTCCCTAGACGGCAAGAGGAGGAGAAGCTGAAGGAACAGATCCACCAGGCCCTTTCCTGCTCTTCGCCGCGAGTAGCGAGCGCGTCCCCCCTGAGCCGCACCGCCAGGATGGTCTTCTCTGCAACCCAGGCACGCAGGCGGTGTCATGTCTCTGCAGCCCCCCCAAACCCGCTGCACCTCAAACGTAAAAAATGCATTCAAGACCCGGACGAGAAGAACACGGGACACAGCACGGTGCTCACAGGTAGACGTTCAAGCATCATGCAGGGCTCTGCTCGCTCCCTCGCTCTGTGCCCGGGGTCTGCTCTGCTCGCTCCCTTGCTCTGTGCCTGGGGTCCCCTTGCTCTGTGCCCAGGGTCTGCTCGCTCTCTGTGCCCGGGGTCTGCTCGCTCTCTGTGCCCGGGGTCTGCTTGCTCCCTCGCTCTGTGACGGGGTCTTCTCTGCTCGCTCCCTCGCTCTGTGACAGGGTCTTCTCTGCTCGCTCCCTCGCTCTGTGACGGGGTCTTCTCTGCTCGCTCCCTCGCTCTGTGACGGGGTCTTCTCTGCTCGCTCCCTCGCTCTGTGACGGGGTCTTCTCTGCTCGCTCCCTCGCTCTGTGACGGGGTCTTCTCTGCTCGCTCCCTCGCTCTGTGACGGGGTCTTCTCTGCTCGCTCCCTCGCTCTGTGACAGGGTCTTCTCTGCTCGCTCCCTCGCTCTGACGGGATCTGCTCGCTCCCTCGCTCTGTGCCCGGGGTCTGCTCGCTCTGTGCCCGGGGTCTGCTCGCTCCCTCGCGTTGTGCCCCGGGGTCTGCTCGCTCCCTCGCGTTGTGCCCCGGGGTCTGCTCTCTCCCTCGCGCTGTGCCCCGGGGTCTGCTCTCTCCCTCGCGCTGTGCCCGGGGTCTGCTCTCTCTCCCGCGTTGTGCCCCGGGTCTGCTCTCTCTCCTCGCGTCGTGCCCCGGGGTCTGCTCTCTCTCCCTCGCGTTGTGCCCCGGGTCTGCTCTCTCTCCCTCGCGCTGTGCCCGGGGGTCTGCCTCTCTCCCTCGCGTTGTGCCCCGGGTCTGCTCTCTCTCCCTCGCGTCGTGCCCCGGGGTCTGCTCTCTCTCCCTCGCGTTGTGCCCCGGTCTGCTCTCTCTCCCTCGCGTTGTGCCCCGGGGTCTGCTCTCTCTCCCTCGCGTTGCCCCGGGGTCTGCTCTCTCTCCCTCGCGTTGTGCCCCGGGGTCTGCTCTCTCTCCCTCGCGTCGTGCCCCGGGGTCTGCTCTCTCTCCTCGCGTCGTGCCCCGGGGTCTGCTCTCTCTCCTCGCGTTGTGCCCCGGGGTCTGCTCTCTCTCCCTCGCGTTGTGCCCCGGGGTCTGCTCTCTCTCCCTCGCGTTGTGCCCCGGGGTCTGCTCTCTCTCCCTCGCGTTGTGCCCCGGGGTCTGCTCTCTCTCCTCGCGTTGTGCCCCGGGGTCTGCTCTCTCTCCCTCGCGTTGTGCCCCGGGGTCTGCTCTCTCTCCCTCGCGTTGTGCCCCGGGGTCTGCTCTCTCTCTCCCTCGCGTTGTGCCCCGGGGTCTGCTCTCTCTCCCTCGCGTTGCCCCGGGGTCTGCTCTCTCTCCCTCGCGTTGTTGCCCCGGGGTCTGCTCTCTCTCCCTCGCGTTGTGCCCCGGGGTCTGCTCTCTCTCCCTCGCGTCGTGCCCCGGGGTCTGCTCTCTCTCCCTCGCGTCGTGCCCCGGGGTCTGCTCTCTCTCCCTCTCGTCGTGCCCCGGGGTCTGCTCTCTCTCCCTCGCGTCGTGCCCCGGGGTCTGCTCTCTCTCCCTCGCGTCGTGCCCCGGGGTCTGCTCTCTCTCCCTCGCGTCGTGCCCCGGGGTCTGCTCTCTCTCCCTCTCGTCGTGCCCCGGGGTCTGCTCTCTCTCCCTCGTGTGTTGCCCCGGGGTCTAGCTTGAGGTGGGTAGCATGGTTTGTATGCTGGATCCGGTTTTCTGTGCTCCGGACACTCATACTCTTCTTTCTTTAGCCTCAGATTCTGACGTTCAGATTCCACCAACCTCCTCAATGGTGCAAATCACCAAACCACCAAGCAGGAGGAGACTCCGAATGGACAAGCGCTCTGCCAGGTGAGGGTGTGACGTAGGATCTCTTCCCGGGGGTGAGGGTGTGACGTCGGATCTCGCGGGGGTGAGGGGCGTGTGACAGTCATTATGTTCCAGCATTTTGTATACATATAACTGAGACCCTCGTCCTGCACGTTCACCCTGCTCCGTGTTATTCCTGGAGCTGCAGAATCCCTCCTTTTTATTGTGGGTTTTTATGATGTCATTGATCACCTGGCATTTCACATCAAACCCGCTGTCGCGATTAGAGAGATACATCGCCGTTAGATAGATAGATATGTATCTGTATATATACCAGTGGCCAGGTGGCACAGATGACTAGTGAAAGTCTCAGTTTCTAGTGTCTTCTAGAAAAGTAATTAAAAGGTTTGTCTCTCTTTTCCACTTGGATGGGTATCACAGGCTGTTGCAAAATAGGTTTTCTTTGATCTGCTTGATCAGGGTGGAAATTACACATCTGCGCTAATGGAATGTCCCTTGTCCAGTCTACAAGCCTTTTCACATCTTGAGCAAATGGAGAAACACCTCCAAGAGCACATCCCAGACCCAGTGGCACCATTGTCACCAAAAAGTGCATTTCAAAGAAGCGATCATATCCTTTGATCGCAGAGACGATCTTGGGGATGATTGATATTTGCAGCTGTGCATTAAAATTAAAGAAGCCGTGAACTGAGCATGCCCACTAACAGGAGGGGGAATTCTGGGAAACCGTATTGGGTGGGCTGTACCATCTATGGGCTGTTCTTTTTGAATAAACTGGAAAACCTATATATTCTGAGTCCTGCAAGGGCTCAGCGCTTTTGTCCAATTGGGGTGAGGATTTGGCACGTGTTTTCAATCTCCAGCCCCAGGAGTCACAGATGTCCTGTTAGCTTGCTGACGTGTGAGTAAGGTTCTGATCCACGCTAACTGAAGGACTGGATTATCATAGACTCGATCTTAAACAAAGGCAAATCTCTATCTACCCAACAGTGAGTTGTGGTGGGGTGCAGTTGCTATACTGTTCCCCTATTTTGGGGTGCATAATCAGAGTCTTAGACCAGCTCTGATTCAGGTATTAGGCATCCTGGGAAAAAGTCCTGGTCTGTGGTGGCAGTGTTATGAATAGTATAAGGAAAGTCGGTACAGGGATTGTGGGCAACGTAGTCAGTATTCCCGGGTCGAGTGTAGACGGATACTGTGTTACAAACCCTGTGGCCACTTTATCACGTTGAGTGCCCTTCTGGAGCGAAGGCGTTGCCGGGACAGTTATGCAAGCGCGCGCGGGGGATTGTGGGCCGCGTAGTCATTATTTTGGGTCTAGCGTAGACAGTGATTTGCTTAAGCCTGCGTTTCCTTTTCTGCGGTGCGCGTTATGTGACACCCACCACTTACTATGCTAAATATTTTTTGCCGTTCAGATGTAGAAGACAGACACGCGTCCAAGCACAGAGATTGACTCTTCGTGAGGGAGACTGTCCCACCATATCGCCCAGCCCTCCTGACACCATGCAAGAGTGCAGCAGCTGCCCGATCTGTGGAGGTGAGTGAGCACCAGCCCTACACGATGGCTGCTTGAGCGCTGCCCCCTGCCTTACACGCTGGCTGCTTGAGCGCTGTCCCCCTGCCTTACACGCTGGCTGCTTGAGCGCTGCCCCCTGCCTTACACGCTGGCTGCTTGAGCGCTGCCCCCTGCCTTACACGCTGGCTGCTTGAGCGCTGCCCCCTGCCTTACACGCTGGCTGCTTGAGCGCTGCCCCCTGCCTTACACGCTGGCTGCTTGAGCGCTGCCCCCTGCCTTACACGCTGGCTGCTTGAGCGCTGCCCCCTGCCTTACACGCTGGCTGTTTGAGCGCTGCCCCCTGCCTTACACGCTGGCTGCTTGAGCGCTGCCCCCTGCCTTACACGCTGGCTGCTTGAGCGCTGCCCCCTGCCTTACACGCTGGCTGCTTGAGCGCTGTCCCCTGTCTTACACGCTGGCTGCTTGAGCGCTGCCCCCTGCCTTACACGCTGGCTGCTTGAGCGCTGCCCCCTGCCTTACACGCTGGCTGCTTGAGCGCTGCCCCCTGCCTTACACGCTGGCTGCTTGAGCGCTGCCCCCTGCCTTACACGCTGGCTGCTTGAGCGCTGTCCCCTGTCTTACACGCTGGCTGCTTGAGCGCTGCCCCCTGCCTTACACGCTGGCTGCTTGAGCGCTGCCCCCTGCCTTACACGCTGGCTGCTTGAGCGCTGCCCCCTGCCTTACACGCTGGCTGCTTGAGCGCTGTCCCCCTGCCTTACACGCTGGCTGCTTGAGCGCTGCCCCCTGCCTTACACGCTGGCTGCTTGAGCGCTGCCCCCTGCCTTACACGCTGGCTGCTTGAGCGCTGCCCCCTGCCTTACACGCTGGCTGCTTGAGCGCTGCCCCCTGCCTTACACGCTGGCTGCTTGAGCGCTGCCCCCTGCCTTACACGCTGGCTGCTTGAGCGCTGCCCCCTGCCTTACACGCTGGCTGCTTGAGCGCTGCCCCCTGCCTTACACGCTGGCTGCTTGAGCGCTGCCCCCTGCCTTACACGCTGGCTGCTTGAGCGCTGCCCCCTGCCTTACACGCTGGCTGGTTGAGCGCTGCCCCCTGCCTTACACGCTGGCTGCTTGAGCGCTGCCCCCTGCCTTACACGCTGGCTGCTTGAGCGCTGCCCCCTGCCTTACACGCTGGCTGCTTGAGCGCTGTCCCCCTGCCTTACACGCTGGCTGCTTGAGCGCTGTCCCCCTGCCTTACACGCTGGCTGCTTGAGCGCTGCCCCCTGCCTTACACGCTGGCTGCTTGAGCGCTGTCCCCCTGCCTTACACGCTGGCTGCTTGAGCGCTGCCCCCTGCCTTACACGCTGGCTGCTTGAGCGCTGCCCCCTGGCTTACAGCCCGCTAGGTGTGTCCGCTGCCCCCTGGCTTACAGCCCGCTAGGTGTGTCCGCTGCCCCCTGGCTTACAGCCCGCTAGGTGTGTCCGCTGCCCTGCTCTTGGACCTCATGCCTGCCACCACTCACCATGCCTTTATATTAGTCTCTCTCAGCATTTCTCTCTTTTCTCAGGTTATTTCCGGATGGATTATCTCCCCACTCACGCCTCCACGTGCGGGGAGGCTCATAGGCCATGTTACATCTCTGTGTCCTCTTCCTCTGATGACGATTCCTCTGACCCCCTGCACTCGACCCTTCCTCGGCCGTCCGTGTTTGCTGTTCGTTGTCCATTGTGTGAGTTTAATTTCCTGAGTACAGAGATTGAGCATCATGCCAGCACGTGTGGGGAATGAATTACTCTATCATCCAGTCGTGTGTCCGGCCCTGGATCTGTTCTACAATACAGCCTGCGCCCCCATCCTTTCCTGCACCCCCATCCTTTCCTGCACCCCCATCCACTAAGTGGTCAGGACTGAAAAAATGGAAAATCTGAAACAATTACTGGCAGAAAAATCAGTAAATATTTCATAACGCTTTATGGACGGAGCCTCTCACAGGAAAAGCCCTGGAAATGTATTTATCAGAATGTGTGAAATTAGAGTCAACTAAACCTGCGTCACAAAGAACATGCAGGCGCCTACTGCACAAGTTATTTTGGACTTTGGAGGCATATTCATAGGGTACAGGACACCTACTCAATATTGGCCCATTGCCCTCTCTTGTGGGCAGAATGTTGGTATAATTATTGAATTTAGCTAAGATAAGAAGATAAGTTAGAATTTTAATAAAGGACTCAGAGGCGAGTATTGCAGTCTCTTTTCTTGCATTTATTAACAGCCGCAAGTAAAATGTCAAAAAATATAACAGACACTGAAAACATTTTCTAACAATGGTATCATCTAACCCCCCCTTCCCCAGTGGTTTAGTCCATAGCTCCTGCAAGTCTATATATAGGACCGCCTTCCTGCCTTTTCTCCCTCTTTCTTGCCAATGAACTGGAACCAAACGGAGAATATGAAACACCTCGCAATCCAACCAGCACTTGAAGCAAACCGAGACATCCACAGGAAAGGACTGGAACACATGTCACTGGGCTGAAACAAAAGCAGAGGGTGAGATACCAGTGCGTGAAACATAACACGCAGTAAAGCAACCCTGGAGTCCGCCCCGGGAGAGCAGGGTGGGCAATACTCGCCTCAGAGTCTTTATTATTAAAATTCTAACTTTTCGGCATACTTGTATTAAAATTATTGAATTTAGCTAAGGACTCAGAGGCTCCTATTGCAAGTTCAAAGCTTGTCCATGAGAGCGGACGACCATTGAACTATCGGTTTGAAGTAAAAGGTCCGAAAAGTGGTCTCGCGAGACCAATCCGCGGATCTAAGCAGATCCTACAAACGACAGCGAGCCCCCATAGCCGACGACGCTGATGCACTGAATGAGCCCCGAATACACTTATATATATATACTTCTAACAACCATTTGAGCCAACGCGCCAAAGTCGTGGAGCAGACCGTGTTATGGGGGGACCTGAAAGAAATAAACAGAGGTGGCACCCCGTCACTGCGCAGCGATATCGTACGCGCTTCGTAGGCCTTGCACCGGACAAAGAGCAGGTTGAGAAGGAAACGCCGGATAAAAAACAGGTAAGCGACATCTTCGCTCGACGAGACACATTGAAACGCACCCCTTCTAGGACAAATGAACGAACCTGGAAATCTAGAGTCCTGATATCCCCTACCCTTTTACATGACATGAGGCAGAGGAGAGCCATTAATTTCGCAGACAACTGTTTGAGGGACAGATTCTCATTAGAAGGCCATGAAGCCAAAAAACGTAACAGGATGGCCACATCCCATGTCTCCAAATAACGAGGGAACGGAGGACGTGAAAGTCGGATGCCCTTCAGTAAACGACAGACTAAGGGATGTTTACCCACCGGAATCCCCTGGAAACCGACATGATAAGCCGACAAAGCGGAACGGAACACGTTAATGGTTCGATAAGCCTTACCACTGTCGAAACAATCTGATAGAAAATGGCTTATCAAACTTGAAAGTGATCCAGATTCCATGTACCACACCAATGTGACCACTGGGCACAGGCCGAGTCGTAACCGGACAAAGTGCCCAGGGCCTACACCGTCCGAAGGAGGACACTAGTCCGGTCCGGAACTCCGCTGGACTCCCCGACAAGCTCAGAGTCCTGTCTATAAATGCTCGTAGTTTAGTCAATAAAATCAATGAACTGGAGGCAATGATGGCAGCTGAAAAAGTAGATTTAGTGGCGGTTACTGAGACATGGTTCAGTGAGAAAAATAACTGGGATATAACAATACCGGGGTACTCTTTATATAGAAAAGACAGAGAAGGTAGGAAAGGAGGAGGAGTGGCCCTGTATGTGAAAAACAACATAAAAACGAACCAAATAAAAGTGAGCGAGGTGAACATAGAGTCAGTTTGGGTTACGCTAACATTTGGCAATCATACAGTAGCTCGTGTAGGTGTGATCTATAGACCCCTGGACAAGTAGAAGAGCTAGATAATCTGCTGTTTGAGGAAATAGCCAAAATGGCAATGAAGGGGGAAGTTATTATCATGGGGGACTTTAATCTTCCTGATGTGAACTGGAAAACCAAAACAGCTGGGTGCACCAGGAGTACAAATATTCTAAACTCCTTACTGGGATTATCTCTAACACAAGTAGTTGAGGAGCCGACCCGTAAAGAGGCCATATTGGATTTAATACTCACAAATGGAGGTTTGGTATCAGACGTTGTTGTAGGTGAAAATTTGGGATCTAGTGATCACCAGTCAGTGTGGTTTAATATAAGAACAGGGATGGAGCCGCACCACACAAGAACAAAAGTTTTAGACTTTAAAAAAACAGATTTTTCTAAAATGAGACTTTGTGTGAAGGAGTCATTATCAGACTGGAGGAGTTTAAAGGGAGTCCAGGAGAAATGGGATTATTTAAAGGAAGCATTATTGAAGGCCACAGGAAATTGCATTCGGCTTGTTAGCAAAAACAAAAAAGGGAAGAAACCACTGTGGTACTCTGCAGAAGTGGCCAAAATAGTGAAGAACAAAAAGATAGCATTCAATAATTATAAAACAACTCAGAGTGAAGAAGATAGGCAAACCTATAAGATTAGGCAGAAAGAGGCAAAGCAATTTATAAGAGCTTCCAAAGCACACGCAGAAGAGAAAATAGCTCAGTCAGTAAAAAAGGGGGACAAAACATTTTTTAGATACATAAACGAGGAAAGAAAAGTAAAACAAGGATTAGTATGTAGAAGAGGATAAAAGTCTTGCTGACTGCCTCAATGAATATTTTTGTTCAGTCTTTGCAGAAGGAAAGGGACCTCCGTTAGGAGGAAACACTAAAGAGACATTTACATATGAGTTTACAGAGGAGGAGGAGGTTCTACAGCAGCTGTCTAAAGTAAAGACAAATAAGTCAGTGGGGCCTGATGGGATCCACCCTAAGTTATTAAAAGAGCTCAGTGGTGTAATAGCAAAACCGTTAACAGATTTATTTAACCCTTTCGCTGCTGAGGCTTTTCCCGCCTCTGTGCTGAGCTCATTTTTACTGGTTTCGCTCATCATGTTTAAACGTGTTTTGAAGGCTTATTTTAGTATATGACCCAGACATATTATATATCGTTCTTTCCGTCAGACTCGGCAGATTCATAATATGTCATTATTATATGTATACGTCATGACCTGTCTGTATATTATAACAAAAAATGCAATAAAATATGAATTTTCAATAATTTACAACATGTAAAGTGTATTTTTTTCACATTTTAACATGCGAGCAATTGCGGTTATATTTTGTATGGGGTGCGCTTGTTAAAAAAATTAGAGATGGGGTCTCGTTACATTTTTTTTTGGGGAAATTACGCGATTTTTAACAAACGCACCGCATACAAAAATCGTTAGTGCAGCATCATTGTTCACATTATAATTGAAATGGGAACAATATTGCTGCATTAACAAACCAAAAAAAGAAAAAAACCTTTTTTTTTTTTTTTTTTTTTTTTATAATTTTTTTTAAAATATTTTTTTATTTTTAATTTTAATTTTTTTTAAAAAAAACATTTCACAGTCATGTTTGGTATCGTTGGAACGGCCATGCTCTGGCCGATCCAACAGTACCAAACTTTAACCCCTAGCTGCCACGGATCGGGAGATAGGGAGTTCCAATGAACCCCCTATCTCCACCATTGGTGGCAGCTAGGGGTTAACTCCAAGACTGGCGTCATCGTGCTATGCACGATGACGCCAGTCCTCAGGGGGAGTTCCCGGAGGCTTGGCCGACATCCAAGATGTCGGCCAGCTCCGGGAAAGGATCACGAACCGGCGCTTTTCAGCGCCGATTCATGATCCGGCCCCCATGGGGTTAATGCCAGGTACCATTTGGAAGGGCAGGCTGTGCCCTTCCAAACGGTGCCTGGGTTAACCCCCTGCACGCCGCCGATCGGGAGGGAGAGAGGTCAAAGGACCTCCCCCCCTCCCTTTCAGGCGCCTCCTCCGCACATGCGGGGGGTCACCTGAATTAGGTGTCATCGCGCCCCCGCGATGACACCTAATTACTCGGGCGGCGGTTCCGGGTGCTGGGCTGACATCGTGGATGTCAGCCCGCACCGGGGGGGCCAGCGATCGGCCCAACGCTGGCCCCAAAGAGAGGACGCGCTCAGCGCGTCCACCGCATGGAACGCTACCTGCGGTTGGACGCGCTGAGCACATCCGTAGCAGTGAAGTGGTTAACCAATCCTTGCTAACGGGAGTCGTCCCAGAAGACTGGAAATTAGCAAATGATGTGCCCATTTACAAGAAGGGTAGTAGGGAGGAATCGGGTAACTATAGGCCAGTTAGTCTTACGTCAGTAGTGGGGAAATTAATGGGAACCATGTTAAAGGAAAGGATTGTTGAACATCTAAAAACACAGATTACAGGATCAGAAACAACATGGGTTTACCTCAGGGAGATCATGCCAAACTAATCTTATTGATTTTTTTTTATTGGGTAACAAAAATAATATATATATCTCAATAAACCACTTGGCAGCTCAAAAGAGAACCGGCAAATGGCACTGGAGGAGTGGCTACAGAAAAATTTATCTTTATTAGAACGAATATAGACACTCTCAGATGCAAGGAAAAATCAATTAAAAAACATAAATATGACAGCAGACAAAGCAGGGTGTACTGGAATTGATGCCAGTGTATAATGGCTGTGCATAAAAGAGGTGTGGAAAGAGGATTGCAATCAATGTATTAGGCACCATAATAGAATTCCATAATTGCACAAAGGGATTAGCATCAAAAAGCAAACCATAAATCACCTTCACAATCAGCACGCCAACACTGACCCTTAGCTAGTCGAGCTCATGCTCAAGATTTCTGTCCTCACCTGCAAATGCTACACACACAACAAATCACGGCTTAAAATCAAAGTTGATACATCAGCTCAACATATGTTTCGCCAACTGAACATTGGCTTCATCTGGAGCAAAAAAATAGTTAGCTCCAGATGAAGCCAATGTTCAGTTGGCGAAACATATGTTGAGCTGATGTATCAACTTTGATTTTAAGCCGTGATTTGTTGTGTGTGTAGCATTTGCAGGGTGAGGACAGAAATCTTGAGCATGAGCTCGACTAGCTAAGGGTCAGTGTTGGCGTGCTGATTGTGAAGGTGATTTATGGTTTGCTTTTTGATGCTAATCCCTTTGTGCAATTATGGAATTCTATTATGGTGCCTAATACATTGATTGCAATCCTCTTTCCACACCTCTTTTATGCACAGCCATTATACACTGGCATCAATTCCAGTACACCTGCTTTGTCTGCTGTCATATTTATGTTTTTTAATTGATTTTTCCTTGCATCTGAGAGTGTCTATATTCGTTCTAATAAAGATAAATTTTTCTGTAGCCACTCCTCCAGTGCCATTTGCCGGTTCTCTTTTGAGCTGCCAAGTGGTTTATTGAGATATATATATATACATTTAGTTCAGGTTTAATCCTGAGTAAGAGGTTGTGCTGCTCTCACTCATTTGGATGAGAGTCAGGTGATTGTCTAAATTTGAGGGTTCCTGTTGTGGGTCCCCCATCTCTCTTTTTTCTGGTAAGATATTCTAACAAAAATAATAGACACAGGTGGTGCAGTAGACATTGCTTATTTAGATTTCAGTAAGGCTTTTGATACTGTTCCGCATAGAAGCTTATCAATAAATTGCAATCTTTGAGCTTGGATTCCAATATTGTTGAATGGATTAGGCAGTGGCTGAGTGACAGGCAACAGAGGGTTGTGGTAAATGGAGTTTATTCGGCGCAAGGTCTTGTTACCAGTGGGGTACCTCAGGGGTCAGTACTTGGACCCATTCTCTATAACCCCTTAGTGACCGGGCGGTTTTACACAAATCCGTCCGTTCGTGACCGCAGCTGTTTTTATGTTTCTGCGCTCTTAGTGTTTACGTCAAATTTTCCTCTTACTCGTTTATGTAACCCACACATATTTTACACTGTTTTTCTCGTCACTAAATGGACTTTATAAAGATACCATTTTTTTCATCATTTCATATAATTTACTATAAAAAATATTGTGAAATATGACACAAAAATTGAAAAAACACCACTTTTTCGAACTTTGACCCCCAAAATTTCTTATGTATCAACAACCGTCAAAAATTTTTTATTCCTTAGTAGTTTCTAAATTTAGTACTGAGTTTAGCAATACCCAATGTTTACATATTCCTCGCTTTTTTCCTTATTTTATGCAACAATAAGTGCAAGTAGCACTTTGCCATTTCCAAAGAGTTTATTTTCAAAACTAGTGATAGTGACATTGTAACACTGATATCTGTCACTAATTCCTGAATAACCCTCCACATATACATATTTTTTTAAAGTACACAAATCAAGGTATTAAACTTGGGGTATTTTGACTCTTTCCATGCAAACCATTTTACCACAAATCTATGCCAAAGTTTGAGAAAAAAAAAATTTGATTTTTTTTTTTTGAACGCAATTTAAGAATACATGTACTGTGAACTTTAAGGTTTACTGCCAAAAAGCACCCCAAAATATGTTCAGCAACATCTTCTGAGTAAATTGATACCACCCAAGTATAGGTATGTCGGGTCATTTGGGGGCTAAAAGGCCTTATTTGGGGGGTGCGCATTTCAGTTTTCCAACTTGGAATTTTCACATTTCGTCATCATGCACCCATGTCCTATTTGGGACATTTTTGAAGCCGGCCAAAGTAATTTACCCCCATCAAACCATATATTTTTAGAAAGGGCACACCCTAGGGTGCTTCAAAGAGTTGTATTTTAACACTTTCCATGCACTAGCTCTTTGTCAAACTTTCAGGTAGTCACTTTTTGTGTTATTTTTTCACACACATTGTACTTTAGGCATGAATTGTCAAATCCAGTTATGGGTTACTGCAAAAAACACCCCAAAATATGTTCAGCAACATCTTCTGAGTAAATTGATACCACCCATGTATAGGTATGTCGGGTCATTTGGGGGCTAAAAGGCCTTATTTGGGGGGTGCGCATTTCAGTTTTCCAACTTGGAATTTTCACATTTCGTCATCATGCACCCATGTCCTATTTGGGACATTTTTGAAGCCGGCCAAAGTAATTTACCCCCATCAAACCATATATTTTTAGAAAGGGCACACCCTAGGGTGCTTCAAAGAGTTGTATTTTAACACTTTCCATGCACTAGCTCTTTGTCAATCTTTCAGGTAGTCACTTTTTGTGTTATTTTTTCACACACATTGTACTTTAGGCATGAATTGTCAAATCCAGTTATGGGTTACTGCCAAAAAACACCCCAAAATATGTTCAGCAACATCTTCTGAGTAAATTGATACCACCCATGTATAGGTATGTCGGGTCATTTGGGGGCTAAAAGGCCTTATTTGGGGGGTGCGCATTTCAGTTTTCCAACTTGGAATTTTCACATTTCGTCATCATGCACCCATGTCCTATTTGGGACATTTTTGAAGCCGGCCAAAGTAATTTACCCCCATCAAACCATATATTTTTAGAAAGGGCACACCCTAGGGTGCTTCAAAGAGTTGTATTTTAACACTTTCCATGCACTAGCTCTTTGTCAAACTTTCAGGTAGTCACTTTTTGTGTTATTTTTTCACACACATTGTACTTTAGGCATGAATTGTCAAATCCAGTTATGGGTTACTGCCAAAAAACACCCCAAAATATGTTCAGCAACATCTTCTGAGTAAATTGATACCACCCATGTATAGGTATGTCGGGTCATTTGGGGGCTAAAAGGCCTTATTTGGGGGGTGCGCATTTCAGTTTTCCAACTTGGAATTTTCACGTTTCGTCATCATGCACCCATGTCCTATTTGGGACATTTTTGAAGCCGGCCAAAGTAATTTACCCCCATCAAACCATATATTTTTAGAAAGGGCACACCCTAGGGTGCTTCAAAGAGTTGTATTTTAACACTTTCCATGCACTAGCTCTTTGTCAATCTTTCAGGTAGTCACTTTTTGTGTTATTTTTTCACACACATTGTACTTTAGGCATGAATTGTCAAATCCAGTTATGGGTTACTGCCAAAAAACACCCCAAACTATGTTCAGCAACATCTTCTGAGTAAATTGATACCACCCATATATAGATTTGTTCTGTTGTTTTTGGGGTGCTACGCCAATCTTTGACATGTGCTTGTCAATTTTCTAATTTGACATACAGTATCTTCTTTGCTTATCTTCTTTTTAGGGGCCTTTTTACATACCCCAGTTTTATGAACGTGCATATATTTGGTAAGCTAACACCCCAAAGTATTGTAAATGGAGTGTTTTTATGCTATGGATGCATCCGTTTGCTCCAAACAAATTAGATACTGTTTGGTGGTCATTTTTCATTTTCACACCCACATCAGTTTTGGACTGTGATTTAGGAGACACTGTTGTTTTTTACTGCATGAAAACTCTCCAGGTTGTTTTCTGCAAGGTCTCCTGAGTACACCCATGCCCCCCATGCATAGGTTTGCCAGGATTTTGGGAAGGTTCAAATACAATTTTTATGACTTTGTCATTAGAGTTGAAATTGAGATTATTTCTTCAGCTAGGCCTATCTTTGGTTTTGGGTCTACCGCATACCCCAGTTTGAATTATTGCCAGAAAATTGTTTATATTTGTTATGTTGACACCCCAAGGTATTGCATATGGAGTGCTTTGATGCCATGGATGCAACGGTTTTAGCCCAAAACATTTGAGAAGGTGTGTGGCGGTAATTTTTCAATTTTCAGATTTTTACGCCCACAGTAGTTTTGGACTGTGATTTAGCAGACACTGTTGTTTGTTACTGCATGAAAACTCTCCAGGTTGTTTTCTGCAAGATCTCCTGAGTACACCCATGCCCCCCATGCCTAGGTTTGCCAGGATTTTGGGAAGGTTCAAATACAATTTTTATGACTTTGTCATTAGAGTTGAAATTGAGATTATTTCTTCAGCTAGGCCTATCTTTGGTTTTGGGTCTACCGCATACCCCAGTTTGAATTATTGCCAGAAAATTGTTTATATTTGTTATGTTGACACCCCAAGGTATTGCATATGGAGTGCTTTGATGCCATGGATGCAACGGTTTTAGCCCAAAACATTTGGCAACAAGGTGTGTGGCGGTAATTTTTCAAATTTCAGATTTTTACGCCCACAGTAGTTTTGGACTGTGATTTAGGCTAGGGTCAGACGAGCGTAGTGTTCACGTCCGTGATCGCGCCTAAAAGTACGTCCGTGATAGCATGACATAAAGTCCAATGGAGCCCGACACACGAAGTACGTCCGCACTGAACTGCGGACGCACAACGGCCGCGGCCCACGGACGCAAGGCAGGCAAGAACGTAGAACCGCTAGAACGGCCGCACAAAGTGCGCTGCGTCCGCAACGTCTGCATAGCTTTGTGTGTGAGTGATGGAACGTGGTCAGACGGACTGCATTTATACGTCCTGCATTTTTCACGGACAAAATGGTTTTGCAATTGAATTTATTGTCCCTCCTACATCTGTCAAAAAATAAATGTCAGTGAAAAAACGGACTGTGTGACCACTACTGCGTCTTCCGTACTGACGATGTCCGTACTGCACGGACGTACAGTCCGTAGAAATCACGCTCGTCTGACCCTAGCCTTAGCAGACACTGTTGTTTGTTACTGCATGAAAACTCTCCAGGTTGTTTTCTGCAAGATCTCCTGAGTACACCCATGCCCCCCATGCATAGGTGTGCAAAGATTTTGGCAAAATACAGCACCAATTGTAGAACATAAAAATGTACGAATAAAATGTAAAAGTCTGGTGCCTGTCAAACTGGGGATGCTCTCTAGGGGAGCACAGGCTGTTGTCACTGAAGTGCATGAAACGCAAAATGTTTTCATACCTTCTACGTGACATTGATTGGAGGTAAATGGGGGTAGAGCAGATGGGGCTACTGCTCCAGCAGGAGCGAATTGAGGGCTTCTTTATGATGCCCTCAGCATAGTAAGTGCCCAGAATTTCAGAAATTCTGGCACATCTAGCGGGGTCCATTGCTGCCTTGCCAAGTAGGAGTC
The DNA here is from genome assembly GCA_009667805.1 of Leptobrachium leishanense. NCBI lineage: Eukaryota > Metazoa > Chordata > Amphibia > Anura > Megophryidae > Leptobrachium > Leptobrachium leishanense. The sequence goes on along the minus strand of CM019064.1, from coordinate 467,713,146 downwards.
TGGCTTCGCAGCACAATGCTGATGGGCATACAGATTTGATTGGGCCACGATGTGGCCCAACAAATCATCCCCCATAAACACCTGCAAAAACTGTGTGGCGGTAAATCCTGCAACATCAATATTGATGCCAGGATTTGCCGTGAAAGGAGGGATATCTGGCCTCTGGCGATGAGGCACTACCCACTCCTCAGCTGGAGCTGTGCGTCTCCTGCTGGCAGGTGGTGACCCAGGATCTGCATCAGAAACATCACTAGATACATCAGCCAGCATAGATAATGTATCTAGCGACGCCTCTGAGTAGTTAGCGGGGTCGAAATGAGGGTCTGAGTCTGACGCAGATGCCTCAGATTCTGACGCCAGGATGGCATATGCCTCCTCGGCGCTGTACACCCTCTCAGACATTATATATAATAGATTATAAAATTTTATAATTATTATATATATATAAGCGGATTGTTGGTTCTTAGAAGAACCGTTGGGTTTCACAAGAAAATACAAATAAACACCTAAATCTCTCTAAATCCCTCTAAACCTGCCTCAATTCTTCTAAATCTCCCTAAAATCTCTCTAAATCTGCCTCAATTTTTCTAATCTCACTAAATCTCACTAAAATCTCTAACCTGTCAAATCTGATCTCTCTCTCTCGCTCACCAAAACACAAGTGAGGAGAGGGAGGGAGAATCAAAGAGGTCAGAGCCAATATTTACAAAATATTGACCTGACCTGACAAATTAGAAATTTTATTTTGATTTTTTCTAACTTCTGATTGGATGTTGCTAGCCTGCCTCTCTGATGAGGCAGGCTAGGAACATCCCACTCAGCCCCAAGATGACCCTGCCCTTAGAACCCTAACCCTACCCCTGACCCTGCCCTTAGAACCCTAACCCTAACCCTACCCCTAACCCTACCCCTAACCCCTACCCCTAACCCTACCCCTACCCCTACCCCTAACCCTAACCCTAACCCTACCCCTAACCCTAACCCTAACCCTAACCCTAACCCTAACCCTAACCCCTACCCCTAACCCTAACCCTAACTGTCAGTTTATTTTATTTATTTTTCTTTTTTTACACTTTTTTTTACACACTTTTTTTTTACTTTTTTTTACACTTTTTTTTTCTCTGCTGGGTGCCTTGATCCCTCGAGGCACCCAGCAGAGCACCTGATCACTGAAGTGATCGATTTTGTACTGAGTGCCACGATACCTCGTGGCACTCAGTACTTCCTGCCGCTACCGGAAGTGATCGCTCGGGAGGAGCGATCACTTAGCAGACCGGCGGCAGGTAAGTATATTACAAGGATGCCTCGATGTCGAGGCATCCTTGTAATATGCTCAGAGCAGCTGGAAGCGATCCGATCGCTTCCAGCGCTCTGTAGAAGTGCCGGGCACCTCTCCGGTGCAACCGGATGTAGATCGCTCCCGGGGAGCGATCACATGGTGCCCCGGCACTTCTAACGGCCATTGCACGGATGCCTGGACTCCCAGGCATCCTGCAATGGCGTTTGAGCTGCTGGAAGCGATCCGATCGCTTCCAGCAGCTCAAAAACGGCAGGACGTACCATGTACGTCAGCGGGTCTAAGAGAGACCCGCTGCAATGACGTACATGGTACGTCCCGGGTCCTTAAGGGGTTAATATTTTTATTAGTGATATTGCAGAAGGTATTAATGGAAAAGTATGTCTTTCTGCTGATGACACAAAGATTTGCAACAGGGTTGACGTTCCTGGAGGGATCAGCCAAATGACAAATGATTTAGGTAAACTAAAAAAATGGTGGGAGCTGTGGCAATTGAGTTTTAATGTGGATAAGTGCAAGATAATGCACCTGGGACGTAAAAACCCAAGTTCTTAATATAGAATATTTGATACATCTGGGGGTTGGGATTTAGGGGTTATTATTGCAGAGGATCTAAGGGTAAGTAGCCAATGTAATAGAGCAGCAGGAAATGCTGGCAGAATGCTTGGTTGTGTAGGGAGAGGTATTAGCAGTAGGAAAAGGGAAGTGCTCATGCCACTGTACAGAGCACTGGTGAGACCTCACTTGGAGTACTGTTTACAGTATTGGAGACCGTATCTCCAGAAGGATATAGACATCTTAGAGTTCAGAGAAGGGCTACTAAAATGGTGTACGGCTTGAAGGAGAAAAGTTACCAGGAAAGGCTTAATGATCTTAACATGTACAGCTTGGAAAAAAGACGAGACAGAGGAGATATGATAGAAACCTTTAAATACGTAAAGGGAATCCACAAGGTAGAGGAAGGGAGTATATTTAAAAGGAAACAAAATAGCAAAACAAGAGGACATAGTCTTAGAGTAGAGGGGCAAAGGTTTAAAAGTAACATCAGAAAGCATTATTTTACTGAGAGGGTGGTGGATACATGGAACAGCCTTCCAGTTGAAGTGGTAGAGGCCAAAACAGTGATTGAATTTAACCTCCTTGGCGGTATTCTCGAGTGTGACTCTGGGTTAAATTTCGCTACCGCGAACGGTAACCCCGCGCCACACTCAGGCTGGATGTTTACTCACCTCCTCCTGGCTCCCTCGCTGTCCCCCGCAGTGTGATCGCGGCGAGCTGCTTCCTGGAAGGCTCCCTGTGAGTCACATGGTGCAGAGTGGGCGGGAACCATCAGCAAACTTATAAACAATTCATAAAATTCTGTAATCCAAAGTGCAATGTTTATGAACGGCCACTGGGTGGCACTACAGGATAGGAAATAGACCATACATCCTCTTACTCTTGTTTTCAGACCGATTTCAGTGTTTTTGTTTTTTATTTTATTGAATATTATTTATTTGCATTATTTTGGATAATTATTTTTGGGATAATAAATTATTATTTCGTGTTTCAAACTATTGGACTCAGTGTATTTACTATTTTTTATTTATTTACTTATAAAGGATTTTACCAGTAAGAACTCTTGATTGCACGGATTTCAGTGCGTGATTCCTAATTATTACAGGCTAACTATGTACAAAAACATGTTTCCTTTAAAAAGAAATTGAGACGCTTTTAGACACGAAATTTTTTAAAAAATTAGACCACCGGGGAGATTAAGCAGGCATGGGATAGGCATAAGGCTATCCTAAACAAAACATAAATCCAGGTAAATTATACATGTAATAGGGCGACTAGATGGGCCGAAATCTGCCTACATTTTCTATGTTTCTATGACACCAGGGAGGCTAAGAGCGGACAGGTGCCCTGTGCCAACAAAGGATGAGGATGACCCCGTATGTCTACGATCAAATCCGGTAGCAACCGTGGAACATCTGCCAGTAATTCCAAGAACAGTGGAAACCATGGCTGGTTGGGCCATAATGGTGCCACCAGAACCAGCTTCGCCTCCTGCACCCGTATCTGGCGTAACAGCCGCAGCACCACCTGAAATGGGGGAAATGCATAAGGCTGAACTATTGCCCAATTCTGCAGAAATGCATCCGTGGCGAGAGCCATGGGATCCGGACGCAAACTGTAAAGGTTGAGCAGTTGATTGGTCAGGTGAGATGCAAATAGATCGATCTGGAAAGACCCCAAAGGTCTGCAATGGCCCAAAAGATAGGCGATTGCAAATGCCAATCTCCTGAGTCCTCTGTGTTGTTGTGGAAATTTTATTATGTGGACATTATATTCTAGGATGTGTGTTTTAGAAGTTGTCATCTGTCTCCCTGTGTTGAATTAAACTGAGAATCGCTCTAGCAGAGGGTATTTGGGTTTAATCAGAACCAGCGGCAAAATCGTCAGTGTGAAAACCTTCTGGATTTAGAGACGGCATACCTGCTTTTAAGACATGCCTCTCTTGTCTGTACACTCGTACCGTGTACAGACAATAGCTGGAATGTCTCCGCAGATATGTCTCAAATCTATAAGAACAAGTAGACTGATCTTCACTAAATACTGATCAAATCTGATCAGTATTGGATGGGGTCCATACTGACAGTGATGGGGGATGGTCGGACAAACATGGCTGACAGAGACAATGGACATGACTCATCCATGCTGACAGGGATGAGTTGTGTACAATGGGCTGGTCAGCCATCCTGGTCCACTCCCCTGTCCTTTTGATATGTAAATGTACTTACTGGGATAACTGGTTTCTGTTGTAAAGCCATTCAGCCACTGGGTGTTGTCCTATTGTCTAATAAATTAAGCGGACCAGAGGCTCTCTTGGTCAGATGAACTCCAGCTAGAAGCAGCGTGTGTGTGTGACTCTTGCTGGGCTAGAGAAGGCATCCATTATACAGGGAATGAGGATCCAACAAGACAACAGCAGAGTCTCTGGGTCTCCTTACTGCGCGCGTTCAGCTAAGTATGGCAGGGAGAGCAGAGAACTGCTTGTAAGTGCAGCGGATCTATCTACACAGAAATAGTAGATTAATTTCTACGACAGTGTGCCTCGAGCTCCAATCGGCTAGGAGATTCGAGACACTGTGCCTGTACCGATATCTCGTGTAGAAAACACCAATCCCAGAGACGGGTCGCCATTGCCGTCAAGAGAGCCGATCTGGGACCCCCTAGAGAATTGATATAACGAATGGCGGGGAAGTTGTCAATGCGGAGGAGCACCGACGAACAAGTTACCCCTTTTAGGAAACTCTGAAGAGCGAATTACCCCGCTAATAGCTCTAAACCGTTGATGTGAATTAGAGCCTCCTGCTCAAGGACCACCTGTCATCAGATCCCCGCACCTGGCGCCCCATCCCGTCAGACACGCATCCGATTCTATACCCATCGAAGGAGGAGGCACCACTATAGGTCTAGCTCTGCCGTTGCAGGATCGGAGGTTCGCAATCCACCATTGGAGATCGTTTCGTGCCACCATTGACAGAGTCACCTGATCTGAATAATCGAGTCCCTGCCTTAAGAAATGGCCCATCAGGCGTTGGAGGGCCAGATAATGCAGTGGAGCAGGATGCACTGTTAACTTTGTGGCTGTCGGTAACCCGATCATGCGGGATAAATCCCTCAATGTCAGTGATACATTGGAAAGAAGGGTTTGAACTTCTTTCAGGATGGATCTGCATTTCTGTTTTGGAAAAAACATGGTCATTAGATCAGGGCAAATTACAAAACCCAGGAATTCCAAGGAACGAACTGGACACAGAATGGACTTCTCCAGATTCACCAGGAAACCCAGATTCTGAAGTAGGAATATTGTCTGATTGATATGATCCTTCAGAAGCAACTCTGACTCCACCATCAGCAGGATGTCGTCCAGATATATAATCAATCGCACGCCCTATGACCGGAGCCGACTCACAACCGGCTTCAACAGCTTGGTGAAGCACCAAGGCGCTGAAGAGAGGCCGACTGGTAGGGAACGGAATCGCCACTTTATCGAGTTCCAATGGAAACAGATGGACCCCCTCGATTCCTCTGCCATTGGAACCGTCAAATATGCGTCTTTCAAATCCACTTTTGCCAACCAGTCTTCTGGTCTGAGAACATCTTTCAGGAGATGTAAACCTTCCATCTGAAAATGATTGCACCTTATATGAAAATTTAAGCTTTTCAAATTGAGAACCGGGCGCCTCCCGCCTCCCTTCTTGGGAACTAGGAAGAGATTGCCCATAAATTTAATCTCCCCTGGAGGGTCCTGTTCTATGGCTTCCTTTTTCAAGAGATCTGTTATCTCCTCTTACACCAAAGCTGCTTCCTCTGCTGAAAATACCAGCGGTGGAGGAAGAGATACCTGACTGGGTTCTGAAACGAAGTCTATAAGAAAACCTTGAACCGCGCGCAAAACCCACGTATCCGAAGTGATTTCGCACCATTGAGGAAGACAGACAACCGACCCCCCCCCCCCACAGGGACTAATGTATGATGAATAACAAGGTCCCGTACCTGGAGCTCTGAAATACTGGAATCCTCGACCTCAGTAACTTCTGTAACCCCTGCTACGCCAGGGATTGGCTCTAGTTGGGTAGAATTGAGCCACTCATGTTTCCGATTGGGTAGCATCATAGGAAATGGAGCCTGCAAATGGGCGGGATAAACCTGCTCGTGTACGGCCGGCAGCGCGAGCCCTGACCCTGCCAGCCCTTGTAAAAACTCTGGTGGTAAAAACTTTTATGATTTATTGTAGTGACTTTTTCCATAGTTGTGAACGCTCCCGAATATTCAGACATGTCTCTTAAGAACTCACTTTCCGAACAAGGAACCCTGGGCCTTAGCCCCTAATTCATTGTCTGCCACCCCAGCAAGTTGCGAATCCATCTTTAATAAAATGCATTTCCTCCGCTCGGAGGCTAAAGCCGTGTTGGTGTTCCCTATAAAGCTAAGAGCCCTTTGAGCCCAGTTAGAAACATCATAGGGATCTAAAGTCGCATCCGCTAGCTTTGCTTGCTCTGCTACGTCCAATAATTTTACCAGAGGACCCATAGTGTCCAATAATTTATCTTGACAGGTCCTCCTAAATGCCAAATCCATGCCCCTTTTTTGGGATCATCCCTTATTCAACAAATTTAATGAATTTAGGGTCAAATTCGGGTGTCATGCATGTTTTCCCAGTAGAAGGTCGGGGGCACTCTGGCATTTTATTTCTAGTGGCTTTATCTAGAGCTGTGCGCACTCTAGCGTCTACCCACGCTTCTACGTGAGGAATAGGCGTCCTCTTGGATGTTCTGGGGTGGTATAAATCCTCAAGCGAAAACATGGGATTTCCTAATGGATCGTAGATGGCACCAGAGGGGTCTAAACCCGACTTGGGAATTGCAACATTGTCATTAAATTCCTCATGTGAGGCATATACTTCAATAGCATCATCTCTGATCCTCCTCGTCTGAGGGAATATTTTGAGCACTGGACGTGCTACAGCTCCAGAGGAATCGGAGGACTTAGCCCTTTTAGGGGTTGATTCTCAATATGATGCGTTTTTAGGGCACTTTTTAGTAGCTTGAGCCCCCAGCATGACCTTCCCGGGCATTGGTGCGGGGATGCCAGCCCCTCCAGCCCTGCGCTTTTTAGAATCAGTGGGCTGTTTCCCCATGGCGGTGACCAAGCGAGGATCGACTGGCGTCACAGTAGTGAGGGATGTGCCCGAATCATCACCCGTTTTTTCCGGGACAGAGCTACGTTTAGCCTCCACTAAAGCATCTTTTATGGACTTTGCAAAAGAATCAGATAGGGCAAAGACCGCTTTAATAATAACAGAACCTGTCCGCCTTTTTATACATATCTGCCATGTGTATGGAGCTATCGTCCGATTCGGAATCTCTTGCTGGCGAGGAGCCCTTGGAATCCGCACACTGTTTGCTCTGGCCACGCGGCATGTCTGAGGCAGTGTGAGAGCTTGTGAGGAGGCAGATGAAAGCATGCAAAGGTCTTGCGCATGCACCCAGCCCTCCGAAATGGCCGCAGCCACAGTAAATCGAACGGAATAAAAATCCCCTTACGCTGAAAAGAAAACGCAACCTAAAAGGGTTTGGCTGCCCGCCTACCGCCGCGAGCAAACCGCCAAGCCCCTAAACACCATTCCGGATGCCTTGGTTAAAGCCAGGTGAACGGAAAACTAACCTAACAGATTTTTAATTAATAAGGCAAATAACTCTCAGAGAAAGAAACCGAATACTTATCTTTCCCAGCAGCAAGAAAAGAGGGAGAAAAGGCGGGAAGGCGGTCCTATATATAGACTTGCAGGAGCTATGGACTAAACCACTGGGAAAGGGGGATTAGATGATACCATTGTTAGAAAATGTTTTCAGTCAATGTCTGTTATATTTTTCGACATTTTACTTGCTGCTGTTAATAAATGCAAGAAAAGACACTGCAATAGGAGCCTCTGAGTCCTTGTATTAAAATTGTGATTTTAAGGCACGACAGGAGGCTCATATTTTGCATTTCTTTTCTTTAACTCTTTCTTTGCTTCTGGAGGTTAGTAAAAGTATGGCAACAAACAACCAATCACATAACAGTACTAGTGAACATAATGACCGTTAGCCCCGCCCAAGTCCTCTTTTCTTTGCTGCTGACCTCCAGGTAAGTCGTTCAACCGCCTGTGGGATATTATATACATACATTGTTTATTTTCAGAGATTATTTACACTCGTTTTGGTTGGATTTTAAACCTGTGTACTTTGGTTTTCTGTTCGCATGCATTGCTCCTAGCGCCTCGGCGGTTCTTGCGTTCGGCTGACGCCTGGGCACTCTCCCTCCGGCAGCTGCTGTGTTTTTTCTCTGGCTCTTCCTATTCCAGACTCTGCATTTGCTCCCTCCGTCCGTCTGTTGCGCTCGGCCGGCCGAGACGCTTTCATGTTTGCCAGTTCCCTGCCACTGCGCATCCTCGGTTTCATCGTGACTGCCATTTTGGGGGCGGTACTGACACAATTTTTTTCCGGCGGCCATTTGCATGTGTCAGGTGACGTGCGTTCCCGCCTACAGCCAGCCTCTCTGACTTTTAAAGTGATAACAGCACAAATCACAGGTGAGCCCCGTTTTTTTGCCGCTGAAAATAAGAGTGCTTCATTCTGTTACAGGGTGGGCCCCTGACCTCGGTGAACCCCGCAGTCCTAATTTTTCGGGTGACCCCCATTATACCGCACTTTAGCACCATTTGTTTTACAGAGTGAACCCCTGTAACTCATTCGCTCTCATAACGTACTTTTTTCCGGTGCCATGGATCCACAGCCTCCACCGGTGCCTAAAGAGCTAAAGGCCTGGATCCTTTCGACCATTACGAACACACTCCCTATAGCTTTGGCCTCTCTTCCCGAGTCTCAGCAAGGCCCTCCAACCTTGTCTCGAGAGCACAGTCCTGATCATTCTGACGCCTCCCTATCTGATCACTCAGAGCAGGGCACTTCCACTTGTAATAGACCGTGGAAAGGCGATTCCAAATCAGCCACTAAGGGAAAACAACCCTTATCTAAACGTGCTTCCATAGTCGAGAGCATTCATGAGACCACCACAGATGAACCTCAAATTGACGCGGATTATGAATTTAGTGGACGAATATCACGCTGGTTATTCTGACGTGGATGATGCGGATGGGGATGCTCATGTTCCCGATGAAGATCTTTCCAAAGCTATTGTCCCGCTCCATTCCTGCTGTGGCTAAAGCTCGCGTGCTGAAGTCTGTCAATACATCGGCAGAGATTCTGGATGCCAGGGGGATCCCGTTCTTCGATCCAAGAGCTACCACACACCCGTGCTCCTAAGCTTGGATTTCCCCAGTTCACATTGCTGAATTCCTTCATTGTCCCCTCGACAAGGAATCCCGTGCATGGCTCCGTGCTGAATATCCTCGTCCTACCCTACCGGACAAAGTCTCCCTCACGCCCGAATTTGATGAGCATCTGGTCACCTTCATGGGCAAAGCGGGTAAAGATCCCAGAAAAGGCTTAGAGCAGGTACTTCGCTCCTCACAGGATAAACTCCTGAATGTCTCGGGTGCTTTGTCCCTCATATATTTGTCTTAGCTGATGAGGCACTAACCACTCTGAATTGGATCCTAACATGGTGCGCGAATGGACACAAGGTGCTTTGTGCCTGCTAGGCAACACCAATGTGGCTATTAACACTGAACGCCGCAAAGCGGCCCTATTAAGGCTTGACGCTAAATTGGCCACCCTTAGCACTAAGGAGTTAGGTCCAGAGGCTGGAGGCTTACTGTTCGGAGAGAGTTTCCTGAAGGAACCTTATAAACGTGTCAATATCTACACTAATCTACAGAAAGTGCAGACTTCGATGAAGCGGGTTTTCGGTCCATCACATTTTTCCCACCAGGGCTGGCGCCCCCAGGGGTCGTGTTGCCAGCCGCTCTTCATTCGCCTTCAGACCCCGTATCACTGAACCGACTCAGGATACCCAGTACCGTCCTCTCCCGTTCCTCTCTCGAGGTCCCCCCAGAGGTCATGGTTTCACCGGCTCCAGAAGACCTTCTGCCGGTGGGTATTCCTCCCCTTCCACTCGTGCATATCCCCGTAGCTGTCCGCTTATGGTTTTTCCTGTGCAAATGGTGGTCCCTCACCTCGGACTCCTGGGTGCTCCAGATCGCACCTGTTTTTTCATAGAATTCACTCAACCTCCTTGCCAACGCTCTTTCCCGGCTCCTCCTCATTTCAGCCATCAAGAGAATCTACTAATCAATGCAGAACTGTACTCCCTTTACCAAAAAGGGGCTATCCAACGCTCCACCAACCTTCGTGAGCAACGTCTTCCTGGTCCACAAGAAGACAGAGGACCTGCATCCCGTCATTAACTTGAAGGGCCTCAACGCGTTTGTGTCCTACCTACACTTGAAGATGGAAGGCATACATCTGCTTCGGGACCTGCTGTTTGAGGGGGACTGGTTCACCCGCCTCGATCTGAAGGACGCCTACCTAACGGTGCCAGTGACGCCCGCACATTGGCAATACCTGCAGTTCCTCTGGCATGGCGCATTGTGCCACTTCAACTGCCTTCCATTCGGACTCAGCTCCGCACCCTGATGCTTTACAAAGCTCCTTAAACCTGTGAGGGCTCACATCCATTCCAGGGGCATCAGGACTATTGTGTACCTGGACGACATACTAATCTTGGCGAGGACCCCTGACGCGGCACGTCGTCACACCTAGAAACATAGAAACATAGAAAAAATGTCGGCAGATAAGAACCTTTCGGCCCATCTAGTCGCCCAATTACATGGATACTTTACCTGGATTTATCTTGTTTTAGGATAGCCTTATGCCTATCCCATGCCTGCTTAAATTCAATTACTGTTTTGGCCTCTACCACTTCTACTGGAAGACTGTTCCATGTATCCACCACCCTCTCAGTAAAATAATGCTTCCTGATGTTACTTTTAAACCTTTGCCCCTCTAATCTAGACTATGCTCCTCTTGTTTTGCTATTTTGTTTCCTTTTAAATATACTACCTTCCTCTACCTTGTGGATTCCCTTTACGTATTTAAATGTTTCTATCATATCTCCTCTGTCTCGTCTTTTTTCCAAGCTGTACATGTTAAGATCATTAAGCCTTTCCTGGTAACTTTTCTCCTTCAAGCCGTACACCATTTTAGTAGCCCTTCTCTGAACTCTCTCTAAGATGTCTATATCCTTCTGGAGATACGGTCTCCAGTACTGCACATAGTACTCCAAGTGAGGTCTCACCAGTGCTCTGTACAGTGGCATGAGCACTTTCCTTTTTCCTACTGCTAATACCTCTCCCTACACAACAAGCATTCTGCTAGCATTTCCTGCTGCTCTATTACATTGACTACTTACCCTTAGATCCTCTGAAATAATGACCCCTAAATCCCAACCCTCAGATGTTGAGGTTAGGACTGTATCAAACATTCTATATTCAGCCCTTGGGTTTTTACGTCCCAGGTGCATTATCTTGCACTTATCCACATTAAAAAATTGCCACAACTCCGACCATTTTTTTAGTTTTTCCTAAATCATTTGTCATTTGGCTGATCCTCCCAGGAACGTCAACCCTGTTGCAAATCTTTGTGTCATCAGCAAAAAGACATACTTTCCCATTAATACCTTCTGCAATATCACTAATAAAAATATTAAAGAGAATGGGTCCAAGTACTGACCCTGAGGTACCCCACTGTGTAACAAGACCTTGTGCCGAATAAACTCCATTTACCACAACCCTCTGTTGTCTGTCACTCAGCCACTGCCTAATCCAGTCAACAATATTGGAATCTTAAACTCAAAGATTGCAATTTATTGATAAGCCTTCTATGCGGAACAGTATCAAAAAGCCTTACTGAAATCTAAATAAGCAATGTCTACTGCACCACCTGTGTCTATTATTTTTGTTACCCCAATCAAAAAAATCAATAAGATTAGTTTGGCATGATCTCCCTGAGGTAAACCCATGTTGTTTCTGATCCTGTAATCTATGTGTTTTTAGATGTTCAACAATCCTTTCCTTTAACATGGTTTCCATTAATTTCCCCACTACTGACGTAAGACTAACTGGCCTATAGTTCCCCGATTCCTCCCTACTACCCTTCTTGTGAATGGGCACAACATTTGCTAATTTCCAGTCTTCTGGGACGACTCCCGTTAACAAGGATTGGTTAAATAAATCTGTTAATGGTTTTGCTATTACATCACTGAGCTTTTTAATAATTTAGGGTGGATCCCATCAGGCCCCATTGACTTATTTGTCTTTACTTTAGACAGCTGCTGTAGAACCTCCTCCTCTGTAAACTGATATGTAAATGTCTCTTTAGTGTTCCTCTCCTAACTGAGGTCCCTTTCCTTCCTTTTCTTGCAAAGACTGAACAAAAATATTCATTGAGGCAGTCAGCGAGACCTTTATCCTCTTCTACATACCTTCCTTCCTTGTTTTAATCTAACTAATCCTTGTTTTACTTTTCTTTTCTCGTTTATGTATCTAAAAAATGTTTTGTCCCCTTTTTTACTGACTGAGCTATTTCTCTTCTGCGTGTGCTTTGGAAGCTCTTATAAATTGCTTTGCCTCTTTCTGCCTAATCTTATAGGTTTGCCTATCTTCTTCACTCTGAGTTGTTTATAATTATTGAATGCTGTCTTTTTGTTCTTCACTATTTTGGCCACTTCTGCAGAGTACCACAGTGGTTTCTTCCCTTTTTGTTTTTTGCTAACAAGCCGAATGCAATTTCCTGTGGCCTTCAATAATGCTTCCTTTAAATAATCCCATTTCTCCTGGACTCCTTTAAACTCCTCCAGTCTGATAATGACTCCTTCACACAAAGTCTCATTTTAGAAAAATCTGTTTTTTTAAAGTCTAAAACTTTTGTTCTTGTGTGGTGCGGCTCCATCCCTGTTCTTATATTAAACCACACTGACTGGTGATCACTAGATCCCAATTTTCACCTACAACAACGTCTGATACCAAACCTCCATTTGTGAGTATTAAATCCAATATGGCCTCTTTACGGGTCGGCTCCTCAACTACTTGTGTTAGAGATAATCCCAGTAAGGAGTTTAGAATATTTGTACTCCTGGTGCACCCAGCTGTTTTGGTTTTCCAGTTCACATCAGGAAGATTAAAGTCCCCCATGATAATAACTTCCCCCTTCATTGCCATTTTGGCTATTTCCTCAACCAGCAGATTATCTAGTTCTTCTGCTTGTCCAGGGGGTCTATAGATCACACCTACACGAGCTACTGTATGATTGCAAATGTTAGCGTAACCCAAACTGACTCTATGTTCACCTCGCTCACTTTTATTTGGTCGTTTTTATGTTGTTTTTCACATACAGGGCCATCCTCCTCCTTTCCTACCTTCTCTGTCTTCTTCTATATAAAGAGTACCCCGTATTTTTATGTCCCAGTTATTTTTCTCACTGAACCATGTCTCAGTAACCGCCACTAAATCTACTTTTTCAGCTGCCATCATTGCCTCCAGTTCATTGATTTTATTGACTAAACTGCGAGCATTTGTAGACACGACTCTGAGCTTGTCATTTTTTACCTCGCATGTTGCTTGCACCCTCCGATTTAGTTTTGGGGGACAATCGGGCAGATTGTTTTTTACCCTTTTGTCCCCCCCTCCTAGTTTAAATATTTCTTTGCGAACCTTTGAACTTCTCACTGAGAACATATGTTCCCCTATGAGTAAGATGCAAACCATCTTTTTTATACAGTTCTTTCTGCTCCAATTAGAGCTATCATGGGACACAAAGCCAAATCCTTGCTCCCGACACCATTCCGAAGCCAAATTGAATTCCCTATTGCACATCTGCCTATCTGAATGTTATGCACAGGCAAAACTTCAGAGAATGACACAGTGGACGCAATCTGCTGTATTTCACCTCCAAGAACACAAAAATCTTCCTTAATCTCAGAAACCTCATTGCTAGCCAAGTCATTTGTCCCTAGATGGACTAGAACGTCCACTTCCCCTTGTTGCTTTGCTTGTTTGACAATATTGAGAATACGTCTCTTGTCTCTACGAGCAGTAGCCCCAGGAAGACATCTCACCAAACCACTACTCTCCAGCTCAACACCTCTTATGATAGAATCACCCAGCAACACCTCGTACGTGATGACCCTTCTTCACGACCTGGGATTCATCATCAACGTCGACAAGTCGGCATTGAGCCCAACACAGCAGGTGACCTTCCTGGGCTTCGATCTGGACTCCACTACTTGCCAACTTCGGCTTCCACGGTCAAAGATATGCGCTATCAAGAAGACCATCCGGTCTGCTCTCCTGGTGGATCGCAGGGGCGGATCCAGAGCCTAGTCTCGGGAGGGGCACTGACATTGAATAGATACTTCAGGTTCTTGTATGTTCCATAACTGCAATAGATGGCAGCATCAACACAACATATGGAAAATGTTGTGTCCCTTGCCGTGTTAGCGCCTAGACATATTTTTGTACCTCTGTAGAACATAATTTTGCAATAGCATTCATTTAAAAGCAACAATAAAACACATGATTAAAGGTTTCAGTTTTAATGTTTTAAAGCCAGCCCAGGCCAGGGACTGTCAAACACACGACCACCTAAATCAGAGGGGTCAGCAACCTTGGCTCCCTGTTGGTTTGGGAACTACATTTCCCATGTGGCTGACTGAGCCACATGGGAAATGTAGTTTCCAAAACATCAGGGAGCCAAGGTTGTTGACCTGACCGCTGATCTATACAAATTCCTGGTTCAGTGACCCTGACCCATCCCTTCACCCAGGCACCACACATGTGTGATGCAGGTACCTTGAGTTGGGGGCTTGCCAAGTTGGGCCAGGGCCTTTGGGCACGACGGACAGTCGGATGAGGTGGATCAGGCAGGCACAATTACTGACTCTGCGCGCGCACGCAGCAGCCACACACTGGCTGGTGAGGCACACGAGTGCGACTGTGCGCCGCCGACGCTGTGCAAGTGGCGTGCGCATGAACTCGCAGCAGGCCAGCGGAACTTAGCCACAGCTGAGGCTGAGCACACATTGTCACTCACTGACTGACTGCTGGCAGGGCAGGCTGCTGCACACAAGCTGCTGCACTGTGTGCAGCAGAGCCAGAGACAGTGTGGCGCCTCCTGCTAGCTTTCCCGGCTTCCCGCCCATGTGACTGACACTCACCATGTGATCCTGGGTGCCCGCCCCGGATTGACACGTGAGGGCATGGCTGGCTTGCTCACTTCCTGCTCGCTGGCTGGCGCTGCTCGCTCGCATTGAGTGCGGCGGCAAGCCTGGCCCAGCGAGCGTGAGAGCGCCGGCGGCAGAGTTCATTCAGGAGAGACTGACGAGTTACATTTTTTTTCACCGTCTTCCAACTCCGAGACACAGAGAGATGATAATGATCAGGCAGGCAGTGCGCGCCGCGGGTCGCAGCGGGCGCTGCTTCAGTTTGGCCGGCCCGGCAATGCAGTCTGCTGCTGAGCTGAAGGCAGCGCAGAGAGGCAGTAATTTTTTTCAGAATCTCGGGGTGGGGGGGCAATTGCCCCGTTGCCCCCCCTGGATCCGCCCCTGATGGATCGGGTGTGTCTCCGGGATTTGGCTCGGATCCATAGGGCTGTTGTCCTCCTCCATCCAAGCCACCTACCTCCGACTCAACCCGTCCTACGATCAGATGGTTCTAATAACGCTGGAAGTTCAGGTGGAACTCCTATGGTGGTCCCGCCACATGGAGGCCTGGAACGGCCGAGCCATCTTTGGCTCGCTTCCGGACTTCATCCTTCACTCGGATGCAAGCCAGTCCGGCTGGGGTGCAACTTGCGAATCCTCCACCACGGGGAGCGCTTGGTCTCCAGAGGAACAACGCCTCCATATAAACTTCTGGAACTGATTGCGGGCTCCTTCGCCGTTCGCAGTTTCACCAGAGATCTCCACGACTGCACTCTCCTCCTCCGGATGGACAATCGCCTTGGCGGCTCCTGATCCCGACTCCTTTTAGCCTCACACTGGACCTCTACAATTACTGCCTGTAAAGGAACATTTCCCTTTGCGCAGAATACTTACCTGGCTCTGTCAACTATGTTGCTGACTGTTTCTCCAGATACTGGAGGGACAACAGCGACTGGACCTTGGACTCCGTGGTTTTTGCTCGTCTCAACTATCTATGAGGTCCGTTCAACCTGGACCTCTTCACTTCCCGACTGAATCGTCAAACTCTGGCCTTCTTCAGTTGGCTCCCGGATCCGACTTCCTCAGCGGTGGAGGCCTTCCTCCAACCGTGGCCCATGACGGGGGTGTACGCCTTTCCCCCGTTCTCCATGCTGATGCGGACCCTCCAAACGGTCCGCGCCAGTTCGTCAAGATTCTCCTCCTCACTCCCCTGTGGCCATCTCAGCCGTGGTTCCCTTTTAGCCATGCACTTGTACTAACTCAACCCGCTCCTGTTCCCCTCGTTCCCTACACGCCTCCTGGATGCATGGGGCAACTCGCACCCACTGATCCTCCAGGGTAAACTCCGCCTAGTGACATGGGCGATTTCCGGCGATGCGTCATGCTGCCAGGCATATCGGAGGCAGCTTGCTCCCTCATGTGGGAATCCTGGGCTCCGGGTACCAGAAAATTTTACCGTTATCCATGGGACACGTGGGTTGGTGTCTGCGCCAACAGGCTGATTCCACTACAGCCCCTCTCCATCTGATTATTAATTTCCTGACTGAACAGTCTCTAGCGGGAAAATCATACCGTATGGTGAACCTTTTCCGCTCGGGTATCTCCACCGCCCATATTCCCCTCGCGGGCGTTCCGGTGGGAAGGGACCCCTCCGTCTGTCGGCTCCTCTGGAATATATGCCTCTCCACACCCCCTCGACCTCGCTACTCACGGTTCTGGGATGTCTCTGTGGTGCTTGTGTTCCTTAGACGCTGGCCTGTCGATGACCACCTCTCCCTCTGCCAACTTTCTGCTAAGTTAACTGCTGCTTTTGTTTGGTGTCCTTTGGTCATTCCTCTGACGTGAAAGCCTTCGCACATACTATTGTTTTTTCCCCCGATGGTGTTAGTACGTCGACTAATGGGAAATCTAAGACTTTTTCCTCCGAGGTTTTTTTATCCTTATTTCCCTGCAGATCCCTCTCTCTACGTGGCCCACTGTGTCCAGGCTTACCTTTCTCGCTCACTTCCCCTTCGTTGACCTCCCGAGGGCCAACTTTTAGTCTCTTACGTTCCCCCACATGGACCGGTGTCGGCTCCGACCCTTGCCAGATGGGTGCGCTGGTTGTTGTCACTAGCTGGAGTTGGTCCTGAGTTTGGTGCCCATTCCGTCCATGGCGCCGCTGCTTCTGCGGCTACTGGTGGTTCTGTTCCCGACATTCTGTCCACGGCAGATTTGTCCAGGGAATCCACCTTTTTAGGACCTTTTTATTTCTGTCCATCTTCCCATGCAGCTTTGGGTTTGGCGCAGCGTTAAAACTGCAAAATACAAGCCTCCTGCCATGCCTTAAAATTGTGGATTATTCGAGCCTTGGTGTTTGAAATAATCAGAATTTTAATAACGACAGGAGGCAAATATTTTTCCCTCTCAGCCCTTGCATGACCCGTTGTGGGGTGGGGGGGGTCTTACTTGTCTGTTTCATTCTCAGTCTTATTGCTCATTATACAGTCAGGTCCAGAAATATTGGGACAGCGACACAATTGTAACATCTTTGGCTCTATACACCACCACAAAGGAGTTGGAATGAAACAAACACAATGTGCTGTAACTGCAGACTGTCAGCTTTAATTTGAGGGCATGTACATCCAACTCAGGTGAACGGTGTAGGACTTAGGCACATCTGCAAACTGCTGTGCCTCCCACTTGTTAAGGGACCAAAAGTAATGGGACAATTGGATTCTCAGCTGTTCCATGGCCAGGTGTGTGATATTCCCTCATTACCCCAATTACAATGTGCAGATAAGGCTAGGGTCAGACTAGCGCACTTTAAACGTGCGTTCTGGCGCACTTAATTACGGCCGCACTAGCAGCAAATGACGGCCAATATACGAAGTACGGTCGCACGAAAGTCCGGCCGCGCAACGCAAGTGGCAAACGAACGCATTTTGTCGAGAACGTCAAACCGCTAGTACGGTCGTACAGAGTGCGCTGCGGCTGCATAGCGGCGTGTGTGCGTGATTAGGAGACGTCAGACACTGCTAATGTCCGGCCAACATAACGTCCAGATGCAAAAAGTGTTTTATTGATGATCCGTACAAAATCACGAACGCAAATGCGCATCGTATGACCGCTATCGCGTACTCCGTGAAAAAATGCGTCCATTCGTTCGAACGCACTTTTTCACAGACAACGCGAAAATGCGTTCGTCTGACCCTAGCCTAAAAGGCCCAGAGTTCATTTCAAGTGTGCTATTTGCATTTGGAATCTGGATCTCATCTTGAGAGTTGACAGCAACAAAGAGCTGTCACTATCAGTGAATCAAGCCATCATTAGGCTGAAGAAACAAAACAAACCCATCAGAGAGATAGCAAGAACATTAGGCGTGGCCAAAACAACTGTTTGGAACATTCTCAAAAAGAAGGAATGCACCGTGAGCTCAGCAACACCAAAAGACCCGGGAGACCACGGAAAACAACTGTGGTGGATGACCGAAGAATTCTTTCCCTGGTGAAGAAAACACCCTTCACAACAGTTGGCCAGATCAAGAACACTCTCCAGGAGGTAGGTGTATGTGTGTCAAAGTCAACAATCAAGAGAAGACTTCACCAGAGTGAATACAGAGGGTTCACCACAAGATGTAAACCACTGGTGAGTCTCAAAAACAGGAAGGCCAGATTAGAGTTTGCCAAACAACACCTAACAAAGCCTTCACAGTTCTGGAACAAGATCCTATGGACAGAGGAGACCAAGATCAACTTGTACCAGAGTGATGGGAAGAGAAGAGTATGGAGAAGGAAAGGAACTGCTCATGATCCTAAGCATACCACCTCATCAGTGAAGCATGGTGGTGGTAGTGTCATGGCGTGAGCATGTATGGCTTCCAATGGAACTGGTTCTCTTGTATTTATTGATGATGTGACGCTGACAAAAGCAGCAGGATGAATTCTGAAGTGTTTCGGGAAATATTATCTGCTCACATTCAGCCAAATGCTGCAGAACTCATTGGACGGCGCTTCACAGTGCAGATGGACAATGACCCAAAGCATACTGCAAAAGCAAGCAAAGAGTTTTTGAAGGGACAGAAGTGGAATGTTATGCAATGGCCAAGTCAATCACCTGACCTGAATCCCATTGAGCATGCATTTCACTTGCTGAAGACAAAACTGAAGGGAAAATGCCCCAAGAACAATCAGGAACTGAAGACAGTTGCAGTAGAGGCCTGGCAGAGCATCACCAGGGATGAAACCCAGTGTCTGGTGATGTCTATGCGTTCCAGACTTCAGGCTGTGATTGACTGCAAAGGATTTGCAACCAAGTATTAAGAAGAGAAAGTTTGATTTATGATTATTATTCTGTCCCATTACTTTTGGTTCCTTAACAAGTGGGGGCACATCTGCAAACTGCTGTAAGTCCTACACCGTTCACCTGAGTAGGATGTACATACCCTCAAATTAAAGCTGACAGTCTGCAGTTAAAGCACATTGTGTTTGTTTCATTCCAACTCCATTGTGGTGTATAGAGCCAAAGATGTTACAATTGTGTCGATGTCCAAATATTTCTGGACCTGACTGTAAGGTTTTAAATACAGAAAATAGAAAAAAAGATAAAATGATATAAATAATAGTAGATATAGTGGTTTCAATCTTTGCTTGCGATGCGTCTGTCTCGACCTGCTCGCAGCCGCCCCTCTTGCTACCGATGTGTGCCCTTCTGTTTTGTGTGCTTGTTCTGCTGCGGAGTGCTGTCATGGCTCTCTTCTGTTTTCTTTCAGTGTGACCGGTCCACCTGCCGTCCCTTCTTCGGCTCCTCTATGTTCCGGACCGGACATTCGCTCCTGCTCCTGATCCTCTTCTCACCGGAAGTTTCTTCATTGCCTTTGCTTGGTTTATCTGTTGGACTCATTTCACCGGGAGGCCTGCCTTACAAAGAAAAGAGGACTTGGGTGGGGCTGTCATTATGTTCACTAGAACTGTTATGTGATTGGTTCTTTGTTGCCATACTGTTAACTCTTTCTTTGCTGCTGGAGGTTAGTAAAAGAAAAGAAATGCAAAATATTCGCCTCCTGTCGTTATTAAAATTCTGATTATTCCAACACCAAGGCTCGAATAATCCACAATTATTGAAGAATGTCATTGTCTGTTACTATCTGATGATCAGATTAGTCTTCCAGTAAACCTTGTCTCAGAAAGGTGTACAGTTGTGTTCAAAATTATTCAACCCCCAATGCTGTAAAGGGTTTTAGGGAATTTAGTGTACATTTGTAATTGTATTCAGGATGAAATCCTACAAGGACTTTTTAAAGAACCATATGCAACTAAAATGACATCAATTGGTTTTGTAATACAGTAGTAAATGTTTCTTTTGTGAATTCTTCATTGACACAATTATTCAACCCCTTAAAGACTACCACTCTGAAGAACAGAGTTTCAAGTGTTTTCAATCAGGTATTGAAAACACCTGTGGATGTCACGGAGCAGCAATAAAGCATAATAAGCACCAATTAGGCAGCTTTAAAATGACTGTGATACTCAGCTCCTTCTAGACATTTACTGGTGTGGTTACAAACATGGTGAAGTCAAGAGAATGGTCCAGGAAGACAAGAGAAGAGGTGATTACTCTTCACAGGAAGGGCAATGGCTATAAGAAGATTGCAAAGATGTTAAACATACCAAGAGAGACCATAGGAAGCATCATTCGCAAATTCAAGGCAAAGGGCACTGTTGAAACGCTACCTGGTCATGGCAGAAAGATGCTGACTTCGACTGCTGTGCGCTACCTGAAGCGTAGAGTGGAGAAAAGTCCCCGTGTGACTGCTGAGGAACTGAGAAAAGATTTGTCAGATGTGGGTACTGACGTTTCAGCTCAGACAATACGGCGCAAACTGCGTAATGAAGGCCTCCATGCCAGAACTCCCAGGCGCACCCCCTTGCTGTCTCCAAAGAATAAGAAGAGTCGACTGCAGTATGCCAAAAGTCATGTGGACAAACCACAGAAGTTTTGGGATAGTGTTCTGTGGACTGATGAAACAAAATTAGAACTGTTTGGGCCCATGGATCAACGCTATGTTTGGAGGAGGAAGAACAAGGCCTATGAAGAAAAGAACACCTTGCCTACTGTGACGCATGGCGGGGGTCAATCATGCTTTGGGGCTGTTTTGCTTCTGCAGGTTAAGGGAAGCTTCAGCGTGTGCAAGGTACCATGAATTCTCTTCAGTACCAGGAGATATTGGATGACAATGTGATGCAGTCTGTCACAAACCTGAGGCTTGGGAGACGTTGGACCTTTCAACAGGACAATGATCCCAAGCATACCTCCAAATCCACTAGAGCATGGTTGCAGATTAAAGGCTGGAACATTTTGGAGTGGCCATCGCAGTCACTTGACTTAAATCCGATTGAGAACCTCTGGCGGGACATAAAGAAAGCAGTTGCAGTGCGCAAGCCTAAGAATGTGACTGAACTGGAGGCTTTTGCCCATGACGAATGGGCGAAGAGACCCGTAGATGGCTGCAAGACACTTGTGTCAAGCTATGCTTCACGTTTAAAAGCTGTTATAACTGTAAAAGGATGTTGTACTAAGTACTAAGATTGAATGTCACTTGGGGGTTGAATAAAACTGATAATGATGTGAGCACAGAAAAGACATTTGTGGTTATTTCATTATAAATGTTATGTTATATTTGTCTGACCTACACGTGCCTCTTTGATTTAATTGTAAGCAAGATGACTGAATGATCAAAATCAATGTCAAACTGGCCAAAACACTCAATTTCAGTGGGGGTTGAATAATTTTGAACACAACTGTAAATATCTGATTAGCAGCTCCTCAAACATAATTTTCGTTGTCAGACAAACACTGCCTGTTTTACACTGTAATCTATTTGTCAATCACAATCACCCATTGTTTTGACTCGTTTAGAAATGTTAAGTAATGTTTAATGTAACTGTCTACCTAATCTTATTGTTTGTGCAATTATCTCTTCAGTCTGATTAGGTTCCCCTAGAAGATGTTGTGATTTTGTGAAATGTAAAGGACCCCTGTTTGACCACATAAATATCTGGTTTTAATCAGAGAACAAGTACAGTTTCTTTCTAACCCAGAAAGACCTCAGATCTATGGGTCCCGGTCCTTAAGCTTCGTCTAAGGACTGGGGGAAGGTACGGAAGTCTGCTTGGGTAGAACACGAGGGGGTCCTGCAAGGAAGCGGCCTTGGCAGATGTGACCCTGTCGGGCTACAGAGATCTGTTGCATTCTTTAACGCCCATCAATCAACTGGGTAAAATGATTCACACAGCCTCCCTTCATATCAATCCACTGAACCGACAGGCTGCTGCCTCCCTTCATATCAATCCACTGAACCGACAGGCTGCTGCCTCCCTTCTTGTCACTCTATGTGTTTAAGGCGCTCCAAGCCAGGTCTCTGTCTGCAAAGTGAGGAACTGCTAAACCTTGTTCTGTCCTAAAATCAAGAATTTCTTCTGTGGTGAGAGTCACTTTGAACTTGGGGTACAAGGACCTAGGGATACAAGGACCTTGGGATGCATTTGGAGGTGCAGTCCTGATGTTCTATATTGTTTCCCTGCCCTCTCCTATGTTGAAGTTGCCCTGTAGCTACAATTTCCAAATTTTCCTATCTTTTGTGATGGAAAGTTTGAATTTTATTAAGGACTCGGAGGGGAGTATTTGCTTATCTCTCTTTTTTATTAAATTTCTTTCACAGCAGCAAGAAGTAAAACTGGAAAAATAGAAAAAAACACATAAATCTGTCCCCAACATGGGATGTTCTCTCCCCACTCTAAAACCCAAAACCCCTCTGTAACGAGATGCCCAGGTCAAATATTTTCCCTCGGCCGCCTTGAGTCGTTCACCTTCGCCAGTTCCCAGATTCTCCCGCAGCGCTGGAACAATGTCAGATCTTAATTTCTCCCAATAAAGCAGACAACACTCTTCAGATTGGGTTAAGCAGACTCACACTGGCCATTTCACATGGTCTGCTTTTATTTGGTTCAGAATCGGATAACCATTAATATTCGCGTCCAAGACATTTCGGCACCGCCATTCAGCCTGTTCCCCATCAGGTCCTCTCAGAGCGCAAGCTCTCGAGCAGGGGCTTCTCTGATACTGTTCTATGTGTTTAACTTGCATGTATCCTGTCTTTCCCATTGTACAGCGCTACGGTACTTTGTTCGCCTTATAAATAACTGTAACTGCAATCATACAGAGCACAGGTCCTTGTTTGGGGGGGATGCCAGGGGAGCAGCGGCAATCCAGGGGTACCTTTTGATAGCTCAGGCCCCTAGGGTGTCACAGTCCAAAAAGCACCCAGGTCTGGGGGCAGGGGCACGGATGGCACCATATAGTAGTGATTCCTAGCTGATGCCGCATGGTCACTGCTGCCTGAGCTCAAGAAAGGCTCAGCAACGTGGGTTCCCAATGGAGCTCACTCCTGAAAATCACCACAACGGTAGCTCGCAGGAGGAGGACCCTAACCCCAAAAGAGCACCCCGTTGGATGAAAGGGCTTTCAAGGCACTGAGGTTTAAATTTTCTGCAGATGGCTCCATTGAAGTAAATGCTGGCTAGTCCTGGAATGTGTTTGGTTGGCCCTTCTAGCTCCTTGGATTGTGAATGGCTGGGGTTTCAAACCCAGCTCAAGCTTGGAAACCCAGGCTTCTCCTGGTGTCTGATAACACAGTGAATATATGGGACAGGCTTGAAAGGCATTTTGATTACGTGCGGATGGGGGGGGGGGGAGTCACAAAAACACCACTTTAAACATTAAAACATAAACAGACAAATAGCTTACATGAGGGGACTAGCGGAGGAGTGAGGTTTCAGTACAGTTCAGTCTCTGAGCAAGGAGTTCCGTGACACCCTCATATGGGAGGGAGCAGAGGGAAATACTCACCCCCAAAATCCAAACTTTCCATCATAAAAGATATGTTTTAAAATTTCCAAATTTTTCCTGACTCCGAGGCTCCTAGTATTTGTTAATTCAATGTTTCAGACCAATGTAACACCTACTGGAAATAAAAGGTGCGGAATGTCATTTCAAGTGACCAGTCCGTTGCCTTCAAAATATCCTCTAAACGTCAACCTGCAGAAAAAGCCTTCGACGCGGCTGCACACCTCGAATGGACACCAAAGCACGAGGTGTCCACTCCTGCCAGAGATAACCATTTCAATGGAAATAGGATCAGCGCTTCCTCCGACAGTGGTGTCCCCCTCCTCTCCGTATACTTTATTGTCCACCTCAAACAAAGTAGAAAGCAGCCATAGCGTAGTAGGTTTAGACAATATCAGTGAAGTTTGTAATGGGTAAGGGAATACACTCACATTTCGTTGTGTCTAAATTAGACACCAGATGTATCCAGCAGCCGGTAACAGAGGGAGCACCGGATCTCCCGTACAGCCTGAGGAAACCTGTTTGCTCCAATCAATAGCAGGATACCAGCAATTGGTTATAAGGCTAATTAATATAAAAATACAGATAAAACACCCAAACGCTTTTCACGATCGTTATCGCTTCATCAGTAGGTGATCTTAGCTACTATTTCCATTGTTCCGATTTCCTGGGTGGGTTTGGCTATACCACCACCGGATGGTGACAGCTGCTGATTTGGCATAAAGACTATTTACTATGTTTTTTTCACTGCGAATGACATTTAATGGTTAATATTGGTTATTAAAACCCACCTCTAGGTGGTGCCAAGAACACAGGCTCCCTTTTCTCTATAACAACCATTTCGTCCATCGAGCCGATGATACCGGGCAATGAGTCTGAAATAAAGGGTATATGTGGGAAGACACGTAACCCCTGTTTATGTGACCCATGCCTGTAGACATTGAACAGGACACAACAACTCAGTTGGAAACTAGAAAACCGAGGTAATCAACGTTTTGGTGTGTCTAGACACATCAAAACGAACACCCTTGGGAAGAAGAGCATAAACCTTAAAACTCCAACGCTCTGACAGCACTAACCCTTTTGCAACAACACCAATGGTTTCGCCCACAATTGTTGTAAGGAAAGAACCTTATTATCAGGCCACAAAGTTAAAAAGGGAAAACAGACGCATCCCAAGTCGAGGAATACCTAGGCATAGGAGGATGAGACAGCGAGTGGCTGAAATAGCCGAGCAATAGACATTAATGGTACGGAAAGCCAACCCAGAGTCCAACAAGGATGCCAAAAAGTTCAGAATTGAAACTAAAAAGGGGCAAGACTGGAATTCTAACACCTTCCAACACAATGATGCCATCAATCCCAGGCAGATCGATAGGCACGAGAAGGGCCTGGGGCCCAAGCTTTGCGGAGCAAGTCTGCAGCTGATCCCGAAAGATCCGTGCCTTGCCAGGCGAACCTGAAATCAATCACACAAGTATTGACAGCTGGCGTTCCAGAATCAATGGATGACAGCTCCCGGCTGGATCCAGAGATCGCGGGGCTTCCTCTGCTGAGTTCTGCAAAATGGCATGATGAGAACCACGTTCGTGTCACGGTGGGTCAGGGGATGGGGCGCCTGGCAGCAGCTTCCTCGCTGCTCGCTGGCCAGGCGCCGAATGTAAACGCTTCCGGGTGCGCTCACGTGGGACGCCGAGGGGCGGGGCCTGGCGTTGTGACGCGGACCCGCCGGTTTAAAACCCAGTCTCACCATTACACCGGTGCCCTGACGTGGTATTCACCTCCCGCAGAGCTCTTGTGATATTTGGCTAACGAATCCTCCTGTGTTTAACCTTGGCATTGGCAAACGAATCCTCCTGTGTATGACCCTTGGCATTGGCAAACGAACCCTCCTGTGTATGACCCTTGGCATGGCAAACGAATCCTCCTGTGTATGACCCTTGGCATTGGCAAACGAACCCTCCTGTGTATGACCCTTGGCATTGGCAAACGAACCCTCCTGTGTATGACCCTTGGCATTGGCAAACGAACCCTCCTGTGTATGACTCCTGGCATTGGCAAACGAACCCTCCTGTGTATGACCCCTGGTATTGGCATTTACTCTGCTCTAGGTCTGCCCTTAACGTTGGTACCGAGGTCAGTCTATGTGGCACCCTAAGCACGCATCAGATTACCTCTGCTATTACTAAAGTCCTAGGGAGGACTTGTGATCTGGTCTGTACCCCTGTCTGGTGTTTCCCTTTCTTTATCTGTTACCTGCTTCATTGTCTATATAGCTTTGCCGACCATTCAAGGATCGGAAGAGTAGAAAGGGAGCTACATAAAGAGATCAATATCTTGGTAGTCAGAAGGATTCGTGACAATACTTTATTCAATACCTCTGTCTGGTGTTACCCCTTGTTTATATATTGTCTGGTTAATTGTCTTTCTAGTTTTGCCGACCATTCAAGGATCGGAAGGGTAGAGAGCGGTCTGCGTAAAGGGACCACACTTTTGGTAATCAGAGGGATCCGTGACAGTTCGACCTCGAATCGAGCGTAGCAAACCAACAACGGGAACAGAGGAAACTCATACAGCCGACCTCCCAGCCAAGGCTGCAGAAGAGCATCCGTAGTTTCTGGATACGGCCACCAACTGAAGAAAAGTTGCTCACAAAAAGTTGACAGGCGCCAGCAACTAGTACCGCCACCAACAAACCAACGCCAACCAGAGTATAGTGGTTTCCCCCAAACCAGTGAAATACAGAAAACAAAGGTACGTATCTGGTGGCGCGATGATGGTCGCTGAATGGTAGGTGGTGGTTCCCTTAGTTCGTATGAAGCATATGAAAAAGAATAATACAATATATAGTGCAGATGGTACTAACACAAAATTAATATGTGCCAATGTGGTATATTCCACTCACAAATTAAAGAGCCCGAACACTGGCTCTAAGTGGGTCGAGGCTTTTGGGTGTTTTTGCTTCTCGTTCCTTAAGGTGACCACGCCTTATACTGGATGGAGAGTGGCTCATACAAATGGACATGGAAAGAAAACAGAAACAACTTCCTTGTGCAGATCTTTCAAAGTTCAGATGGCATAGATATACGTAGCTGTTAAACTCACATTTGTAGGAGCTTATAGACCAAGCTCGTGGTTTGTACGCTTCAAGGCTCGCATAGGGTGGAACCCAAACCCGTCTTCAAATCCAGAATGTCAAGGGGACAATCAAATTTAAAGTTTAAAATTATTTATTAGAACATAAAAAAAACAAATAAAATACTGGCTCAGCCAGGAGACCAGAACGCGTTTCGCCAGACGTGCTGGCTTCTCCAGCTGAAGAAGCCAGCACGTCTGGCGAAACGCGTTCTGGTCTCCTGGCTGAGCCAGTATTTTATTTGTTTTATATATGTTCTAATAAATAATTTTAAACTTTAAATTTGATTGTCCCCTTGACATTCTGGATTGAAGACGGGTTTGGGTTCCACCCTATGCGAGCCTTGAAGCGTACAAACCACGAGCTTGGTCTATAAGCTCCTACAAATGTGAGTTTACAGCTACGTATATCTATGCCATCTGAACTTTGAAAGATCTGCACAAGGAAGTTGTTTCTGTTTTCTTTCCATGTCCATTTGTATGAGCCACTCTCCATCCAGTATAAGGCGTGGGTCACCTTAAGGAACGGAGAAGCAAAAACACCCAAAAGCCTCGACCCACTTAGAGCCAGTGTTCGGGCTCTTTAATTTGTGAGTGGAATATACCACATTGGCACATATTAATTTTGTGTTAGTACCATCTGCACTATATATTGTATTATTCTTTTTCATATGCTCATACGAACTAAGGGAACCACCACCTACCATTCAGCGACCATCATCGCGCCACCAGATACGTACCTTTGTTTTCTGAAGAAAAGTTGCACCTGATGAATAAGATGAGATGCGAACAGGTCAATCAACAGTGGACCCCACGGACCATCAAGAACTCCGAACATGGACAGGAGAAGAGTCCAATATCCCGAGTCTTGAAAGTTGCGGGCATTCCAATCCGCTACTTTGCTGTTCAGACCCGGGATGAACTGCGCTTGCACGACCAGAGTTGTCCAGACAAAAATACCACATCTGCGTCACCATAGCCGACAACACCTCTGACCTGGAACCCCCCCAGAGCATTTATGTATCGCACTGCATGGAAATTGTCCAGGTGCAGAAGCACGTAGTGGTGCGTCGTGTACCTCATGAAGCAGCAAAGGGTGAATTGGGCTGCCAACAGCTCCAGAGCATTGATGTGGAGAGTCTTCTCAGCGGACCATTGACCCCCCCTGTCTCAAGGGGCTCGCACCCTAATTGAGTAATCCCAATTTTGGCGGAGATAACAGGCCTTCAATCTCTGGAGGGCCCTGTGACAGACCGCCTGGAACACCGACCGTGTGCCTCTGTCAAACGCTAGCTTTCTCCAAGCTGGACCCCGAAATCCAGCTTTAGCAGCCCCCAAACCTCTCTACAAAGCACCAAGCAGGACCAGTGTTGTTGAGCAGCAAAACAAAGACTGACTCTTTATTTGAAAAAGCACACAGGTAGAACACAGTTGAGACAACCCCCTTCCTTCCAGAATACGTCATCGTAAATGGCAAACCCCAGGTAGCACCTTGGTCCATAGTCAGTAGGCTAGCCCCCAGGCTCCTCCAACTGCCCCAGAAACAGCCGAGTCTGTCACAGGCCCGATAATGCAGAGGGGCTGAAAGAACCACCAGATGAATTACCAATTATCCTAGCCAAAGAACACAGGGATGTTGAGGGGACCCCCAATAGTGACCTCAACTCCTTCCTCATGGCCTTGACATTCGCGTCTGGAACTTTCACTGCCATTCTCATAGTCTAGAACAAATCCCCGGAACTCGATAGACTGAGTTGGACACAGGGACTTCTTGACATTAAGAACCCCAGATCATGCAAGAAGTCGATCGTCCACCGCAGATGGGCAAGCGACACCGACCTGGAGGATGCCATGATAAGAATATTGTGATGGAGCGACTGTACCCTGAGTAACAGTCCCCACTGTCGCTGGAGCAATCTTCCCTAACAGCTCACCCAAACTTTAACCACAGTTGAAAGAAGGATGCACACCGTTGAAAATCAAAAGCAGTCTCTAGTTTATTCACACAGACACACAGCTACCCAGGCAAGGAACAACCCCCTTCATGAATACAACCAAACAGATAACATCACAGGTCAAATAACTGCACAGGACCTTCAAACAATAGACAGTGGGACCTCCTTGGAGAAGAGGGGGGGAGGAAGAAAGCAGGTAAAACAAAGGAATAACTTTTTATAGAGAGTATGTACACAATAGAGAGCAGGTAGTAATACAGAGAAAAGATTGATAATAGAGTGAGTATGCACAACAGGAGACTCTACAATAAATACACAAGGGAATAACACAGACATCAGAAATCTTTAGTTAGCTGGAGGATATTTAAAACAGTGAAAAACCAAATACATTTAAAAGGTCCACCAGTTCCCCAATAATCCCTTTCTCGGGCCATAGTCGCTGGGCAGGAGGCTAGCCCACAGCCTCTTCACATGCCCCAGTGATGATAGGTTCCGTCACAAATATAGTTCAGGTGATCATTTTGAAGCCCCAAGCTTGGAACGAAGCAACCACCAGTGTCAACAGCTTCGTGAAGCACCAAGGAGTGGACGAAAGTCCGAATGGGAGACGCCGGAACCTCCGCAAGTGGTCCGACCACAGAAAAACAAAGAGAACTGCGATACTCTGCGGCCATGGGAACGGACAGGTAGGCATCTTTTAAATCCAGCTTCACCATCCAGTCTCCCGCTTGCAACACCTCTTGCAGCTTATGAACACCTTCCATCTTGAAATGGCTGTAGCTAACCCAATCGTTCCGATCTCTGAGCTTCATAACTGGCCTTAAGCTGCCCCCTTTCTTGGTCACAAGAAACAAATTGCTGACAAACCCCTGGGAGGAATCCATAACCACCTCTATTGCCCCTTTGTGCACAAGGACCGAAACCTCTTGACTACACCAACATGAGCTGAGCAACGGGCAAGCGTGGGGGCGGGTAGGACACAAAATCTGAAAACCATGGACTGAAAACCATCACCACCGTGCACCAGTCTGGGGTCCCAAACTCAGGGTTCCCCAGGGAGCTTCCCCTTAAGATTCGAGGGTGGGTGGTAACTGATTGGGGACAACCTACAGAACCCTAAGAGCATCTCGTTTCCATGAAGGGGAACGGAGCAGTTGGGCCCGGAAGTTTGTGCCTCTGGACACTGGGGTCACTCCGGAAAGGGTGAATCCTGGGGACAGCTGGATAATCCTGGGGAGTCCCAATGGGGCAAACAAGGCTGGTACATAAGGGAAACATCAGGGTAATGTTACCATCCAGGGGAAACGTTTTTAAAATTCTGGTGGTTTCCAGGTCCGTGGCAGCTGTGATGAAGACAGAGCTGGAATTCCCAGATGTGTATTGGACGTAGCACAGGGGACGAATAGCGGTGGATTCATATATCGGAGGACATGCCTGTCCCGTATACGGATTAAAGGAACACGCTATTATAAACAGTGTAATGTGGGTGATCCCTGCCCTCATGCAGACTGCTCCCCTCGCCGTCAGTATACCACAGGAGTACTGCCTCTGGCCCAAAACCCAGTGAAACACAGGAGACCCTTGCAGGTTGAAAACCAAACTGAGACTGACTTTAACAATTGTGAACTGTAAAATATAACTGCACACTGTGTGTGTTTCTAAGACAATGGAACCACACCAGCATTGAAACAATGGATCAGTAAGTCAGATCAAAAAACTCCAACCTCAGAAAAGGATGACCCTGACTTTATGTCAGGATGGAATAGATTATTAGAAAGCTTTTCTGTGGCAATGATGGACTATGTGATCCAAAAGAAAAAGGAAAAGCTACCTAAAATTAATGAAGAAATAGAAAAGTTGACCATGTTAATTGAACAGAGTCAACCTAAAGGACATTTTAGAGTTAAGTAGAGAACTGGAAGGAAAATTAGAAAAAATTGAGGAGATATTGGTGATTAAGAAACGAAAGTATGAAAGAAATGTAGAAGACTACAGAAGGGGAAATGTACATAGGTCCTATGAGGAAAAACGAGGAAGTGATTATTCTTGGGATAAAGAAAGAAGAGAAAGAGGCTTCTACAACAATAGAGGGCCCCATTTTGAAAGATGGGATAATAGAGGTTACCCAAGAGAAAATCAGATTATAGACCAAGAATATAGGAATTTTCAGACCAGAACATCAGCCCTTTAGGCTAGGGTCAGACGAGCGCAGTGCGAACGCGCGTGCAGGCGCACTTAATCACGGCCGTAGTAGCAGCAAATGACGGGCAATGACGGCCAATATACGAAGTACGGTCGCACAAAAGTCCGGCTGCGCAACGCAAGTGGAAAACAAACGCATTTTGTCGAGAACGTAAAACCGCTAGTACGGTTGTACAGAGTGCGCTGCGTCCGCTAGCGGCGTGTGTGCGTGAATTGGAGATGTCAGACACTGCTAATGTCCGGCCAACATAACGTCCAGATGCACAAAGTGTTTTATTGATGATCCGTACAAAATCACGGATGCAAATGCGCATCGTATGACCGCTATCGCGTACTCCGTGAAAAAATGCGTCCATTCGTTCGAACGCACTTTTTCACAGACAACGCGAAAATGCGTTCGTCTGACCCTAGCCTTAGAAGGGAGACCTATCAGGAAAGAGAGAGGAACTAGAGGATGGGCCCCAAGGAATAAATTTGAGACTTACAACAATAGAAGGAATACCTATGATGATGAAGAGAGTGGTAGACCCTACTGGAGGAGGGACCACCCAATAAGGATAAGAGATGAGCGAAGAGTCAATAGACCTCTCTCCCCAAAAAAGAAAGGGAGCCTTCCCCAGGGAAAAATTACAAGAATCCTAACCCTACCCCACCTAGAGATACTAGAAGAGGGGACAACGAGATTGATAATATCAGCATCCCTACGACCAACAGATTCCAGGTTCTCAATGAAAATCCCGAGGAAGAGGTTTTTTTGGAGGGACCCCCTAGACAGGAGAGACAAACAAGGGGAACACAGGAACCTAGATATAAGACTCGGAAGAGAGGGGGGAAAAAAGAGATCCTGGGAAACAACAGAAGGGGAAAGAGCAGGGAAGCGAATCCTTAAGAGAAAAAAGCGAGAGAAGGTAGACATGAAGGGTATCTTCAATTTAAGTCAGAGAATATTGACAAATACAGAGATCAAAGTTTTAAATAAGGGCTTAAAGTTTGCTCCCACAAAGCAGATGATAAATTCAGCATGCATATAGACCTGCAGCATTTTAAAAGAAAATGGAGTTTAAAAAAGTATTTCTTAAAAACCCTAATTGGAAATAACACAGCTGTTGATCATGATTAGATTAGTATGCACAAACCTAAGAAAAAAAAATTCCACGTCATGTCATTTCGGACGAGATTAAAATGTTTGAAAATTTGGTATCCACCGATATAGATAGAATGGTGGTCAGGGAAAAAAAAAAAAAAAAATCACAACCTCACCAAGGAAGAGAAAAGGGCAATAAGAGATCTGGACAATGATGAAACAATTATAATAAAACCTGCGGATAAGGGGGGAGGAATCGTTATCTGGTCAAAAGAAGCATACAACGAAGAGTCATTGTGTATATTTGGAGATGAGAAAACATATCAAGCTTAAAAGCAACCCCATAATAGAAATTAGAGATTATCTCTACCACCCTGAAGAAGGACATGAAGATTAAGAAATTCTCACTGAGCACGAATTTCGGTATTTAATGATCGAACATATAAAAACACCCCATTTCTATATATTGCCTAAGATCCATAAAAAAATGTAACTAAACCGCCCGGAAGACCTATAGTAGCAGGAATTAATTCCATTACAAGTTGTCTGTCTGAATATATAGATGTCCTTCAACCGATTGTGAGGGAGACACCATCGTATCTAAAAGACACTATGAATATGCTGCAAATATTGAATAAAATAAAATGGGCTGAAGAATGCATAATGGTCACATGCGATGTTAATGCATTGTATAGTAATATACCCCATGCCATGGGTATACAAATAGTCAAGGAAGAAATTAATAATTCCAAAATATTTGATGACATGCAGACAGACATTATGGCAAGTATACATTTTATTTTAAGCAATAATTATTTTAAATTTGGGGATGATTTTTTCTTACAAAAGAACGGTACAACAATGGGGACAAAGTTTGCGCCCAGCTACGCCAGCCTATATATGGCAGGTTGGGAATCCCGATTTGAACTACGGTTCGCGTAGCTGGGTGCACAACATCCCAATATACAAGCGTTTTATTGACGATGTGTTTTTTATTTGGAGAGGTGGTGAGGAAGATTTAATTATTTTCTTGGACAGTCTCAATAATCCGGATTGGGGTATAACATTGGATCAAAAATGGAGCAAAGAAGGAGTGACCTTTCTTGATTTAGAAGAATATATCAGTGAAGGAGTTATTAAGTGTAAAACTTTCTTTAAGGAGGTGGATACAAATAAATACTACAAGCTGTCATGATCCATCTTGGTTAAAGGGAGTCCCAAGGGGGCAGTTTATGCGCTTGAGAAGAAATTGTTCGGACCTCAGTATTTTTGAACAGGCAAATCAGTTGAAAGAAAACTTCATAGAAAAGGGGTATAATGCATTAGAGTTAGATGCAGTCATAAATCAATTAAAAACAGGAAGATCGAGAGGATCTACTCCAATATAAACCTAAAAAAAGTATAAATGAAGGGGAAGTGCTTTTTATTTGCGATTACAATAGTAAAGCAAAAAACATAAAGAAAATAATTAAGAAACATTGGCACATTCTCCGAAGGGATAAAGATCTAAATGGTATATTGGGAGAACGACCTAGAGTTGTATATAGAGGGGTTAAGAACTTAAGGGCGAATCTGGTACACAGCAGACCAAAAAACAATAAAAAGAGATTTGAATAAATTCAATCTAAAGAGTGGTTTCTATGTTTGTGGACAATGTCTAGCTTGCAGGTCAACTGTCAATAGTATATTCTGTTCTACAGGGAGAGTGGGCAGAAAATACAAATGAAAGAGGCTTTAAATTGTTGCTCAAAGAGTGTGATATACCTTTTGGACTGTCCTTGCGGTTTACAATATATTGGGCGCACAAAAAGAGCCCTCAAAGTAAGAATTTCCGAACATGTGCGTAATATAAGAAAACTATATGATAAACACTCTGTTTCATTACATTTTAAACTTAAACATGGAGGCTCTCCAATTGGGTTGAAGTTTATGGCTATTAAAAAAAATATATAAAGTAGATGCAGTAGTACATTGCCAGCAAACTGGGACAAGAGGAGATGGAGTATTTATGAAATGGGCACTATGGCACCAAATGGGTTAAACAATGATTTTGAAGTTGTCCATTTCTTATAAATGGATATAGGTCACTGTGCATTTCTCATGATTCCATGATTCTCCGTAAGCAAAAAATGAAATCCCAGTCTGGACCTGATCAAATACCAGCAATGCTGCTGAAAATCAGTGCACCGGTAATTGCAAAACCTGTCGCAACCCTAATAAATGAGTCACTGGCAACTGGATACATACCCAAACTCTGGAAGACTGCGAGAGTGGTACCTATCCATAAAAGTGGTGACAGTACTTTGGTATCCAACTACCGCCTGATATCACTGCTCCCTGTAATGTCAAAAGTCTTGGAAAAATGTGTCTACACACAATTACGTGATTATTATCAATATCAGAACTACTTAACCCCGGATCAATCCGGCTTTCGTCCAAATCATTCAACTACAACCGCCCTTTTAAAAGTCTGCAATGATATCCAAGCTGGGATGGAACAAGGAAACCTAACTGGAGCATCTTCCTTGATTTTGCCAAGGCCTTTGACACGTTCTAGCCAGGCGGGTGAGGTTGCGAGCCCAGAGATGCAGTGACACAAAGAGGCAATGGATTTCAATAAAAGGAGTTTTATTAAAGTAGTATCACAGAACATGGAAAAGGGATGCCTGACAGATGAAGAGAATTCAAAGGACAGGAGGGGGTTAACCATATGATAATGAATATGCGGGTTCTAGGCAGAGAGAGAAAGGATGAGACGTAAACAGAATGAACAGACTGGATGGGATTGGAACTACTAGATATAAAATATACAGGAGGGGGTCTGAAAACGGACAGGAAGGGGTTAACCATTAAATATATAGGTTCAGGTAGAGAGAAAGCAGAGTGAACTAAACATATGAGCAGGACGGCAAAATATACATAGGAATACTTAGACAGGACTCAGGAGAGGGAAAATATTAACTTACAGACAGACAAACGGACGGACAACACAGGGACGGTACTTAGAGCAGGATAAACTGATGTAAGAGTCCAGTATGCAGGGAGTCTGTGATACACGGGTAAGTCCCTTAGGCAATGCAGGGGTTCCTCTGGATGAAGCAAAGGGGTTCACTTTGGATGAAGCAAAGGGGTTCACTTTGAATGAAAGCGAGGGGTTACTTGCTTGAAGCAGTGGGTCACTTGGACGAAGCCCAACAGGTCCCGGGGTATGGAAGGCGGTTGTCCAGTAGGCAAACAAGCCGTCAGATCTTCAGGTAAGTCCTGGACACAAGTTTGTCAGAGTAACAGGCTCCTGGCTGCAGGAGTTCCACTTGGAAGTGAAAGTTTAATGCTGAAACATCTAGGTAAGGGTGTGGTTCAGTTATATAGGGGCAGCAGGCTGAATAATGAGATGCACCTGATACTCAGTGCAGAGCTGGATAAGGCAACAGTTTATTCTGTGGCAGCAACTGAAGGGTGCTGCCCTGCAGTATGATGAATGCAATAGTGTATTTGATCATCTGCGGCGCCGCCACCGGCAAGGAGCCTTACAGCCTTTGACACAGTAGACCATGGCATCTTGTTAAAAAACTTAAAAACTCTGGTATTGGTGATCGCACGTTAACCTGGTTTCAATCATATGTGTCTGACCGATCACAATATGTGTCAATTTCTGGCAGCTCCTCCCTCCCCCTCCCAGTCACTTGCGGTGTACCCCAAGGCTCGATACTCGGCCCCCTGCTATTCACAATATTCATAAATGATCTGCCCAACGTCTGCAAAGCCTAAACTGTACATATGTACGCAGACGACACTGTGATCTATACCAGCAAACCTCAACTGTACACATGTACGCAGACGACACCGTAATCTATACCAGCAAACCAAATCTCCGGCAGCTGGAGGCCGTGCTGCAAGAACAATTCACAGAGGGAGAAAAGTGAATCAAACACAACAAACTTTTTCTAAATACTGACAAAACTGTAACGATGCTCTTTGGAACAAAACCTAAACTACATAAACTGCAAACACCCCATCTATGTGTCAGGACAAAATCAAATGGCACGCTGACCACAGTCACTTCTCTCAAATATCTAGGTATGTGGTTGGACCCTAATCTATCCTTTGGCTTCACATCGAAAAACTCTCATCTAAACTTTACCCCAAACTAGGTGCCCTGTACAGAAACAAATCCTGCCTGAGTCCCGCGGTAAGAAAGCAGATTGTACAACACATGCTTATGCCGGCTATTGATTACGGAGATGTAGTGTATGCAGCCGCCCCGCAAACACACCTTCATAAACTTACTACATTGTATAACTCATTCTGTCGCTTTGCATTACAATGTAACTACATGACCCACCATTGTGACATGTTAAAAGAGCTAAACTGGCCATCGCTGGAATCTAGACGCACCCTTCACCTTTCCAGCCTGGTGTCTAAGAGCATTTCTGGGAAGTTGCCACCCTACCTGAATAGACTCCCCCGGCAGTTCCCTCATCCTATAACCTCCGATCCAGGAGCAGCACCTTACTTGCAATACCACAATACAAAAAGACAGTGGCTCGGTCCTCATTTTCCTACAGAGCACCACAATTATGGAATAACCTCCCAGACACCATCAAATCTTCCCCCAGTCTTAAGTCACTCAAGAGCTCCTTACTAACATACCTCAATACAGAATGCACCTGTAAACATGTAACATAATGACTATATACAGAATGCGCCTGTAAACATGTAACACAATGACTATATACAGAATACGCCTGTAAACATGTAACATAGTGACTATATACAGAATGCACCTGTAAACATGTAACACAGTGACTATATACAGAATGCACCTGTAAACATGTAACATAGTGACTATATACAGAATGCACCTGTAAACATGTATTATAATGACTATATACAGAATGCACCTGTAAACATGTAACCTAGTGACTATATACAGAATGCACCTGTAAACATGTAACATAGTGACTATATACAGAATGCACCTGTAAACATGTAACACAGTGACTATATACAGAATGCACCTGTAAACATGTAACACAGTGACTATATACAGAATGCACCTGTAAACATGTAACAGTGACTATATACAGAATGCACCTGTAACAGTGACTATATACAGAATGCACCTGTAAACATGTAACACAGTGACTATATACAGAATGCTCCTGTAAACATGTAACAGTGACTATATACAGAATGCACCTGTAAACATGTAACCTAGTGACTATATTTCCTACATATTTATTTTCTGTTAATCTGTATATTTGTGTTGTTTTTTAATATCTTGCATTGTATTACTTTGTATTTCTGTAACTGTAACACTTCAATGTTCTTGAACCCAGGACATACTTGAAAACGAGAGAAATCTCAATGTATCCTTCCTGGTAAAATCCTTTATAAATAAATAAATAAATTATAGGGGGGAAAGGACAGGAGAAAGGGAAAGAGGGGAAAAAAATAGAATTTTTTTTTCCAGTATTTTACATCTAGAACATTAAAATTAAACTAAGTTTATTTACATATCAGTAAGAACGTCCCTGTCTAACATGTTAAGTGTGTAATAAATAGAACATTTAGACACATTTTATTAATAATTAGTGACATTCCAAAGTAATTGCGCACGAGGATTAGGTTATAGTAATGCATATATTTTTTAGGATAAGGATATGAATTTACAGTAGGAATATATGTAAGTGAAAGCACAGAAAATAGTAACAATTATATGTACACTATTCATTGGCACATAGCCATTTTTTCCATCTATAAAGAATATTTAGATGCACTTTATTAATAAATAATGGAGTTTAATAAAATTCATGCACTTTAATAAATTAGGTTATGAAAAGCAGTAAGGTTTATGGAAGAGTTTTGAATTTATAATAGGAGCACATATAAGCAGCAATATATAGAAACCGTGTTAGTTATATATACTAGTAAAATCATGGCACTTTA
The DNA here is from genome assembly GCA_009667805.1 of Leptobrachium leishanense. Classification (NCBI taxonomy): domain Eukaryota; kingdom Metazoa; phylum Chordata; class Amphibia; order Anura; family Megophryidae; genus Leptobrachium; species Leptobrachium leishanense. Next base: position 467,674,952 of record CM019064.1, on the reverse strand, counting down.
AATGAAACTATCAATAATTAAACTTGTACCACTATAATTATATTTGAAACCTACTGTATTACACTATTATTGTTTATTTCTTTCATATATACGCGAGATCCCAGGACCCCAGAAAGCATTGTTTGCGCCGATTCAGGTTATATATTCTATATTCTGTGTGCATTGGTATAGGGGAAACCACTATATCCTATTATTGGCTATCTGGTGTGCCGTGGTGGTGGATACATATTGTGTGGTGCTGCACCATCTCTTGTCTAGGTAACTGATAGGGTTCTGTAGGTTGTCCCCAAAGAGCGTCTCGTTCCCATGAAGGGGAACGGAGCGGTTGGGCCCAGAAGTTTGTGCCTCTGGACACTGGGGTCACTCCGGAAAGGGTGAATCCTGGGGACAGCGGGATAATCCTGGGGAGTCCCAATGGGGCAAACAAGCTGGTACATAAGGGAAACATCAGGGTAATGTTACCATCCATGGGGAAACGGTTTTAAAATTCTGGTGGTTTCCAGGTCCATGGCAGCTGTGATGAAGACCGAGCTGGGATTCCCAGATGTGTATTGGACGTAGCACAGGGGACGAATAGCGGTGGATTCATATATTGGAGGACATGCCAGTCCCGTATATGGATTAAAGGAACACGCTATTAAAAATAGTGTAATGTGGGTGATCCCTGCCCTCATGCAGACTGCTCCCCTCGCCGTCAGAATCCCGCAGGAGTACTGCCTCTGGCCCAAAACCCAGTGAAACACAGGAGACCCTTGCAGGTTGAAAACCAAACTGAGACTGACTTTAACAATTGTGAACTGTAAAATAGAAACACACACACAGTGTGCAGATATAAGACAATGGAAACACACCAGCATTGAAACAATGGATCAGTAAGTCAGATCACAATGATCTGGGTAAAACTAGTTGCTGGGGGAAGGGGGTTGATGGAAGTATGTGAAAACAAAGCGATATATACAGAGGGAATGTAGTAATACCGAGGTTACGCTATACAGAGAGAGGATGTACACCAAATATATACAATAGGAGACTCTACAATAAATACATAAGGGAACATTAATATAGTGTGGGAGTCGCACATTGTGCAGCGCTGCAGGACTCACGCACTTTATGTACACAAGTTGCGTAGCGCCTGCGCAGAGCGGTGGATCGTAGCTGCACGCGCATGCACAGATCTGATTCATTGCTGCCTCTCAGAACGCTCGCTACAGGGATTGGTCTCACAGGGTGACGTCCGCTCTCTGTGTGTGACATCACTAGTGACCGATCCGGTGACGGCAGCCAGGAAATTCAAAGTCATGGCTGCTGGTGACGCTAAGTGGAGTAGAGGAAATTCCTCTGCTTCACCTAGAGAATACAGTAGATTACTCCAGGTCGAGGGAGAAGGAAGGGCATTCCTCACATCCTGACCACTATAAAAAGATAATGTGAGTGGGATGAGTAGGGCGTCCCTATAAACTGGTGATACTGAGACTTCGTGGAGATGATGACTCGATTTGGACCACCACATACAGTTGGAATGTGGCGTTTGGTGGTGGGTGAGTGTGGTGTCCAGTGGGTAAGTGGTTTCAGGTGAGTGAGTATGGTGTTGGGTGAGTGGTTTCAGGTGGGTGAGTGTGGTGTCGGGTGACTGTTTCAGGTGGGTGAGTGGTTTCAGGTGGGAGAGTGTTGTGTCCAGTGGGTGAGTGGTTTCGGGTGGATGAGTGTAGTGTCGGGTGAGTTGTTTCAGGTGGGCAAGTGTGGTGTCAGGTGGGCAAGTGTGGTGTCAGGTGGGCAAGTGTGATGTCGGGTGAGTGGTTTCAGGTGGGTAAGTGTGGTGTCGGTTGGATGAGTGTAGTGTCGGGTGGGTAATTGTGGTGTCGGGTGGATGAGTGTAGTGTCGGGTGGGCGAGTGTGGTGTCGGGTGGGCGAGTGGTTTTGGGTGGGCGAGTGTGGTGTTGGGTGGGCGAGTCGTTTCAGGTGGGTGAGTGTGGTGTCGGGTGACTGGTTTTAGGTGGGTAAGTGTGGTGTCGGGTGGATGAGTGTGGTGTCGGGTGGGCGAGTCGTTTCAGGTGGGTGAGTGTGGTGTCGGGTGACTGGTTTTAGGTGGGTAAGTGTGGTGTCGGGTGGATGAGTGTGGTGTCGGGTGGGCGAGTGTGGTGTCGGGTGGGCGAGTGGTTTTGGGTGGGTAAGTGTGGTGTCGGTTGGATGAGTGTGGTGTCGGGTGGGTAAATGTGGTGTCAGGTGAGTGGTTTCAGGTGGGTAAGTGTGGTGTGGTTTTTTTTTTTTTTTTTTTTAGAAAGGATTTTACCAGGTAGGATACATTGAGATTTCTCTCATTTTCAGTACGTCCTGGGTGGCGAGTATGTACCGTTAGGTGTCTTGCCCAAGGACACTTACTGGGGAGGTGCTCGCTGGGATCAAACCCATGTCTCCACAGGCTCTCTCCATGCAGAGCAGTGATGGTACCTCTACTCCACCCAGTTGGCGAGTGTGGTGTCGGGTGGGCGAGTGGTTTCAGGTGGGTGAGTGTGGTGTCGGGTGAGTGGTTTCAGGTGGGTAAGTGTGGTATCGGGATGAGTGGTTTCAGGTGGGAGAGTGTTGTGTCCGGTGGGTGAGTGGTTTCGGGTGGATGAGTGTGGTGTCGGTTGGATGAGTGTGGTGTCGGGTGAGTGGTTTCAGGTGGGCAAGTGTGGTGTCGGTTGGATAAGTGTAGTGCCGGGTGGGTAAGTGTGGTGTCGGGTGGGCGAGTGTGGTGTCGGGTGAGTGGTTTCAGGTGGGTAAGTGTGGTATCGGGGTGAGTGGTTTCAGGTGGGAGAGTGTTGTGTCCGGTGGGTGAGTGGTTTCGGGTGGATGAGTGTGGTATCGGGTGAGTTGTTTCAGGTGGGTAAGTGTGGTGTCGGTTGGATAAGTGTAGTGCCGGGTGGGTAAGTGTGGTGTCGGGTGGGCGAGTGTGGTGTCGGTGAGTGGTTTCAGGTGGGTAAGTGTGGTATCGGGGTGAGTGGTTTCAGGTGGGAGAGTGTTGTGTCCGGTGGGTGAGTGGTTTCGGGTGGATGAGTGTGGTATCGGGTGAGTTGTTTCAGGTGGGTAAGTGTGGTGTCGGTTGGATAAGTGTAGTGCCGGGTGGGTAAGTGTGGTGTCGGGTGGGCGAGTGTGGTGTCGGGTGGGTGTCTGCCAGGCTGCAGGGTGTCTGGGCAGGGTGTCTGAGCCTGATGTGCAGGATTTAAGAGATAAAAACTAGAAGTAGTCCTGCATTCACACTATGTTTATATTGTGCAACCCCACACACACAAAACAAACCACGATAACGTGTCACAGCCGGTGTGCGTGTACGTGTAGGACTCTCCTAAGAGCTCGCCGTGATGTTGGCAGATAAACTTACACTTTAATGGCCGTTACAGGGCGATTTCTAGCATCTGGGATTATTTTGTCTCACACGGATCAGGTGATGCTATTTCTGAGTCGGTCTCTGAGTCGCCGTCGCAGGCGAAATCCGACCGACCATAAAAAAATTAGGAACACAAACTTTTCCCCTTTTTGGTAAAATTGTAACCAGCAAACAGTGGGTTAATTCTCCTTGTTTTGAATCCGCAGCAGCCGGGATGGATGGAGAGTTGGACCGCGATGGATATGTTTCTCGTCGTCCGGTAATACCCCGTAACCTGTCGCTGGGCCGCGGGACGCCCGCGCATTGTCTGACGTTTTGGGCCGTTTCGGGCCTGGATTAGCCGTGATGTTACAGGAGGCTGAGACATCCCTCAGTTTGTGCCATTTTGGGCCTGGCTTAGCCGTGATGATACAGTTTGTACCGTTTTAAAGCGTGACAGAGCCGTCTCGGGAGCAGGAGATAAACACATTTAAATTGCCTGCTGGGGAGATCCCGCGGGATCTGCTGGAAACAGATATTTTTTCTTTCCATCCTGCACCGCGCTCGCCGGCGTCTCGCGGGACGGACAGGTGGGAGACGCTAATAGATTGCTGCACTGTGCTCGGCGGTTATTATTCTATTGCTGGGGATTTCTTGGTGGAGGTGATAGACGTGCACGGCGGTCGCTGGAGGGGTGCGGTGGACGGGGGGTTCTAGCGCTGTATGCTATCCATGAGAGGATCCAAGGCGGCGGTGGAGAAGCCTTACAGTCCGGCGACGCCAGCGCGGCACCATGCATAATTTAACGGTAAGTCCTCGTGACGCACGCCTTTATATTACTTTAAAAAAAAACACAAAACTATATATTTTCTTTTTATCGCAGCTTCATGTATTAAATCCGAAGCAACAGGAAAAAATCCTGATTATTGTTTACTTTCACAGCGTTTGTGCCGGGTTTAACTCAACGGATTTTGAGGAATTTTTGTCTTTCGGAAGAATCTAAAACCTAATGAAAAAGAATCCCGAAAACATGATATATTTATCACACACACATTGTGTATATATATATATACAGGCTGAGTGCGCCTTATGTGAGGCGCTCGGGAGGCGTCTGGATTGGGGATTTATGGGGGATTTTGTGACATTTCCACATAATACTGAGGCATCTTGGGAATGAAGCATGACGTGTATTTACGTTTCCCGCACACACAGCCTGAAGGGCATTTTCTACAGGATTTTACTCATTTTGCCCGCGTCACATGACCTCAGCCGTGTCATAAAGTTTTTGGATACAGGACGCCCTATGTGACTGGTTTTATTGTGCTGTGGTTTTTCGTTTCCTTGTGTCTTCATTTAATCGCAGGGCTCAGGATACACAAAGCGTTGTCAGAAGGAATAAGGCGCGCGGGGTTAATGGATATCATACCATATATCCCAATCTATTACTCTGTGCTGTGAGGTAACGCTGCGATGGAACAATAAAGTTTCAATGTAGCCGAGATCCTGAGCTTCCACCTCCAAGGCCACACCCACTAATAAACACCCACACAGAGCCACGCCCAGCTATAAACATATGCATAGAGCCACACCTACTCATACACACATTCACGCATAAATACATGTACACAAGGCCACACCCACCCCTATACACACCCATAGAGAGTCACACACACACACAATACACCCATACATAGACACACCACTCATTCGTACATGTACCAAGAGCCACACCCACTCAAGAACACACAGAAACACGCCCAGTCATAGACACCTGTATACAGAGCCACGCCCACACACAGACACACCAGGACAGAGACACACCCAGAGGCACACCCACACATAACCACACCCACACATAACCACCCTCTTTCACAAACGCACAAACTGCCACACCCATATAGAAACACACCCATTCATGGACACACCCACTCTTAACCACACCCTCTCATAAACACGTGCACAAATAGCCACACCCTCAAACACACCCATTCATGGACACACCCACTCAAACACACCCACTCCTAACCACACCCTATTATAAACACATGCACAAATAGCCACACCTTCACATAAACACACCCTGAAAGATATACACCCATTCATGACCACATTCACACACAAACACACCCACATAAAGCCACACCCACTCATAAACATGCCCAAAACATAAACACACCCATGCAGAGCCACAGAGCCACACCCACTCATAAATACAGACACAACCACTCATAGACACATGTACACCTAGCCGCACCCACACATAACACACGCCATATAAACACACCCACACCGAGCCACACCCATTTACAAACACACCCACATGGAGCCACACCCATTTACAAACACACCCACACAGAGCCACACCCATTTACAAACACACCCACACAGAGCCACACCCATTTACAAACACCCACTCACACAGAGCAACGCCTATTACTAAAAATGTTTTTTTACCCCAAACCATATTTCTTTGCTGCCCCCCCCTCAGGACGAGGCGTCGCGTATTGACATGCATCGCGTATTGACATGAGCATCAGGAGGGAGGATTAGGGGAGGGATCCTGGAATGTGGGGCCCCATATAGACGATTTACTGCATGTTTGCTAACACCTGTACCTATACAGTATCTGCTGCCGGTGGGGCCCCTCATCAATAACCCCTATACCCTATCTGTGCTGCCAGGATGAGGCCGGTGGGGTCCCTCATCAATAACCCCTATACCCTATCTGTGCTGCCAAGATGAGGCAGGGGGGGCCCCTAATCAATAACCCCTATACTCTATCTGTGCTGCCAGGATGAGGCCAGTGGGGCCCCTCATCAATAACCCCTATACCCTATCTGTGCTGCCAGGATGAGGCCGGTGGGGCCCCTCATCAATAACCCCTATACCCTATCTGTGCTGCCAAGATGAGGCCAGTGGGGCCCCTCATCAATAACCCCTATACCCTATCTGTGCTGCCAGGATGAGGCCAGTGGGGCCCCTCATCAATAACCCCTATACCCTATCTGTGCTGCCAGGATGAGGCCGGTGGGGCCCCTCATCAATAACCCCTATACCCTATCTGTGCTGCCAGGATGAGGCCAGTGGGGCCCCTCATCAATAACCCCTATACTCTATTTGTGCTGCCAGGATGAGGCCGGTAGGGTCCCCTCATCAATAACCCCTCTACCCTATCTGTGCTGCCAGGATGAGGCCGATGGGGCCCCAATCAATAACCCCTATACCCTATCTGTGCTGCCAAGATGAGGCCGGTGGGGCCCCTCATCAATAACCCCTATACCCTATCTGTGCTGCTAAGATGAGGCCGGTGGGGCCCCTCATCAATAACCCCTATACCCTATCTGTGCTGCCTGGACGAGGCCGGTGGGGCCCTCATCAATAACCCCCAGAGGTGTAACTAGAAACCTCAGGGCCCCGGTGCAAGAATCCATGAAGGCCCCCCCCTTGTCGGCTGTGGGAAGGGGCTGATGCGGGCCATTGAAGTCAGAAAGGTGTACCAGTACGCCCCACGCCTTCAAGACCTACCCTCCATGCGGGCCCCAGTAATTAGCCAGTATCAGACCCCAATAATTAGCCAGTATCAGAACCCCAGTAATTAGCCAGTATCAGACCCCAGTAATTAGCCAGTATCAGAACCCCATTAATTAGCCAGTATCAGACCCCCAGTAATTAGCCATTATCAGACCCCCAGTAATTAACCAGCCAATATCAGACCCCCAATAATTAGCCAGTATCAGACCCCCAGTAATTAGCCAGTATCAGACCCCCAGTAATTAGCCAGTATCAGAACCCCAGTAATTAGCCAGTATCAGACCCCCAGTAATTAGCCAGTATCAGACCCCCCGTAATTAGCCAGTATCAGAACCCCAGTAATTAGCCAGTATCAGACCCCCAGTAATTAACCAGCCAATATCAGACCACAGTAATTAGCCAGCATCAGACCCCCAGTAATTAGCCAGTATCAGACCCCCAGTAATTAGCCAGTATCAGGCCCCAGTAATTAGCCAGTATCAGAACCCCAGTAATTAACCAGCCAATATCAGACCACAGTAATTAACCAGCCAATATCAGACCCCAGTAATTAGCCAGCCAGTATCAGACCCCAGTAATTAGCCAGTATCAGGCCCCAGTAATTAGCCAGTATCAGACCCCAGTAATTAGCCAGTATCAGACCCCCAGTAATTAGCCAGTATCAGACACCCCAGTAATTAACCAGACAGTATCAGACCCCCAGTAATTAGCCAGTCAGTATCAGACCCACCAGTAATTAGCTAGGATCAGAACCACAGTAATTAGCCAGCCAGTATCAGACCCCCAGTAATTAGCCAGACAGTATCAGATCCCCAGTAATTAGTCAGTATCAGACCCCCAGTAATTAACCAGCCAGTATCAGACCCCCAGTAATTAGCCAGTATCATATCCCCAGTAATTAGCCAGCATCAGACCCCCAGTAATTAGTCAGCCAGTATTAGACCCCCAGTAATTAGCCAGTATCAGACCCCCAGTAATTAGCCAGTATCAGACCTGAGTATTTAGCCAGTATCAATCCCCCAGTAATAAGCCAGTATCAGACCCCCAGTAATTAGCCAGTATCAGACCCCAGTAATTAGCCAGGATTAGACCCCCAGTAATTAGCCAGTATCAGACCACACTAATTAGCCAGTAGCAGACCCCAGTAATTAGCCAGTATCAGACCCCAGACATTCGTTTGTGGGCCCCCTGACTCAGGGGCCCGGGTGCAGTGGCACCCGCTGCAACCCTGGTAGTTACGCCCCTGATAACCCCTCTACCCTATCTGTGCTGCCAGGATGAGGCTGGTGGGGCCCCTCATCAATAACCCCTATTCCCTATCTGTGCTGCCAGGATGAGGCCGGTGGGGCCCCTCCTCAATAACCCCTATACCCTATCTGTGCTGCCAGGACAAGGCCGGTGGGGCCCCTCATCAATAACCCCATTGCAGATGTTGCAGAACTACAACTTCCATGATCCTCTGCCTGTCTATTGTAGTCAAAGAATTCTGGGAATTGTTGGCCAATAAAATTTTGGGGTGCAGAGTATGATCCCACTGCTTTAGAGAGTCCTTCATCCCCGATCATGAGGAGATGTGTGCTCATGCTTGCCCCTTCTCACCTTTTTCTGTCCCATTAGTAAGTCGTGATCTGCCCGGCCCCCCACTTAACGATAAATCGAGAGATAAGCCTGATGATGTAATAAAGGTGATTTAACCTGTATCCATTCGCTGGTTTCCCCCTCAGCAAGCCAACTGGAGAGAAATCGTCAACAAGAAGCTCAAGTTCCCAGTGACTCTCATCAACGCAATCCACGATGGGAACCTCATTCAGGTCCAGCAGCTTCTGCAGGTCAGCGATGGCATCCTGCGGCAGCTGGATGATGCCGAGGACCGCTCGTGGCGGGAGGCTCTCAACCTGGCCATTCGCACGGGAAACGAGGAGATCATGAAAACCCTGCTGCACTGTGTCAAATTCGACTTCCGGCAGATTCACGAGGCCCTTCTGGTGGCGGTGGACACCAACCAGCCGCACGTGGTCAAAATGCTGCTGGACCGACTGGATCAGGAGAAAGGCAGCAAGATGGACATCAAGTCGTTTTCCATGGCCTTCTTTGACAACTCCATAGACAACTCTCGCTTCGCCCCCGGAGTCACCCCGCTGACCTTGGCCTGCGAAAAGGACCTCTACGAGATCGTGGAGATGCTGATGAAGAAGGGGCACGTGATCACCACCCCACACAAGATCTCCTGCGCCTGCCTGGAGTGCAGCAACGGGCGCAAGTACGACCTTCTCAAATTCTCACTGTCCCGCATCAACACGTACAAAGGCATCGCCAGCCGGGCGTACCTGTCCATTGCCAGCGAGGATGCCATGCTGCGGGCCTTCAAACTTAGCCGGGAGCTGAAACGACTCTCCAAGAAGGAGCCAGAGTTCAAGGTGTGTTTCCATTTTATACCTTCTACATGTTGTACGCGGGTGCTGCAGTGGCGGGCTGACAAGACTTGGGGGCCCCCTTTGTGGGGTTCTGGCAAGGGGGTTCTCTGTTTGACCTCCACATTCAGGTGCTCATTGGCAGTGTGGGACAGGCCTGTCCAAGTCTTAAGGGAGTCCTTATGGTGGCCCCTCCTAGGCCAGGGCCCTCGGGCAGTGCCCTACTAACCTTTCCGGTCTTTAGGTCCGTAGATTCAGCAGAAACAAGCTTTATGTACCTCTATGGACACATGTCCTGCACGCAGAAACTATTCAACTCCATTTAGAATGTTTTTTTGGCAAATGGTTTAATGAGCGGGAGACACGCCCCCTCCTGTCTCCACCCACTAGCTGCCACTCGAGTGCAGTACAGATTAACCTGCCAGGCTCCCGTACAGGAAGTGCCATCATATGTGGACCATAGCAGATGGAATCCTGGCTGAAAACAATGGTCCTCAGCCGCACTAATCAGAGGGTGGGAGGGGTATGTGGGGTTTTATCTTATATGGCCATTAAAGTGTAAGCGCATGTGCCAATATACAGGCAGCCTCTCGCAGTGGGCCTTAGCCTGACGCAGGTGCACGGCCTCCTGTCTTTTCTCGGCTCAGAGTGGTGGGAATAGAGCACCGGGCGGACCTTTATGGGTTTTAAACAGTTTTACTGCAAGTTTCCATGTCCTACTTTTTATAAAAACTCGATGAAATTAGATTAAAAAAAAAGTGTTTTTTTTTTAAATATTCTGATATTCCCTTTATATAAACCAAGATTTCCACCAGGAGCCCCGTATAAACCTCTGAGGTATTAAAAGCCAGCGGTCAGGGTCAGAGGAGGCTCAGGAGACAGTGAGGCCATATTATCCTGCAAAAATGGGGAAACTAGCCCCAAAAGACTATAAGGAAGGTTGAGTTGGCTGTCCTGGCAGATTGGTGTATGTTGATGTTAATGGGGCTCGTGCCGGTGTCACGGTGGGAATATTCTGACGCTGTTTTGCAGCCGGAGTACCTCACCCTGGAGGACCTGTCCCAGGAATTTGCCGTGGAGCTGCTAGGAATGTGCCGGAACCAAAGCGAAGTCACCGCTGTCCTCAATGACTGTGGAGACGACAGTGATGAAGAGGAGGTGGACAACCAGACATTCGAGGAGGGGATCCCAAACCTAGCCAGGCTCCGACTCGCTGTGCATCACAACCAGAAACGGGTACAGCTCCTCGTTATGGCCCAGAGCAAGGACACAGGAATTAGAGAGAACATATATATACAGAACAAGCGGACACCACTATACAGAGCAATGTGATGAGGAGACATACATTGGGGTGAGGGGATAGTGAGACATACATTGGGGTGAGGGGATAGTGAGACATACATTGGGTGAGGGGATAGTGAGACATACATTGGGGTGAGGGGATAGTGAGACATACATTGGGGTGAGGGAAATGGTGGAGACATATATTGGGGTGAGGGAGATGGGGAGACATACATTGAGGTGAGGGAGATGGGGAGACATACATTGGGGTGAGGGAGATGGGGAGACATACATTGGGGTGAGGGAGATGGGCAGACATACATTGGGGTGAGGGAGATGGTGGAGACATACATTGGGTGAAGGGATAGAGAGATATACATCGGGTGGGGGAGATGGGAGAGACATACATTGGGGTGAGGGAGATGGTGGAGACATACATTGGGGTGAGGGAGATGGTAGACATTGGGGTGAGGGAGATGGGGAGACTTACATTGGGGTGAGGGAGATGGTGGAGACATACATTGGGGTGAGGAGATAGACATGGGTGAGGGAGATGGGGAGACTTACATTGGGTGAGGGAGATGGTGGAGACATACATTGGGTGAGGGAGATGGTGGAGACATACATTACATACATAGTTACATAGTTACATAGTTACATAGTTATATAGGCTGAAAAAAGACATGCGTCCATCGGGTTCAGCCTCTCCCACATAACCTACTGCTGTTGATCCAAAAGAAGGCAAAAAACCCAGTCTGAAATATGCATCATACTGGGAAAAAATTCCTTCTTGCCCCCAGAATGGCAGTCAGATTTCTCCTTGGATCAAGAAGCTTTTACCCACATATTAAATATTATAACCCTTAATATTCTGTGTCTGCAGGAAGTCATCCAGTCGCTTTTTAAAAGTCTGTACAGACTCTGACCCAACCACCTCAACAGGCAGAGAATTCCACAGCTTTATTGTTCTCACCGTAAAATAACCCTTCCTATGCTTTAAGCTGAATTTTCTTTCTTCCAGTCTAAATGGATGACCCCTTGTCCTATGTATAGTCCTGTTAATGAATAGGTTATCAGACAATGGTTGATAATGGCCCGTATATATTTTATAAAGGTTATCAGATCCCCTCTAAGGCGCCGTTTCTCTAAACTAAACAGGTTTAAGCTTGTTAGTCTTTCCTCATAACTTAACCCTTCCATTCCCCTTATTAATTTAGTTGCCCGTCTCTGCACTTTTTCTAACGCTATAATATCTTTTTTTAAGACAGGTGCCCAAAATTGCACGGCATATTCAAGGTGCGGCCTGACCATTGATTTATACAGAGGCAAAATTATGTTTTCATCCCGTGAGTGAACTCCCCTTTTAATGCATGCCAGTACTTTGCTGGCCTTGGCGGCTGCTGTTTGACATTGCACATTGTTACTTAGTTTGAAGTCTATGATTATTCCCAAATCCTTCTCCTGCTTGGATTTCCCTAACTCCGTACCATTTAGGGTATAAATTGCTTGTGTGTTCTTCACTCCAAAGTGCATAACTTTGCATTTATCTAGATTAAATTTCATCTGCCATTTAAGTGCCCAGTCCCCCAATCTATCTAAATCCCTCTGCAGCGAAGTAACATCCTGCTCACATTGTATTACTTTTCCTAGCTTTGTGTCATCTGCAAACACTGATACATGACTTTCAATGCCTATCTCAAGGTCATTTATAAATAAATTGAATAGTATTGGTCCTATAACAGACCCCTGAGGGACACCACTTACCACTGGTGTCCATCTTGAAAATGTACCATTTATGACCACTCTCTGTACCCTATCTTTTAGCCAGTTTTCTATCCAAGAACAAGTATTTTCATCTAGACCATTTTTTAATTTAAATAGTAACCTTTTGTGTGGAACTGTGTCGAAAGCTTTGGCAAAATCTAAGTAAATCACATCCACTGCGACCCCCTGATCTATACTTCTACTTACTTCCTCATAGAACGTAATTAGGTTAGTCTGACATGATCTGTGTTTCATGAAACCATGCTGATTTTTGCCAATTACATTATACCTCCCAATAAATTCCTGAATATTATCCCTTAGTAACCCCTCAAATACTTTCCCAGCCACAGATGTTAAGCTCACAGGTCTATAATTCCCAGGCACAAATTTTAAACCTTTCTTAAATATAGGGACCACGTCAGCTTTTCTCCAATCCTCTGGTACTATTCCTGAAAGAAAAGAATCTTGAAAGATTAAGAACAGAGGTTTACATATTTCAACACATAGCTCTCTCAGTACTCGCGGGTGAATTCCATCTGGCCCTGGGGCTTTATTCACATTCACTTTGTTTAATTTGTGTAAAACCTTGTCCTGAGTCAACCAGTCACTTTGTATTAGTAAGTTTTTATTAATGAATTTCATGTCTCCTGTTATAGGTTTCTCTTTGATAAATACTGAAGAAAATAATCATTTAAAATTTCTGCCTTATCCTGATCTTCAGTTAACAATAACCCTGACTCAGATTTAGTGAACCTACATTTTCACTCTTGGGTTTTTTAGAATTTATGTACCTAAAGAATCTTTTAGGGTTGGTCTTGCTCTCTTTGGCTATTTCTTTTTCATTTTCTAGTTTAGCCCATCTAATCGCATTTTACATGCTTTATTGGCTGCCCTATATGCTTTATAGGATGCCTCAGATTTATCAGATTTAAAAGCTTTAAATGCCTTCTTTTTATTTTCATTTCCTTAGTTACCTTCCTACTAAGCCACATTGGTTTCAGTCTGTTTCTTTTATATTTATTAACCAGTGGAATATATTGTGACGGTACCTTTCTAGTGTTAGTTTAAAGATATTCCACTTATCCTCCGTGTTTTTCCCGTGAAAGAGTTTCTGCCAGTCAATGACATTGAGAGCTTCCTTTATTTTAATAAAGTTGGCCTTTTTTAAAATTATATAATTTAGCATGCCCCTTATGAATGTGTTTTTTTTGAGTTTATTTCAAAAGTCACCATGTTATGGTCGCTGTTTCCCAACTGTTCCTTTACATTAATATTTGAGAAAAGATCCACATTATTTGTTATAACCAGGTCCAGACAGTTATCCTCTCTAGTTGGTGTTTCTACCAGTTGTGACATGAAGGTATCATTTAAAATGTTCAGGAACCGGATTCCTTTGCTGAATTACTAGTCCCACTATCCCAATTAATCCGGGTAATTAAAATCTCCAATAATTAAAGTGCTACCATGATGTGCAGCCTTCCTAATTGCTCTAACAGTTGTTCTTCCTCATCATTATCTATATTAGGTGGTTTATAGCATATGCCAACCAATAATTGACTTCCCTGTTTATTCCCCAACGAAATATTTACCCATAAGGATTCCACATTTCCCTCATCGCTTTCCAGTTGTGTAATATTAGGCTTTAAATCCTGATTTACATATAAACATTGGGGTGAGGGAGATGGGCAGACATACATTGGGGTGAGGGAGATGGTGGAGACATACATTGGGTGAAGGGATAGAGAGATATACATCGGGTGGGGGAGATGGGAGAGACATACATTGGGGTGAGGGAGATGGTGGAGACATACATTGGGGTGAGGGAGATGGGGAGACTTACATTGGGGTGAGGGAGATGGTGGAGACATACATTGGGGTGAGGGAGATGGTAGACATTGGGGTGAGGGAGATGGGGAGACTTACATTGGGGTGAGGGAGATGGTGGAGACATACATTGGGTGAGGGAGATGGTGGAGACATACATTGGGTGAGGGAGATTGTAGACATTGGGGTGAGGGAGATGGTGGAGACATACATTGGGTGAGGGAGATGGTGGAGACATACATTGGGTGAGGGAGATGGTAGACATTGGGGTGAGGGAGATGGTGGAGACATACATTGGAGTGAGGGAGATGGTAGACATTGGGGTGAGGGAGATGAAAGAGACATTCATTGAGGTGATGGAGATGGTGGAGAAATAACTTGGGGTGACAAATTGCAGAAAGAGATCAAATCAATCAATGAGAACGCTGTGCATGTTGATGGGTGTGTGTGAGCGCAGGTGTATGTTTGTGTGGATTGTCACTATTCCTCATAAATCCTATCGTGCACGGACTCTGTTTTGGTGAATCCTTAAGCGATCGGTAGCTTGGGGGTTCCTATGACCAACACACCCTTTCTTGCCCGCAATGAGGTTTGATGGCCCAGGATCTGACCTCGTTGTGTTGTATTCCCCATGCAGTTTGTGGCTCACCCAATCTGCCAGCAGGTCCTCTCCTCCATCTGGAGCGGGAAGCTGTCGGGGTGGCGGGGCAGTAATACCATCTGGAAGCTCTTCATCGCCTGCACCATCTTCTTCAGCATGCCCCTCCTGTGCCTGACCTACTGGGTGGCCCCTAAATCCAAGGTATGACCGTAACACCATCGGCAAATGGTGATCTAACGGGAGAGCGTGTGTTTTATGGATTTTATAAGAACCTCCCCTGGCGAGAAGAAGATCTGCACATTGAGGGTCACAGGGCACTGACGTTCGGAAAAGGGTTTTCTGCCACGATGTCAAGAGCTGGACCCGTGTTATGCTTATGACATCATTTATTATCCATGTTAATTCCTGAGAGCCCCGAGGGCCCGGGACCCGTTATATCTTCATACACGTGAGAAGATGTGATGCTCTGCACACAGGTAGCACCGGGGTCTAAGCTGTGCTCTCCACTTCATCAAGAGCGACGTAACCTTTTTTCTGTGTAATTTTAATCTTTGTGTCTCGATCAGTGTCTCTGTTTTCTGTCATTGCTGGTGTGTGTCTTTCTGGTCCTCTGTGTGCATCTGTCAGTGTCTCTGTCTTTCTTCTGTCAGTATCTTAGTCATTTTCTGGGTGTGTCTGTTTATATTTCCGTCATTGTCTGTGTCTTTGTCAGTGTCCTTTCCAGTGTGTTTATTTGTATTTCTGCCAGTGTCTGACAAATGCACACAGAGGAACAGAAACACACATAGACATTGGCAGAAACACAAACAAAAACACTGGCAAAGACACTCACAAAGACACAGGCAAAGACACTCACAAAAACACAGGCAATGACAGACATGTACACTAACAGACATACCTAGACAATGACAAAGATCTTGACAAAGAAAACAAACACTGACAACTGCACAGACGAAAAGAAAGACAAAAACAGTATCTTTGTCAGTGACTCGGTTTTTCGTTGTCAGTATCTTTGTCGGTGTCTGGGTGTGTCTGTTAGTTTGTATTTCTGTCACTGTCTGTGTCTTTGTCAGTGTTTTCTCTTTGTTTTTGTTTGTATTTCTGTCAATGCCTTTAGTCACTGTCTGTGTGTCTCTGACATTGTCTGTATGTCTCTGTCTGTCTCTTTTAAAGAGAATAGAGGAATCCGGCGCTCCCTCCAGTCCAGCCAGTTTATTGGGACACAACTTGCACCCAAAAAGCCTGTTTGATTGAAGCGCTTTCGTTGTGCCGGATTCCTCTATTCACTTTACAAGTCTATGGTGTTGGTCCACCTGGGGCCAGTGTTTGCACCTTCACCAGCGTGCTCTTTCTGTTAGCATCTTTGTCATTGTCTGTGTGTTGCTTTCAGTGAGCTTGACATTGTTTGTGTGTCTCTGACAGTGTCTTCGTCATTATGTGTATATGTTAGTGCTTTTGCCAGTGTCTGTGTTTTGTCAGTGTCTCTGTGTTAATGTCTCTCTTTCTGTCAGTGATTATTGTTGTCTGCATGCCCCTCTCAGTGTCTTTGTGTCTGTGAATGACTTTGTTTGTGCCATGACAAAGGCTTTTTTCTGTAACGTTATCTAATAAACCTGTCCAAGAAAGGAGACTTAATGTCCGGTCCAGTTCTCCTTTGGTTCCTTGTATGTGTCTCTGTTAGTGTTTTTGTCATTGCCTTTGTGTCTATGACAGTGTCTGTTTGTGCATGTTAGTGTCTCTGTGTGAATCTGTCTCTGTGTTTTTGTCATTGCTTTTGTGTCTGTTGGTACCTGTCAGTCTCTCTATTTAAATCTGTCTCTGTCTGTAGTTTTCTCATTGCCTTTGTGTCTCTTTGTGCCTGTCAGTGTCTTTTTGTGAATCTGTCTGTGTTTTTGTCATTGCCTTTGTGTCTATGACAGTGTTTATTTGTGCCTGTCAGTGTCTCTTTGTAAATATGTGTTTTTGTCATTGCCTTTGTGCCTGTCAGTGTCTCTTTGTAAATATGTGTTTTTGTCATTGCCTTTGTGTTTGTGCCTGTCAGTGTCTGTGTGAATCTGTGTTTTTGTCATTGCTTTTGTGTCTCTTTCTGCCTGTCAGTGTCTTTTTGCGAATCTGTCTGTGTTTTTACCATTGCCTTTGTGTTTGTGCCTGTCAGTGTCTCTGTGTGAATCTGTGTTTTTGTCATTGCATTTGTGCCTGTCAGTATCTCCAAGTGATTCTGTCTGTGTTGTTGCCATTGTCTATGTGTTTGTGCCTGTCAGTGTCTCTGTGTAAATATGTGTTTTTGTGTCTGTTTGTGCCTGTCAGTGTCACTGTGTAAATCTGTCTGTGTTTTCACCATTGCCTTTGTGTTTGTGCCTGTCCGTGTCTCTGTGTGAATCGGTGTTTTTGTCATTGCCTTTGTGTCTGTTTGTGCCTGTCAGTGTCTCTGTGTGAAGCTGCCTGTGTTATTGTCATTGTGTTTGTGCCTGTCTCTGTGTGTGTATCTGTCAGTATTTTGTCCGTTTGTGTCTTTCTGATAGGTTTGTTAATAAGGATGGGAGGTTTCATGTGGAAGGAGGTATTGGATAGGAAGTGTGACCAGGCAGAGGGCGCTGGGAAGTTGTTCCGCACAGGTCACTTAAAGACCATAGGCCAACCCTGCTGGCAGAATCCCATGTATTAACCATTTACTATCCCTCTGGCCCAGTTCGGGAAAACCCTGAAGATCCCGGTGATTAAGTTCCTCCTCCATTCGGCCTCTTACCTGTGGTTCCTCATTTTCCTCTTGGTGGAGTCCCTGATAATGGAAAGAAGACACGATATTTATGAGGGCCGGAACCAGGCCATCTGGCAGAACTCCTTACACATGATCTGGGTGGCAGGTCAGTGCATGAACTACTACTTCAGCCACACTATCACGAAGACGCCATAACTGAGGCGGATTTAGGTTTGGTGCCGCCCTAGGCCCCAAAATTAAGACACTATCGCCCCCATTTTTTTGCATTGATTATTTTTTTGGGGGGGGGTGTCTACAGCCAGGAGCTGTAAAGAAACATTAACCTCAGACGTGTAACATTCGCACCGTATCCCGCAGCCTTCCGATTCACGATAATTCGATAACTGAGATTTCACCTGGTATAATAATCGATCTGCACTTTTATCCAGGTTTCCTTTGGCACGAATGTAAGGAGGTCTGGATTGAGGGTTTGAGGAGCTACTTCCTGGACTGGTGGAACTTCTTGGATATTGTGACCATCAGTATGTACCTGGCCTCCTTCTCGCTGAGAATCCTGGTCACCCTGAAGGGGTATCTGTCCTGCACCGATGCGCCAGACTCCGACGTCTGCTTTTATTTCACCAAGGCAGGTGAGACCTCTGGTATAGTGAAGGATCGAGCTCTTGCATGACCCCGTGAGATGTGCCATCCTAATGACTCACGTTACATGGACTCTTGCAGGAAGGCTGGAGTGGAATACCGAAGACCCTCAGTTCATTGCCGAGGTGTTGTTTGCAGTGACCAGCATGCTCAGCTTCACCCGCCTGGCATATATTCTGCCCGCCCACGAGACGCTGGGAACCCTCCAGATCTCCATCGGAAAAATGATTGATGACATGATAAGGTGGGCAGAATCCTGAGGGTGAAACCACTGGGTTTCAGGAAAGAGCTCATGATCACTCACAAACCCCCAGGATCCAGGTCTACAGCCCTTCATGCCACACTCACCGAACATGGAAACATATGTCTGATTGGTCTCCTCTGCAATGCCATATCCACATACATCTATCCAACCCTCTATAACAGACCATATCCACATACATCTATCCAACCCTCTATAAACAAACCATATCCACATACATCTATCCCAAACCCCCCTATAACAAACCATATCCACATACATCTATCCAACCCTCTATAACAAAACCATATCCACATACATCTATCCAACCCTCTATAAAAACCATATCCACATACATCTATCCAACCCCATAACAAACCATATCCACATACATCTATCCACCCTCTATAACAAACCATATCCACATACATCTATTCCAACCCTCTATAACAAACCATATCCACATACATCTATCCAACCCTCTATAACAAACCATATCCACATACAACTATCCAACCCTCTATAACAAACGAAATCCACATACATCTATCCAACCCTCTATAACAAACCATACCCACATACAACTATCCAACCCTCTATAACAAACCATATCCACATACATCTATCCAACCTCTATAACAAACCATATCCACATACATCTATCCAACCCTCTATAACAAACGATATCCACATACATCTATCCAACCCCCTATAACAAACCATATCCACATACATCTATCCAACCCTCTATAACAAACCATATCCACATACATCTATCCAACCCTCTATAACAAACCATATCCACATACATCTATCCAACCCTCTATAACAAACCATATCCACATACATCTATCCAACCCTCTATAACAAACCATATCCACATACATCTATCCAACCCTCTATAACAAACCATATCCACATACATCTATCCAACCCTCTATAACAAACCATATCCACATACATCTATCCAACCCTCTATAACAAACCATATCCACATACATCTATCCAACCCCCTATAACAAACCATATCCACATACATCTATCCAACCCTCTATAACAAACGATATCCACATACATCTATCCAACCCTCTATAACAAACCATATCCACATAACATCCAACCCTCTATAACAAACCATATCCACATACATCTATCCAACCCTCTATAACAAACCATATCCACATACATCTATCCAACCCCCATAACAAACCATATCCACATACATCTATCCAACCCCCTATAACAAACCATATCCACATACATCTATCCAACCCCCTATAACAAACCATATCCACATACATCTATCCAACCCTCTATAACAAACCATACCCACATACATCTATCCAACCCTCTATAACAAACCATATCCACATACAACTATCCAACCCTCTATAACAAACCATATCCACATACATCTATCCAACCCCCATAACAAACCATATCCACATACATCTATCCAACCCCCATAAAACAACCATATCCACATACATCTATCCAACCCCCTATAACAAACGATATCCACATACATCTATCCAACCCTCTATAAGAAACCATATCCACATACATCTATCCAACCCTCTATAAGAAACGATATCCACATACATCTATCCAACCCCCTATAACAAACCATATCCACATACATCTATCCAACCCCCTATAACAAACCATATCCACATACATCTATCCAACCCTCTATAACAAACCATATCCACATACATCTATCCAACCCTCTATAACAAACCATATCCACATACATCTATCCAACCCCCTATAACAAACCATATCCACATACATCTATCCAACCCTCTATAACAAACCATATCCACATACATCTATCCAACCCCCTATAACAAACCATACCCACATACATCTATCCAACCCTCTATAACAAACCATATCCACATACATCTATCCAACCCCTATAACAAACCATATCCACATACATCTATCCAACCCTCTATAACAAACCATATCCACATACATCTATCCAACCATCTATAACAAACCATATCCACATACATCTAACCAACCCTCTATAACAGATCATACCCACATACATCTAGCCAGCCCTCTATAACAGACCACACCCCCACACACACCTAACCAGCCCTCTATAACAGACCGTATCCACATACATCTAACCAACCCTCTATAACAGATCATACCCACATACATCTAGCCAGCCCTCTATAACAGACCACACCCCCACACACACCTAACCAGCCCTCTGTAACAGACCGTATCCACGTACATCTAACCAGCCCTCTATAACAATCCATACCCACATACATCTATCCATCCCGCCATAACAGACCGTACCCACATACATCTAACCAACCCTCTACAGCCTGTACCCACATACATTTATTTAAGTATTTTACCAGGAAGGATACATTGAGATTTCTCTCGTTTTCAAGTACATCCTGGGTTCAAGAACTTTAAAATGTTACAGTTGTTACAGAAATACAAAGTAATAAAATGCAAGATATTAAAAAAACACAAATATACAGATTAACAGATCCTACAGAAAATAAATATGTAGGAAATAGTCACTGTGTTACATGTTTACAGGTGCATTCTGTATATAGTCAATGTGTTACATGTTTACAGGCACATTCTGTATATAGTCACTATGTTACATGTTTACAGGCACATTCTGTATATAGTCACTGTGTTACATGTTTACAGGTGCATTCTGTATATAGTCACTGTTACATGTTTACAGGTGCATTCTGTATATAGTCACTATGTTACATGTTTACAGGTGCATTCTGTATATAGTCACTGTGTTACATGTTTACAGGTGCATTCTGTATATAGTCACTATGTTACATGTTTACAGGTGCATTCTGTATATAGTCACTGTGTTACATGTTTACAGGTGCATTCTGTATATAGTCACTGTGTTACATGTTTACAGGCACATTCTGTATATAGTCACTATGTTACATGTTTACAGGCACATTCTGTATATAGTCACTGTGTTACATGTTTACAGGTGCATTCTGTATATAGTCACTGTTACATGTTTACAGGTGCATTCTGTATATAGTCACTATGTTACATGTTCACAGGCGCATTCTGTATGTAGTCACTGTGCTACATGTTTACAGGTGAATTCTGTATATAGTCACTGTGTTACATGTTCACAGGTGCATTCTGTATATAGTCATTATGTTACATGTTTACAGGTGCATTCTGTATATAGTCACTGTTACATGTTTACAGGTGCATTCTGTGTATAGTCATTATGTTACATGTTTACAGGTGCATTCTGTATATAGTCACTGTTACATGTTTACAGGTGCATTCTGTATATAGTCACTATGTTACATGTTCACAGGCGCATTCTGTATATAGTCACTGTGTTACATGTTTACAGGTGCATTCTGTATATAGTCACTATGTTACATGTTCACAGGCGCATTCTGTATATAGTCACTGTGTTACATGTTTACAGGTGCATTCTGTATATAGTCACTGTGTTACATGTTTACAGGTGCATTCTGTATATAGTCACTGTGTTACATGTTTACAGGTGCATTCCGTATTGAGGTATGTTAATAGGGAAGTCTTAAGGGACTTTAGACTGGGGGAAGATTTGATGGTGTCTGGGAGGTTATTCCATAATTGCGGTGCTCTGTAGGAAAATGAGGACCGAGCCACTTTCTTTTTGTATTGTGCTATTACAAGTAAGGTGCTGGTCCTGGATCGGAGGTTATAGGATGAGGGAGCTGCTGCTGGGAAGCAGTCTATTCAGGTAGGGTGGCAACTTCCCAGAAAAGCTCTTAAACACCAGGTTGGAAAGGTGAAGGGTGCGTTTAGTCTCCAGCGACGGCCAGTTTAGCTCTTTTAACATGTCACAATGCTGGGTCATGTAGTTACAGTGGCAAGAAAAAGTATGTGAACCCTTTGTGATTACGTGGAGTTTTGCATGAATTGGTCATAAAATTTGCTCTGATCTTCATCTAAGTCACAACACTTTGAAAAACACAGTCTGCTTAAAATAATACAACACAAACATTATATGTTTTCATGTGTTTATTGAACATAACATGTAAACATTCACAGTGCAGGGTGGAAAAAGTATGTGAAGCTTTGGACTTAATAACTGGTTGACCCTCCTTTGGCAGCAATAACCTCAACCAAACGTTTCCTGTAGTTGCAGATCAGACCTGCACAACGATCTGGAGTAATTTTGGACCACTCCTCTTCACAAAACTGTTTCAGTGTAGCAATATTCTTGGGATGTCTGGTGTGAATCGCTCTCTTAAGGTCATGCCACAGCATTTCAATCGGGTTGAGGTCAGGACTCTGACTGGGCCACTCCAGAAGGCGTATTTTGTTTTGTTGAAGCCATTCTTTTGTTGAATTACTTGTATGCTTTGGGTCATTGTCCTGTTGCCTCACCCATCCTCTGCGGAGCTTCAGTTGGCGGACAGATGGTCTTACGTTTTCCTGCAAAATGTCTTGATAAACTCTGGAATTCATTTTTCCATCAATGACAACAATCTCTCCAGGCCCTGAGGCAGCAAAGCAGCCCCAAACCATGATGCTCCCTCCGCCATGTTTTACAGTGGGGATGAGGTTTTGATGTTGGTGTGCTGGTCCTTTTTTTCTCCACACATAGTGTTGTGTGTTTTTTCCAAACCACTCAATTTTGGTTTCATCTGTCCACAGAATATTTTGCCAGTAGTGCTGTGGAACATCCAGGTGCTCTTTTGCAAACTTCAAACGTGCTGCAATATTCTTTTTGGACAGCAATGGCTTCCTCCGTGGTGTCCTCCCATGTACTCCATTCTTGTTTAATGTTTTCCTTATTGTAGATGTGTCAACAAAAATGTTAGCATGTGCCAGAGATTTCTGTAAGGCTTTAGCTGACACTCTAGGATTCTTCTTTACCTCATTAAGCATTCTGCGCTGTGCTCTTGCAGTCATCTTTACAGGACGACCATGCCTAGGGAGAGTAGCAACAGTGCTGAACTTTCTCCATATGTAGACAGTCTGTGTTACCGTGGACACATGAACATCAAGGCTTTTGGAGATACTTTTGTAACCCTTTCCAGCTTCATGCAAGTCAACAATTCTTGATCGTAGGTCTTCTGAGAGCTCTTTTCTGCGAGGCATGGTTCACATCAGGCAGTGCTTCTTGAAACCAGTAAACCCAAAACTGGTGTGTGTTTTTAAAGGGCAGGACAGTTTTCAGCAGCAAATCCAATAATATCACACTGATTGGACTCAAGGTTGGCTCACTCCTGGCTCCAATTAGCTCATGGAGAAATCATTAGGCTAGGGGTTCACATACTTTTTCCACCCTGCACTGTGAATGTTTACATGTTATGTTCAATAAACACATGAAAACATATAATGTTTGTGTTGTATTATTTTACGCAGACTGTGTTTTTCAAATTGTTGTGACTTAGATAAATATCAGAGCACATTTTATGACCAATTCATGCAAAACTCCACGTAATCCCAAAGGGTTCACATACTTTTTCTTGTCACTGTACATTGCAGTGCAAAGCGGCAGAATGAGTTATACAATGTAGTAAGTTTATGAAGGTGCGTTTGCGGGGCGGCTGCATACACTACATCTCCGTAATCAATAGCCGGCATAAGCATTTGTTGTACAATTTGCTTTCTTACCGCGGGACTCAGGCAGGATTTGTTTCTACAGGGCACCTAGATTGGGGTAAATTTTAGATGAGAGTTTTTTTTGATGTGGGGCCAAAGGATAGATTTGGGTCTAACCACTTACCTAGATATTTGAGAGAAGTGACTGTGGTCAGCGTGCCATTTGATTTTGTCCCAACACATAAATGGGGTGTTTGCAGTTTATGTAGTTTAGGTTTTGTTCCAAAGAGCATTGTAACAGTTTTGTCAGTATTTAAAAAAAGTTTGTTATCTGTGATCCACTTTTCTACCTCTGTGAATTGTTCTTGCAGCACGGCCTCCAGCTGCGGGAGATTTGGTTTGCTGGTACAGATTACGGTGTCGTCTGCGTACATGTGTACAGTTGAGGCTTTGCAGATGTTAGGCAGATCATTTATGAATATTGTAAATAGCAGGGCGCTGAGTATCGAGCCTTGGGGTACACCGCAAGTGACTGGGAGGGGGGGGAGGAGCTGCCAGAAATGGACAGATATTGCCATCGGTCGGATACATATGATTGAAACCAGGTTAGCGTGCGATCACCAATACCAGAGTCTTTAAATTTTTTTAACAAGATGCCATGGTCTACTGTGTCAAAGGCTTTGGCAAAATCAAGGAAGATGACTCCAGTTAGGTCTCCTTGTTCCATTCCAGCTTGGATATCATTGCAGACTTTTAAAAGGGCGGTTGTAGTTGAATGATTTGGACGAATGCCGGATTGATCTGTGGTTAAGTAGTTCCAATGTTGATAATAATAACGTAATTGTGTGTAGACGCATTTTTCCCAAATTTTTGACATTACAGGGAGCAGTGATATCGGACGGTAGTTGGATACCAAAGTACTGTCACCACTTTTATGGATAGGTACCACCCTCGCAGTCTTCCAGAGTTTGGGTATGTATCCAGTCGCCAGTGATTCATAGATTAGGGTTGCGACAGGATTTGCAATTGCCAGTGCACTGATTTTCAGCAGCATTGCTGGTATTTGATCAGGTATTTCATTTTTTGGTTACGGAGAAGTTTAGTAACGACACTGACAGGGACTGGTCTAAAATTGAATTCCTGTCTGATACAGGGTCTTTGCACAGTTGGAGGGGCCTGACCTGCATGTCATTTCCTAGCTTAGCAATCAGGGTGGTGGCATATCCAACAAAATAATCATTAAAAGCATTTGCTACATCTAGGGGGTGTTGCAGGGTGTGGTTTGGACAGGGGGTGCTTGTATGCTACTTATGGTTTTCCAAAAGTTTCTAGGGTTTGATATGTTATTGTTTAGATTTTCATTCAAGTAATGGGCTTTCGCCATTTTTGTTTGTTTTGTGCATGCATTCCGGCATTTTCGGTATTCATAGTGATCGTTCATGGAACCAGTAGTCTTGAAATTTGACCACAGTGAATCTCTAAGCTGGTACATTAGTGTAAGATCAGCTGTAACCAAGGGGAGATGGGTCCCTCTTACTCGTACTTTACGCAGCGGGGCATGGGAAATCCAGACTTGCAGGAGCTCGGACTGAAAGTAAGCAATTGCACAGTCTAGGTCTGGGATTAAGTTTAGTCTGTACCATGGGAGCTGTTTGAGATCACTTAGGAAGGATTCAAGAATACATTTCTTGAAAGACCTAGTGGTTATTACCTTTGGGGGAGATTTTGTGGCCTTTATTTTACGCACGCAGTAGACAAGACAGTGGTCACTAAAGCTATTAGCGAGAACGCCTGCCTCCTGTATTCTATCAGGATATGAGGAGAGAATCCAGTCCAGCAATGTATGGTTAGGGCTTTTCATATTAATGCGAGTGGGGGAGGAGATTAATTGAGTTATCAGGATATGAGGAGAGAATCCAGTCCAGCAAGGTATGGTTAGGGCTTTTCATATTAATGCGAGTGGGGGAGAAGATTATTTGAGTTAGCTGCAAAGTTTTAAACATCGAGCAGTGTTTAAAGCAGTGTTTACATCTAACCAACCCTCTATAACAGACCGTACCCACATACATCTAACCAACCATCTATAACAGACTGTACCCACATACATCTAACCAACCCTCTATAACAAACCATACCCACATACATCTAACCAGCCCTCTATAACAGGCAATGTATTAATTGTTAGCACCCACCTTAGAGCTGCCACTGGAAAATCCTCACTCCAAGAATCAATGCTTATCAGAAAAATAATAATTCCAGCATACGGCAGTATTCATCAAAAGAAGGATCTTATTCCATCACCAGGAGCAGAACAACGTTTCAACCTGCACCAGGTCTTTGTCAAGTCTATAACAGACCATACCCACATACATCTATCCAACCAACCCTATATAACAGACCGTACCCACATACATCTAACTAACCCTCTATAACAGACCATATCCTCATACATCTATCCAACCCTTTAT
Organism: Leptobrachium leishanense; assembly: GCA_009667805.1. Classification (NCBI taxonomy): domain Eukaryota; kingdom Metazoa; phylum Chordata; class Amphibia; order Anura; family Megophryidae; genus Leptobrachium; species Leptobrachium leishanense. The sequence continues at coordinate 467,648,553 of CM019064.1, read as the reverse complement.
AACAAACCATACCCACATACATATTACCAACCCTCTATAACAGACCGCACCCACATACATCTAATCAATCCTCTATATCAGACCATACCCACATACGGTTAATGTCTTGAATTTGTCATGCAGGTTCATGTTTATCCTGATGATAATTCTCACTGCTTTCCTGTGTGGACTCAATAACATCTACGTCAACTACACTGAATCAGATAAGCTGGGGAAGTGAGTGAATAATAAATGTCCTACGCCATGGGTTAATGGGGAGATGGTGTATAAATGATGCAGCTAGGTGCTGTATGTGAGCATCAAGCCATTCTGTGCTAATGCATGCCAGCATCAAACCACACAGCACTACTGTATGTGAGCATGAAGCCACACAGCACTAGCTACACAGCACTACTGCATGTGAGCATGAAGCCACACAGCACTACTGTATGTGAGCATGAAGCCACACAGCACTACTGTATGTGAGCATGAAGCCACACAGCACTACTGTATATGAGCATGAAGCCACACAGCACTAGCCACACAGCACTACTGCATGTGAGCATGAAGCCACACAGCACTACTGTATGTGAGCATCAAGCCACACAGCACTACTGTATGTGAGCATGAAGCCACACAGCAGTACTGGATGTGAGCATGAAGCCACACAACACTACTGTATGTGAGCATCAAGCCACACAGCACTACTGTATGTGAGCATCAAGCCACACAGCACTACTGTATGTGAGCATGAAGCCACACAGCACTGCTATATGGGAGCATGAAGCCACATAGCACTACTGTATGTGAGCATCAAGCTACACAGCACTACTGTATGTGAGCATGAAGCCACACAGCACTACTATATGGGAGCATGAAGCCACACAGCACTACTGCATGTGAGCATGAATCCACACAGCACTACTGTATGTGAGCATGAAGCCACACAGCACTACTGTATGTGAGCATGAAGCCACACAGCACTAGCTACACAGCACTACTGCATGTGAGCATCAAGCCACACAGCACTACTGTATGTGAGCATTGAACCTGGAATATACAAACACTACTTTGTGGAAACATTACAATAACACAAAGTTTTCTTGTGTTAATACTAATGGGAACCAGTGATCATGATATGCTGCTCCTATAGGAAGAATCCCCGCCCCCTGCTCATTAATAGTAATAATAAAAATAATTATATTCTTAATGTGCTTCTGCAGCTTTAATGAGACCTTCCAGTTCCTCTTCTGGACCATGTTTCAGATGGTGGAAAGGACCACGGTGGACATGAATCACTTTATGGTGGCTGAGTTTGCTGGTCGGGCTCTGTACGGTCTTTTTACCATCGTCATGGTCATTGTCCTTCTCAACATGCTCATAGCTATGATCACCAATTCCTTCCAGAAGATCGAGGTCAGTAGCACCTTCTTGTCCTCCCTATGAGCACAATGCAAGATGAAATGCTGTGGTCTCTGTGATCCTTTGTTTGACAAAGTGGAAATAAAATGAGATAGAGTTGTGGTCCCAGGCCCCTTGAGAGCAGCGTTCCATGGATTCCCTCGCCCTGTAAGACTAGGCACTCAACATAATGATTACTATTATTGCTGCTTTGTCTCTCCTCCCCTGGTGCTTTGTCTCTCTGTCCCTTGCTGCTTTGTCTCTCCTCCCCTGGTGCTTTGTCTCTCTGTCCCTTGCTGCTTTGTCTCTCCTCCCCTGGTACTTTGTCTCTCTGTCCCTTGCTGCTTTGTCTCTCCTCCCCTGGTGCTTTGTCTTTCTGTCCCTTGCTGCTTTGTCTCTCCTCCCCTGGTGCTTTGTCTTTCTGTCCCTTGCTGCTTTGTCTCTCCTCCCCTGGTGCTTTGTCTTTCTGTCCCTTGCTGCTTTGTCTCTCCATCCCCAGGTGATTTGTCTTTCCGTCCCTTGCTGCTTTGTCTCTCCTCCCCTGGTGCTTTGTCTTTCTGTCCCTTGCTGCTTTGTCTCTCCCTCCCCTGGTGCTTTGTCTGTCCCACTGTCCCTTGCTGCTTTGTCTCTTCTCCCCTGGTGCTTTGTCTTTCTGTCCCTTGCTGCTTTGTCTCTTCTCCCCTGGTGCATTGTCTTTCTGTCCCTTGCTGCTTTGTCTTTCGCTCCCCTGGTGCTTTGTCTCTGTCCCTTGCTGCTTTGTCTCCCCTCCCCAGGTGATTTGTCTTTCTGTCCCTTGCTGCTTTGTCTCCCCTCCCCTGGTGCTTTGTCTTTCTGTCCCTTGCTTCTTTGTCTCTCCTCCCCTGGTGCTTTGTCTTTCTGTCCCTTGCTGCTTTGTCTCCCCTCCCCTGGTGCTTTGTCTTTCTGTCCCTTGCTGCTTTGTCTCTCCATCCCCAGGTGATTTGTCTTTCCGTCCCTTGCTGCTTTGTCTCTCCTCCCCTGGTGCTTTGTCTCTCTGTCCCTTGCTGCTTTGTCTCTCCATCCCCAGGTGATTTGTCTGTCCCACTGTCCCTTGCTGCTTTGTCTCTTCTCCCCTGGTGCTTTGTCTTTCTGTCCCTTGCTGCTTTGTCTCTCCATCCCCAGGTGATTTGTCTGTCCCACTGTCCCTTGCTGCTTTATCTCTTCTCCCCTGGTGCTTTGTCTTTCTGTCCCTTGCTGCTTTGTCTTTCCCTCCCCTGGTGCTTTGTCTCTGTCCCTCGCTGCTTTGCCTCTCCATCCCCTGGTGCTTTGTCTCTGTCCCTTGCTGCTTTGCCTCGTCTCCATCCCCAGGTGATTTGTCTCTTGGTCCCTTGTTGCTCTCTGAGCAGGGGGTAACATATGAATATTAACCATAATAAGAAAAAAGGGCAAATTGGGAATAATCCAACCTCGTCTATGATCCAAACCTTCTTTCCTATAGGCTGAAGTTAAATGAGTTTAAATGAATAACTGAGATATTTGTTAACCCTTTGATAGTGACTCCTCGGTTCTGTAACCTCTGTGCCCCTGATTTATGCCGTCTGGTTTGTATTTCTTATTTTATTCATGATCCTATAAATTATTTGCCAGGTCACCACAATCTGGCATTGTGCCCAAATCTTTCTCCTCAGAAGCCTCACCATGATTCTTCCCGTCTCATGTAAAACATGAAATAAATCCCAGTAAAATCCACTCCAACGCCAGGGCATAAAACTCAGGCTGCGGCTGATAACGTCACCAAGGGGTGAAAATTTGCGGCATTAAATAGAGCATGCAGGAGACGTCTCTTACTCACCGCTGTGCGTGTCTGGTCCGTGCAGGATGACGCGGACGTGGAATGGAAGTTTGCTCGCTCCAAGCTGTACCTTTCTTACTTCAGAGAAGGCCTGACCCTGCCCGTCCCGTTCAATATCATCCCGACGCCCAAAGCCCTTTTCTACATCATCAGGTATGGCAATGAGGGAGGCAAAGGCCAGTGGCTCAGTTGGCCATTGATGACTGTGTTTTTACAAGTCTCGTGTTTTTCTTTATTTGGTGACTCCCATGTAGCCGTACCCAGAGCCAACGGTGACAGACTGAACTCCTACTCTAGCCTAGCTATGACAAACTCTGGCCCTCCTGATGCTTCAGACCTTCATTTCCCATATCGCTCAGTCTTTAGGCAGGTGAGCCTCATGCTGGACGAATTTCTGAAGCATCTGGGAAACCAAGGCTCCACATAACTGCCCTAGATAGAAACGATTATGATTCATCGTGTTACCGGAGATTACCGGTGAGGGATGGTGTACGTCCATCTGGTACAGAATCCTTTAACACACAAATATGGGGTCAGCGGTGAGGAGCCAGAGGAGCTTCACGTTCGTCCTGCAGTGGGTCGTTCACTAAAACCAAACTACGACAGGTGAGCTTAGACTTTAATCATAATAACTATTTCCTACCAACTGAAAAAACATTCTCCTTGTTTCCGCAGATCCATATTCAGGTTCCTGTGCTGCTACAAGGCCAAGAAAAAGCCGGAGTATCCTCCAATCTCAACCATTGTAAGTAAAGAAGCCATACATTCATCTCCAGGACTGACAACTAGGAGCCACATCTCAATGAACATGGGTACACTGTGGCAACGAAAACACGGCGTGGCCAATATCCATTCACCATCTGATCCATGAGATGATGATGATTTGGTGAATGAACAACTCGCCTGTTGCCCATAAACATTCACTCATGGCTGCTCAATGACAGGGGTTGATCATGGTTGGCCAGTCTCTGTGATTGTGTTTCCACCATTGTTCATATGGTAGAACAATATGACATTTATTTCATTCAAGCCACTGATTATTTGGCATTTGTGTGATCAGTCTCACAGGTCTGACGGTGACATTTACGCAGAGAGCCGGGCCGCGTACCGCCTGCAGGTGATCAAGGCGCTGGTGCAGAGATACATCGATACGGCCAGGAGGGAGTTTGAGGAGAGTCGACGTAAAGGTAACAGAGGATCGTCGTCCCGTGCTGTCAGGTCCCACATGTTAGTGAGGGAAGTTGCATTTCCTTCTTGCCTGTCAGAAGCAATTCTCTGTTTCATCACAACGTCTCAGTTGACGACCGGCATGAGCAACAGCAGGAGAGTGAGAAATGGTGTAGTACGAGCGGTGACCCTGTTCCCCGACGGGAGGAAAGGGAATGTGGGTACAACTACAAAAGAGTGGTGCAATAGTATTCCCCCCACTCAACCCCCATTCATAAAGGCTCCAGAGGTTCAGGGCTGAAGCTGCCGAGGTCCATCGCTTGAGCTCCCCTAACAACACCCATGTGTCTTTGTAAAGACTGGCCAATGTATTTTACCAGGTGTCATCATGACCACCAGGCTATTGCTGTGACGTGTGGAGAGTTTGAGTACAAAGGGTTAAAAACTCCAAACCCCTGGCCTTCTTAAACCTGCCAACAATCAGGGTCCCCAAATCTTACCAATACCACCTGTACTGTCCTGCTGTGAGAGGAGCTGACAGCCAGATAACAAATATGCATAAGCAGCTTTGTGTTTTAATACAAATTGAGTTTACTACTAGTAATTCTGTAAAACTAAAGGATAAACTAGCATTACAATGAGTGCATTATAAGACTTTACAAACAAATGCAGTATAAATGTTTTTCTTGACAGAAAGCTGGTATCTATACATACAAATCATATGATACATACAGTGGTGTGATTAAGCTATATTATAAACTTGTAAAGTAATTAAACATACAGGCATATGTACATCTGGTGTGAGATGATGTAAGAACTCCTGTTCTGAATGCATCCACCTTGTTGTCTGCATCCTGCTAGAACTCATTTGATCTTTATTAACAAGTGAACAAACTAACACTTCCTGTTTACTTCATAACAAGGTGGACTGCTATTCTAACAAATGGCCAGAAGATGGAATCTATACAATGCTGGATAATAGACAGCACACTACCTCTATGCCACTTCCTGCCATCAGCAACACTGATTAACAGATGATACCCCTTAGCAGAGGGGTCACAACATTGGGCCAGTGGTTAGGGAGGCGGGCCTTAGGAGTGCCAGAAAGCCCACCTGCCTCCTGGCAGACCCCCCCTGTGCTAAGGGGTCAATAAAAGAGAAAACAACTAGCAGTGCGTAACATACATTAAACATACAGGAGACATTTATAAACCACAAAGACATTGTACGATACAAAACAGATATAAAATAAACCCGGACAAAACTACAGGGAACTAAAACATACAATAAGTTCCCAGGAAATCCTCGTCCTCTGTGATGTTAAAAACATTATATCCGGAGAGAATTTAGAATTCTTTTAATTCGCAAGATTATTTATCCCATTTTTCCTGTTTTGAGGCAGCCCGTCCTCAGGTCACATGGTCCAGGGGAGGCCAGGGGAATGGATGTCCACTTTTACAACCTCCATCAGTCAGACCTGTCAACTTCCTGCCTGCTTCTGCTATAGGGAATCAAAACATCAAACGACAGCAGGCAAAAGTTCAATGGTGTTTGCAACAACACTAAACGAAGGCAATCAGTGGATAAATCCCAGTGTATTCTTATAGGATTTCCTAGGGCTTACAGGTTTATATAAAAATAATGGTATGACCTTCTCACTCGCCAAAGCATGGCCATTCTATGGACACCAAACATGGTGCAGTTATACCACATGCAAGATTATACTCTTTTCCTATATTTATTTTCGCTCAGGGTGGATCATTCGACTGGAGGGTGGGGGAGGGGTGCCGTTAGTCCTTAATCACATAATAAAACACATATAATAAATATAGGGCTCTATTACATTTTCCGTGCAAATTCGTACGCGCAGCACAATTTTTTTTGCACGCAACGTTAAACGTTAATGCGCGTAAATTAACGCTGGTATTACGATCCGAGCGCATTTTTTCATCCGTCCGAAAATTTTGCGCGTAAAAAATACACGTGAAAACGAGTGCAAATTAACGCTGCTGCAGAAAACGGTGGGCAGACTGTTTTTTCACGCGATTCAGCCAATCAGAATTAAGAACCACAATTGTCTCCCGTTCACAGTTTTTGCACCTGCCAAAATCGATCTGAGTATATATGCTGCAGCAATAATAAAAACATGCACAATGTCTCCATTTTATTGTTTGGGTATGTGTAGAATGTGTAACTATACTGTGCTGTATTTTTTTTCGTGCTGGTGTTTTCTCGTTTCGGCCAGGACGTTCAGATTTGCCATTGACAACAGCTTTTCAAAGACGTTAACATTATGCGCGCAAACGTCGTTCGTAAAAAGTTGCGCATCGATGTAATACCAGACGCGTACCAGCACACGAACGCATTTGTGCTCACAATGTTTAGTATGGGATGCGCCCCCGAACTTTCGCTCACGCAGGGTTCGTGCAGGGTAACTCGCGTTAGATGTTAACGTGCATTTTGTGCGCGAACGTCGTAATTTGACTTTCAGCGCGAACGGTTTTTTCGCTCGCGTTTTTTGCGCGCACGCACATTTTTGCGTGAAGAATGTAATAGAGCCCATAGAATATTACGAAATGGCACCAGGATTTGTGACCTCATTTGGCGCCAGTAAAGGTTTAAAAAAGACCAAATCCTTCTCATTCCTGTGGACCTCCAGCCTCATTAAATATGTGAGCAAGAACGGAGAACAAAAGGCAGCACCTTTAAACCCTTTCACCGCCACGACGCAGCATAGGGACTGACGCCAGGGCTGCAGCAGCACATTACCCATATGGCGTTCTTCAGCCTTGACCTGAGAGAGGCTCGAACATCAGATCAGGGCAAGAAAAGACGCAGTACTCAATATTTGTGCCATAGGACATGGTCAGCCCTATCACAACCTGAATATCTGTACACAGACAAAGAGGACAGAGCAGGTTTATTTGGACGCAAGTTGCGGGCAACATTTCGGCCACGTCACTGGCCTTGGTCAGGCAGCAGAGGGTCCTGCTAGCTTTCTCACTCTTTGATTTTCCGTCCATGTCCATAACATCACATCCGGCTTTCTGTAGGTCTCCATGGATAAACAGCTACCTCCTAGGCCATAATAAAGTCTTCCTCCTAAGGCCGACAAGTGACCAGGCCTGAGAAGAGGTAAATATGTGTCAGCCATATACTTATACGTTTTCTTTCGGTAGATCTGGGGAACCGCATCACAGAACTCAACAAGAACGTCATCCGCCTCCAGTCGGAGGTGAAACACTTGCGTCGCTCAGTCGGTGATAACGGAGTCCCCGGGAACCCCAAGGAGAACGAAAACGTACTGAGCCGCTACATAATGAAAGTGAAGAACAGCTTCCAGAGCTACGACCAAGAGTCCATCAGCTCGGGCAAGGACTCGTCTGACATGACCTCACCTCAGGACGAGTCAGGGATTGTGCCAGACGACGACTGCCCTCCGTACCCCGACGAGGTCCCGGCTACTAACCAAGCGGATGAGGAGGAAGCAATGTGAGGATCCAGGGAATTAACGCGCTGAACATCTGGGTGGGCGATGTCAAGGTTTCAGGTAGTGGACCGAACCAACCAAACGTCCCGCCCCTGATAAACGCCGTAATAAGAGTCAGGTAACAGAGTCACATAGGGGTCCGTTATACGAGGTCAGGCTAGAGACAACACGTAGCGTAATGTACTGGATTTCTGTCTTCTTTGTCTCCTAAAACAGAGAAACTACCAAACCACAATATAATGACGTTTCCTTAGTCCCACCGTGTCGATAGGGAGGGCGGAGCTAATAATCAATGAGCCGCGCGGCGTGTCTGACCACACAATATCACATCGTGGCCACAATGTATCATCATATAAATAATAACTTAAAAATAAACAAAAGCACACACTTACATGAAGGTCCACATCCAGAACCGTCCGTGCGATCATCAGAGTCAAGACTAGCAAAGGTCACCACCCACAGAACCTTAAAGGAACACACTATTAAAAAACATAACGGTCCCTTTTGTTGCCCTTAAATAATTGGTCGTATCCTGCTGACGCCTCTGCACAATTATCTTTTAATTATTTATTATTTTTTGGGTGGTTTTCCTCCCCTTTTCCCCCTCGCTGCGCGCTGCTCCTCCTCTTCAGCTCATAGATTCCCAAACCCGGAAGTCCTTGAAGCTTTTCTGCTCAGTTTGTGCTCCTATACAATTTGTGTGGTGTGGGTGCCGCATATCACGCAACGCTGCGGGACTCGCACACTCTACATACACAAGTTCCGTAGCGCCTGCGCAGAGTGATGGGTTGGAGCTGCACGCGCATGCACAGATCTGATCCATCGCTGCCTCACTGAGAACGCTCGCTACAGCGACTGGTCTCACAGGGTGATGTCGCCCGCTCTCTGCATGTGACATCACTAGTGACCGATCTGGTGACCGGCAGCTGGGAAATTCAAAATCCTGGCTGCTGGTGATGCTGGGTGGGGTGGAGGAAACTCCTCCGCTTCATCGCACATTTTTGCCAGATTAGGGGAACAGGGAGAGCCTCTATACATCCTGGCTACTTTAAAACGATTAACTGGTCACCGTGAGTAAAGCGTCCCTTTAATATCTGCTCTTTACTCATTGCGTCATTGTAACATTTTATTCCATGTTTGGATCATTAACAATTAAACATGGAGACTAGTCCGGAGCGTTTTAATGAAATGAATAGTTCATCATAATCCATGTCATTAAAGGTACTGTAAGATCTCTCGTCGGTTCCCGAGCGTCCGTCATGTCTGTCTCTGATGTCATTATGAGGTTTTAATTTTAGGTTTAGTTTTATGGATTCGTTTTAGGTTTGGGGTTTTGTGTTTTAGCTTTTGTTTGCGTTTAGTTTTGGTACAGTTTGTTATAGAGTTGGGGATGAGAGTTCTGATGAAGGGCTGTGTTGTGTCATTAACCCCTTCACTACCAAGCACTTTTTGTTGGAATAAATAGCACCGTCACATTTATTTGAAACCTGAATGCGCAGTCGACATTTAAATCCAAGGTAAAACAGAGATTGTTATTGTGAGATGATTAAAAGATTAAAATTAAGTCAGTTATCTGATTTTTTTCCTGCATAGGGTTTTCCTTCACAGAAATATCACTGGGATGAAAGGTTGTAAACTCTAAATGGCATCCCTTATATGGCACAGTGTCACACAGGGACAGGATCAGCATACAGGCAGAAATGGCCTTTGTGTCAGTAAATGTGCTGCAAACTGATAATAAGATGGTGAGATCTCCTGCTTACACAGGGTCTGTATTATCAGCATACAGGCAGATGCAGTAAATATGCTACAGACAGATAATAAAATGGTGAGATCTCCTGCTTATGGGGATTTGTAGTGATCAGAATGAGATTATTAGCAATGCTATATCTGTATGTGCCGCATAATGCCTGTGTGTGGCAATTACAGCAACACCTTGTATCTGTATGTGCTGCATATTGCCTGTGTATGGCAATTACAGCAACACCTTGTAACTGTATGTGCTGCATAATGCCTGTGTATGGCAATTACAGCAACACCTTGTATCTGTATGTGCCGCATAATGCCTGTGTATGGCAATTACAGCAACACCTTGTATCTGTATGTGCCGCATAATGCCTGTGTATGACAATTACAGCAACACCTTGTATCTGTATGTGCCGCATAATACCTGTGTATGGCAATTACAGCAACACCTTGTATCTGTATGTGCTGCATAATGCCTGTGTGTGGCAATTACAGCAACACCTTGTATCTGTATTTGCTGCATAATGCCTGTGTATGGCAATTACAGCAATACCTTGTATCTGTATGTGCCGCATAATGCCTGTGTATGGCAATTACAGCAACACCTTGTATCTGTATGTGCTGCATAATGCCTGTGTATGGCAATTACAGCAACACCTTGTATCTGTATGTGCTGCATAATGCCTGTGTATGGCTATTACAGTAACACCTTGTATCTGTATGTGCTGCATAATGCCTGTGTGTGGCAATTACAGCAACACCTTGTATCTGTATGTGCTGCATAATGCCTGTGTATGGTAATTACAGCAACACCTTGTATCTGCTGTATGTGCTGCATAATGCCTGTGTATGGCAATTACAGTAACTAGGCTTGTGCACCGATTTTTTTTCGGTTCGATTCGGTTCGATTTTTCGGATTTTTCAACTTTTCGATTCGGCTCGTTTCGACCGATTTCTGTTTCGATTCGGTTCGGCTCGATTTGTTTTTCGTTTACTTTTTTTTCGTGTCACTTGGCTATGTTTTCGGAATTTCGACCATTTTTCGTATTTTCGTGTCACTTTGCTCGTTTTTTGTATCGACTTTTCGTAAGTTCGGAAATTTTCGTTTTTTCGAAACGTCTGTTCTCGTTTCAAAGCAATAAATTTCGATTTGACACATTTCAAGTCCATTCGAAAATTCCGAAAATATTTCGTTTCGGCTCGGAAAACTTTTCGGATCTGTCATTTTCGGATCTAAAAATTTTCGGAAATTCGGCCGCATCCGAAAACACGAATCGGGAAATTTCGTGAAAATTACGAAATTCCGAAACCCGAAACGCACATCCCTACCATACACAGGCATTATGCGGCACATACAGATACAAGGTGTTGCTGTAATTGCCATACACCGGCATTATGCAGCACATACAGATACAAGGTGTTACTATGGCAATTACAGCAACACCTTGTATCTGTATGTGCCGCATAATGCCTTCATATGGTAATTACAGCAACACCTTGTATCTGTATGTGCTGCATAATGCCTGTGTATGGCAATTACAGCAACACCTTGTATCTATATGTGCTGCATAATGCCTGTGTGTGGAAATTACAGCAACACCTTGTATCTATATGTGCTGCATAATGCCTGTGTGTGGAAATTACAGCAACACCTTGTATCTGTATGTGCTGCATAATGCCTGTGTATGACAATTACAGCAACACCTTGTATCTGTATGTGCTGCATAATGCCTGTGTGTGGCAATTACAGCAACACCTTGTATCTGTATGTGCTGCATAATGCCTATGTATGGCAATTACAGCAACACCTTGTATCTGTATGTGCGCATAATGCCTGTGGTATGCAATTACAGCAACACCTTGTATCTGTATGTGCCGCATAATGCCTGTGTGTGGCAATTACAGCAACACCTTGTATCTGTATGTGTGCCGCATAATGCCTGTGTATGAAATTACAGCAACACCTTGTATCTGTATGTGCTGCATAATGCCTGTGTATGGCAATTACAGCAACACCTTGTATCTATATGTGCTGCATAATGCCTGTGTGTGGAAATTACAGCAACACCTTGTATCTGTATGTGCTGCATAATGCCTGTGTATGACAATTACAGCAACACCTTGTATCTGTATGTGCTGCATAATGCCTGTGTGTGGCAATTACAGCAACACCTTGTATCTGTATGTGCTGCATAATGCCTATGTATGGCAATTACAGCAACACCTTGTATCTGTATGTGCCGCATAATGCCTGTGTATGCAATTACAGCAACACCTTGTATCTGTATGTGCCGCATAATGCCTGTGTGTGGCAATTACAGCAACACCTTGTATCTGTATGTGCCGCATAATGCCTGTGTATGACAATTACAGCAACACCTTGTATCTGTATGTGCCGCATAATGCCTGTGTATGGCAATTACAGCAACACCTTGTATCTGTATGTGCTGCATATTGCCTGTGTGTGGCAATTACAACAACACCTTGTATCTGTATGTGCCGCATAATGCCTGTGTGTGGCAATTAACAACACACCTTGTATCTGTATGTGCCGCATAATGCCTGTGTATGCAATTACAGCAACACCTTGTATCTGTATGTGCCGCATAATGCCTGTGTGTGGCAATTACAGCAACACCTTGTATCTGTATGTGCCGCATAATGCCTGTGTATGACAATTACAGCAACACCTTGTATCTGTATGTGCCGCATAATGCCTGTGTATGGCAATTACAGCAACACCTTGTATCTGTATGTGCTGCATATTGCCTGTGTGTGGCAATTACAACAACACCTTGTATCTGTATGTGCCGCATAATGCCTGTGTGTGGCAATTACAACAACACTTGTATCTGTATGTGCGCATAATGCCTGTGTATGACAATTACAGCAACACCTTGTATCTTATGTGTATGTGCCGCATAATGCCTGTGTATGGCAATTACAGCAACACCTTGTATCTGTATGTGCTGCATATTGCCTGGTGTGTGGCAATAACAAACACCTTGTATCTGTATGTGCCGCATAATGCCTGTGTGTGGCAATTACAACAACACCTTGTATCTGTATGTGCCGCATAATGCCTGTGTATGGCAATTACAACAACACCTTGTATCTGTATGCGCTGCATAATGCCTGTGTGTGGAAATTACAGCAACACCTTGTATCTGTATGTGCTGCATAATGCCTGTGTATGACAATTACAGCAACACCTTGTATCTGTATGTGCTGCATAATGCCTGTGTATGGCAATTACAGCAACACCTTGTATCTGTATGTGCTGCATAATGCCTGTGTATGGCAATTACAGCAACACCTTGTATCTGTATGTGCTGCATAATGCCTGTGTATGGCAATTACAGCAACACCTTGTATCTGTATGTGCTGCATAATGCCTGTGTGTGGCAATTACAGCAACACCTTGTATTTGTATGTGCTGCATAATGCCTGTGTGTGGGCAATACACAGCAACACCTTGTATCTGTATGTGCTGCATAATGCCTGTGTGTGTAATTACAGCAACACCTTGTATCTGTATGTGCTGCATAATGCCTGTGTATGGCAAAACAAACACCTTGTATCTGTATGTGCTGCATAATGCCTGTGTATGGCAATTACAGCAACACCTTGTATCTGTATGTGCCGCATAATGCCTGTGTATGCAATTACAGCAACACCTTGTATCTGTATGTGCCGCATAATGCCTGTGTGTGGCAATTACAGCAACACCTTGTATCTGTATGTGCTGCATAATGCCTGTGTATGACAATTACAGCAACACCTTGTATCTGTATGTGCTGCATAATGCCTGTGTATGGCAATTACAGTGTCACCTTGTATCTGTATGTGCCGCATAATGCCTGTGTATGCAATTACAGCAACACCTTGTATCTGTATGTGCCGCATAATGCCTGTGTGTGGCAATTACAACAACACCTTGTATCTGTATGTGCTGCATAATGCCTATGTATGACAATTACAGCAACACCTTGTATCTGTATGTGCTGCATAATGCCTGTGTATGGAAGGAAAGAGTCTGCTCTTGGAGTGGGGGGGGGGCGGGGGATTAGCCCCAGAAAGAAAGAAAGAAAGCTGTGATTATCTCTCACTGAATAGGTTTCCAGGCAAAAGCCCGGACAGCGGTCCATTCCCAGGCAATGACCAATGGCTCTCATAGCACCCACATTGAGAACCGTTGGATTAACTGGACACTTGCACGAGCATCCAGTCCGCACTAGTCACATGAGCAAAGGTCCATACATTAACTCACCCATACGTCTGCACATACATTATAGGCTGATACATTGGAACACACACACACACACTCTCTCACCCTCACATCAGCATGTACACACACATGAGCATCTGCACGCCGTATACACCACCCCACACACTTCCAGGTCCAATAGTATGTACAAGACATTAATAGAAGACACCATAAAACCATTGGAAGGTGCAGGAACATTCCACTAATTTCATCAGTGCTTTATAAAACTGAAATGTCATTGAACATTGTCCCGATGTGCACGAGCCGAGATCCACTGAGTAGCTCTCAGTTTACACCAGGTGATTGCTGTTACCTTTCTTTAGCTTCATTTACTCAGCGATGCAGAATGAGGCGCGTTTTACAGGTCAGAACTTGTCCAGTGTATTAGGCAACGATACATTGTGTAACATGTTCTTCCTCCAATTAGACACACCTGAGTTGCTACCTGGAAAACGGTTACTAAGAGCCTCCAGGTGATGCACCATTACTGAGAGCCACCAGGTGATGCACAGTTACTGAGAGCCTCCAGGTGATGCACCATTACTGAGAGCCTCCAGGTGATGCACAGTTACTGAGAGCCTCCAGGTGATGCACAGTTACTGAGAGCCTCCAGGTGATGCACAGTTACTGAGAGCCTCCAGGTGATGCACAGTTACTGAGAGCCTCCAGGTGATGCACCATTACTGAGAGCCTACAGGTGATGCACAGTTACTGAGAGCCTCCAGGTGATGCACAGTTACTGAGAGCCTCCAGGTGATGCACCATTACTGAGAGCCTACAGGTGATGCACAGTTACTGAGAGCCTCCAGGTGATGCACTGATACTGAGAGCCACCAGGTGATGCACAGTTACTGAGAGCCTCCAGGTGATGCACCATTACAGAGAGCGTCCAGGTGATGCACCATTACTGGGAGCGTCCAGGTGATGCACCGTTACTGTGAGCCTCCAGGTGATGCACCGCTACTGAGAGCCTCCAGGTGATGCACCGTTACTGGGAGCCTCCAGGTGATGCACCGTTACTGAGAGCCTCCAGGTGATGCACCGTTACTGGGAGCCTCCAGGTGATGCACCGTTACTGAGAGCCTCCAGGTGACGCACCGTTACTGAGAGCCTCCAGGTGATGCACCATTACTGGGAGCGTCCAGGTGATGCACCATTACTGGGAGCCTCCAGGTGATGCACCGTTACTGAGAGCCTCCAGGTGATGCACCGTTACAATAATAATAGAATCCAACATAGAACTGGTGTGGTGATAAACACCCATCCCAAATATTAAGGGATGATAAAAGGGAACACTGGCACAGCACAGGGAGACCTACTTTTGCTTTTTTATTTGGGATTCACTAAACTTCCTCTTCTGGCACTGTCTATATTCTTTAAAGGAACATGTCTCCTTTTCTGTAAGACGCCTCTTATTCTTAGAGAAAAGACAGATGTCACTAAAGAAATGTAGTCCTACCGCGTAGGGTATTTCTTAAAAGAGCAAAGACACAGACGCGGCAAACCCTAAAGGCATAAAAGGAGAGGGCCTAGTAGGAAAGTGCAGATACAAAAAAATTCAGTTGTGTTTGGTGTGACCAGTTTCGGCTTGCAGATATTTTGGATTCAGAAGCAGACAATCTGGTTTTTCGATATTTTCGGAATATTGGAAATGTTAAATTCAGCGCATCTGAGGTTTGAAAGACATTGGTGCATTAGACTGTAGGGCAGCGCTTTTCATGTCATACACATGGGACAAAACCTTTAAAAAATACTTCACACTCATACAATAGGGCCAGTGCTTTTCATACAAGGCACATTTAGCCAAAATTGTGCTGTAGTTTTCTTGTCCTATGAATTTGTCTAGGGAAAAAAAAGGTTGTGTGCCTCGTTCAGTTATTGTAACGGGGAGCCCCCTATAGGGTGAGGGGGAACCCCCAATCTGCAGAGATGAAGCCTTAAGGACAGGTATACAGCTTCCAGGGAACAAACCAAGATATTAACAGAAACTAGAGAGATCCCTAAGCCCTGACTGAGATCCTTGAAAGATGGTCTCGAAATACTAACTAGGCTAGGTTTGCAAGATGAATAAAACATAAACCAGACAGACAATAAATGCAGGTATACAGATTCCAGGGAACAAACCAAGATATTAACAGAAACTAGAAAGATCCCTAAGCCCTGACTGAGATCCTTGAAAGGTGGTCTCGAAATACTAACTAGACTAGGTTTGCAAGACGAACAAAACATAAACCAGACAGACAATAAATGCAGGCATACAGATTCCTAAGCACGGTACAGTACAGGGGACAGACAGAAGAGAGATCCAAATACAAGAGCCAAAGGTCATACACGGAATATCATACTAGAGGGGTCAGGCAAGAGAGGGATCCTAAATACATGAGCCAGAGGTCATACACAGCAAATCAAAGTAAACCAGCATACAGGGACTAGGTATGAAAGACTATCCTGGTCCAAGGATCAAGGGGAGTCCTGGTCGTACTTATAGGGCAGAACAGGTCATGTGACCGCAGACCAATTGGCCCAACAGATGGCCTGCAGGCTGAAAACAAAAAACAAACAGGAATCCCTGCTACCACCAGCAGGGGGCAAGGCCGAGACGTGACATAACCCCCTCCCTTACGGGTGACCTCCTGGGCACCCAAGAAAGAAAACATGGATGGCACGAAAACGGATAAGACCAGTCACCAGTACCCATTGGAATCCCGCTCAGACTCAGAGTAGTCAGTTTGTGCCTGAGCAAGCAAAGCTCTTTCATAAACCCCCAGGTCCTCTCTGCAGATCACTGCACCGTTAGAGGCCCGTACACAACCTTCGGTAACCGGGCTAGAGTCTCGTACCGGAGGATCCGACGGCATGAGTACCTTGGACCTGGAACGGAGTGAATCTTCCGTCCCATGTTGTTTACGGTTAGTCCTCTTGCGTCTCCTGGACCGTGATCTAGGAGTTCCGTCCACACTATGGTACATAGAGGTATTAGAGGTACTGCCAGATCCAGTGACGGTAGTCGTGCCCTGAGATTGTATATTACAACCCACAGTGGAACCACTAGACACAGTGGACTTACTGTCTACCCCAGAGACAATGACCTTTCCATTAAACGTGGCCCGACCGATACAGTACAGGGTGTGTGCATGACTGGTACACTCTCGGGATATGGGACATCACCAGGACATGGTACAGTTGGCGCCACAACAGTCTTACACCTCTCCCCAGGAGGAGTATATTGTGGATCATCTGAATCAGAGTCTTCCAACAGCCCTTTCAGAATGTCAGGGTGTCTCTGGAGCACTACCCAGTGCCTCTCACGCATCCAAAAGCCAGAAGGCGTCCGTATATATTCCGTGGGAACACAATGTGATTTAGGGATCTCAATACCCTTTAAACCACCAGCTTGCTGAATTTCCCTGATTACTGTGCGGAGTAAGGCAACCTCGGACTTAGAGGGTGTAGTATCAATGGAACCAGAACAAAGTGTGGCAGTTTCAGAACCAGATTGGCTAGGGTTGATCACCTTTTCTTGTCTTCTCTTAGACTTTGTGACCACCTCACAAGGCTTGACAATGGTGGGGACAACACTGGACTCACTGTGGGGCAAGGGCACAGTGGTCTCATGTGCCAATCCAGGCACGTCGGCCTCATAACAAAACGTGGTCACAGCTGTCTCGTCTAACCTGGGTGCAGCTGTCATTGCTGACATACAGCTTGTCCCGGACACCACTGGCAAGGTACCAGCCTCAGGCATCACAAATGACATATTGTCAGTACCCGACATGGCTGGCTTCTCATTACCAGTACCCGACATGGCTGTCTTCTCATTACCAGTACCCGACATGGCTGGCTTTGTGTCAGGGGAAGCAGACGTGGCTGGCTTCGTGCCAGGGGGAACAGACATGGCTGGCTTCGTGCCAGTGGATACAGACATGGCTGGGTTCATGCCAGTAGATACAGACATGGCTGGCTTCATGCCAGTGGATACAGACATGGCTGGCTTCATGCCAGTAGATACAGACATGGCTGGCTTTTTGCCAGGGGAAGCGGACATGGCTGGCTTTTCATTGCCAGTGGGAACAGACATGGCTGGCTTCGTGCCAGTAGCTACAGACATGGCTGGCATTTCATTACCAGTAAGAACAGGCATGGCTGGCAGCGTGCCAGTGGATACAGACATAGCTGGCTTCGTGCCAGTAGATACAAACATGGCTGGTTTCGTGCCAGTAGATACAGACATGGCTGGCTTCATGCCAGTGGATACAGACATGGCTGGCTTCATGCCAGTAGATACAGACATGGCTGGCTTCGTGCCAGTAGCTACAGGCATGGCTGGCTTTTCATTACCAGTGAGAACAGGCATGGCTGGCAGCGTGCCCGTGGATACAGACATGGCTGGCTTCGTGCCGGTAGATACAGACATGGCTGGCATCTCATTGCCAGTGGGAACAGGCATAGCTGGCTTTTCATTACCAGTGAGAACAGGCATGGCTGGCAGCGTGCCAGTGGATACAGACATGGCTGGCTTCGTGCCAGTAGAAACAGACATGGCTGGCATTTCGTCGCCAGTGGGAACAGGCATGGCTGGCTTTTCATTACCAGTGAGAACAGGCATGGCTGGCAGCGTGCCAGTGGATACAGACATGGCTGGCTTCGTGCCGGTAGATACAGACATGGCTGGCATCTCATTGCCAGTGGGAACAGGCATAGCTGGCTTTTCATTACCAGTAAGAACAGGCATGGCTGGCAGCGTGCCAGTGGATACAGACATGGCTGGCATTTCATTGCCAGTGGGAACAGGCATGGCTGGCAGCGTGCCAGTGGATACAGACATGGCTGGCATCATGCTAGTGGATACAGACATGGCTGGCATCGTGCCGGTGGATACAGACATGACTGGCTTCGTGCCAGTAGATACAGACATGGCTGGCATCGTGCCAGTAGATACAGACATGGCTGGCATCGTGCCAATAGATACAGACATGGCTGGCATCTCATTGCCAGTGGGAACAGGCATGGCTGGCAGCGTGCCAGTGGATACAGACATGGCTGGCTTTTCATTACCAGTGAGAACAGGCATGGCTGGCAGCGTGCCAGTGGATACAGACATGGCTGGCATTTCATTGCCAGTGGGAACAGGCATGGCTGGCTTTTCATTACCAGTGAGAACAGGCATGGCTGGCAGCGTGCCAGTGGATACAGACATGGCTATTCTGCCAGTCTGGATGCCTATGGAGGACACACCAGTACCTCCATAGCGATACCTGGATATATGGTTCCCCTGCCATTGCTTAACAGGTTTTAATACACAATGCTCAATAGTGTGATTTGGATCTGCACAATAAAAACAGAGACCATACAACCTGCGTCTTTCCTTCTCATATATGGATTTGCAAGTAGTGCAGGGTGGTGCTGCATCGTTAGCTGCAGCAGGTGATAGGCTCAGAGCCTCCATTAACCTCTGCAGCTCTTTCAGCATAGCAAGCACCAAGTTCAATACAGCTTCATACATATGAGACATACCTGCCAGCTTCTATTTGGGACCAGGATAATGTAACGGGGAGCCCCCTATAGGGTGAGGGGGAACCCCCAATCTGCAGAGATGAAGCCTTAAGGACAGGTATACAGCTTCCAGGGAACAAACCAAGATATTAACAGAAACTAGAGAGATCCCTAAGCCCTGACCGAGATCCTTGAAAGATGGTCTCGAAATACTACCTAGGCTAGGTTTGCAAGATGAATAAAACATAAACCAGACAGACAATAAATGCAGGTATACAGATTCCAGGGAACAAACCCAGATATTAACAGAAACTAGAAAGATCCCTAAGCCCTGACTGAGATCCTTGAAAGGTGGTCTCGAAATACTAACTAGACTAGGTTTGCAAGACGAACAAAACATAAACCAGACATACGATGAATGCAGACATACAGATTCCTAAGCACGGTACAGTACAGGGGACAGACAGAAGAGAGATCCAAATACAAGAGCCAAAGGTCATACACGGAATATCATACTAGAGGGGTCAGACAAGAGAGGGATCCTAAATACATGAGCCAGAGGTCATACACAGCAAATCAAAGTAAACCAGCATACAGGGACTAGGCAAGAAAGACTATCCTGGTCCAAGGATCAAGGGGAGTCCTGGTCGTACTTATAGGGCAGAACAGGTCATGTGACCGCAGACCAATTGGCCCAACAGATGGCCTGCAGGCTGAAAACAAAAAACAAACAGGAATCCCTGCTACCACCAGCAGGGGGCAAGGCCGAGACGTGACAGTTATTTCGATCTGTGGATATCTTTGAGGTGGTCACCCCATGGATCATGATGGCCCTTTCTGGCCTTGCATGATGGCCCGGTCTGGCCTTGCTCTATATTTTGGAATTGCTAATTATCGTAGATTTAGTAAAGAAAAGAGATGCAAAATATTCGCCTCCTGTCTTTATTAAAATTACGATTATTCTGGCACCAAGGTTGGAATGATCCACAATTATCGTATTAAGTGGTCATGGTGGCAGGATTATGTCCTTCCTTTCTGCCCAGAGACAGGTTTTTGAACTGTAGGACTCACTTTCACCATGAAGTTCAGTAGTCATTGGGTGCTGGACAGCCTTCAGGGATTTGGGACCTCACAGGTCCAAACCTATGTCCACGATCTATGACACGCTGCCACGATACAAGAAGTGGGCTTGTTTTAGCCAAAACCTTGTGGTTGTGGTTGTCCAATAAATCAGTCTGAAAAGGGAGGTTGAGTCAGTGCCTGGGCCAGGTCTTTTCACACCATCATCACTTCAATCAGTTTATGAAGTCTGTGTCATTTTAATCCAGTCATTGCATAGCTCTGGTTTTAAATCCTCACTCAGATCCTTCCACGGTTTGAAACTGGCAACAAAAAACAGACACTTTGTTTTGCATTTTGTTTAAAGATGCAAAATCCATTTTCCCCCAAAAAGTATAAACATTGCGTGAATATATGGTCTATGCTGCATAGCGGAAAACGCACCCTCACATCACCGCGAAGAACCAGTGGCCCATTTCTGCAAAATTAAAAATAAATCCTAATAAAAAAAAAATCTAGTTTATTTTTATCCACCCTAATTTCTAGTAATGTTATTGAGCGCACCCTCCGCCATGGAGCTTCTCAGTATCATTGGGTACACAGTCCTGTTTTCGATAATGGTCTCTGACCAAAGCTGTTGCAATTGTACCCTTGATTAGGTTTTATTTCTTTCTCAAAGTCCTTTGTGAAAAGGCAGCTACTCTCAGGGACAGCAGGAAGATCGGGATGACGCTGGTGGCACCAGTAGAGGTTCAGGAGTCGGATCAAGCCTATATTGTAACACCAAGCAGTCCGTCCACTGCACGGTTAATTTCCCTCTGCGCATGAAGATGTGCAGCGCGTGGACAGGAGATGAAGTGATGAAGAGCAGGACATACGGCAGAATCGCATTGACTTTTCTTGCAGTTATTTATCAAGTCGTGTTTATTTCACCCATTTCTTCTTGTCCAAAGCAGATCCTCCAGTTTATTAAAAGCCCAAAATTATGTATTTTTTAAAAATATATTAATTTGCACACTTAAGTAAACATGCATAGATTTGGTTGTAAAATAAAATCTGCATCTCCAGGCCCCCCCCATCCATGTCATCTTATAAACAGGTCCAAGTATCGGCGAGGTGCCCGATTCCCAGTAACGGCGAGGCAGAGGCGTCCGATTCCCATTAACGGCGAGCCATCCGATTCCCAGTAACGGCGAGGCAGAGGTGTCCGATTCCCAGTAACGGCGAGGCATCCGATTCCCAGTAACGACGAGTCAGAGGTGTCCGATTCCCAGTAACAGCAGAGGCATCCGATTCCCAGTAAACGGCGAGGCAGAGGTGTCCAATTCCCAGTAACGGCGAGGCATCCGATTCCCAGTAACGACGAGTCAGAGGTGTCCGATTCCCAGTAACGGCGAGGCAGAGGCGTCCGATTCCCACTAACGGCGAGGCATCCAATTCCCAATAACGGTGAGTCAGAGGCGTCTGATTCCCAGTAATGGCGAAGCAGAGGCGTCCGATTCCCAGTAATGGTGAGGCAGAGGCAACCGATTCCCAGTAACAGCGAGGCAGAGGTGTCCGATTCCCAGTAAACCGTGAGACAGAGGTGTCCGATTCCCAGTAACGGCGAGGCAGAGGTGTCCGAATCCCAGTAACAGCGAGGCAGAGGTGTCTGATTCCCAGTAACGGCGAGGCAGAGGTGCCAGATTCCCAGTAGCGGCAATGCAGAAGTGTCCGATTCCCAGTAACGGCGAGGCAGAGGTGTCAGATTCCCAGTAACGGCGAGGCATCCGATTCCCAGTAACGGCGAGGCAGAGGTGTCCGATTCCCAGTAACGGCGAGGCAGAGGCGTCCGATTCCCAGTAACGGCGAGGCAGAGGCGTCCGATTCCCACTAACGGCGAGGCATCCAATTCCCAGTAACGGCGAGGCAGAGGCGTCTGATTCCCAGTAATGGCGAAGCAGAGGCGTCCGATTCCCAGTAATGGCGAGGCAGAGGCAACCGATTCCCAGTAACAGCGAGGCAGAGGTGTCCGATTCCCAGTAAACGGTGAGGCAGAGGCGTCCGATTCCCAGTAACGGCGAGGCAGAGGCGCCCGATTCCCAGTAACGGCGAGGCAGAGGCGCCCGATTCCTAGTAACGGCGAGGCAGAGGTGCCCGATTCCCAGTAACGGCAAGGCAGAGATGCCCGATTCCCGGTAACAGCGAGGCAGAGGTGCCTGATTCCCAGTAACGGTGAGGTGTCCGATTCCCAGTAACGACGAGGCAAAGGCGTCCGATTCCCAGTAACGGTGAGGTGTCCGATTCCCAGTAACGGCGAGGCATCCGATTCCCAGTAACGGCGAGGCATCCGATTCCCAGTAACGGTGAGCCATCCGATTCCCAGTAACGGCGAGGCATCCGATTCCCAGTAACGGCGAGGCATCCGATTCCCAGTAACGGCGAGGCATCCGATTCCCAGTAACGGCGAGGCATCCGATTCCCAGTAACAGTGAGGCATCCGATTCCCAGTAACGGCGAGGCATCCGATTCCAGTAACGGCGAGGCAGAGGCGTCCGATTCCCAGGAACGGCGAGGCAGAGGCGTCCGATTCCCAGCAACGGTGAGGCAGAGGTGCCGATTCCCAGTAATGGCGAGGCAGAGGCATCCGATTCCCAGTAATGGCGAGGCAGAGGTGCCCGATTCCCAGTAACGGTGAGGCAGAGGTGCCCGATTCCCAGTAACGGCAAGGCAGAGGTGCCCGATTCCCAGTAACGGCGAGGCAGAGGTGCCCAATTCCCAGTAACGGCGAGGCAGTGGTGCCCGATTCCCAGTAACGGCAGAGGCAGAGGCGTCTGAATCCCAGTAACGGCGAGGCAGAGGCATCCGATTCCCAGTAACGGCGAGGCAGAGGTGTCCATTTCCCAGTAACGGCAGAGGCATTCGATTCCCAGTAACAGCGAGGCAGAGGTGTCCGATTCCCAGTAACAGTGAGGCATCCGATTACCAGTAACGGCGAGGCATCCGATTCCCAGTATTGGTGAGGCATCCGATTCCCAGTAACGGCGAGGCATCCGATTCCCAGTAACGGTGAGGCATCTGATTCCCAGTAACGGCGAGGCAGAAGCGTCCGATTCCCAGTAACGGCGAGGCAGAGGCGTCGATTCCCAGTAACGGCGAGGCAGAGGCACCCGATTCCCAGTAACGGCGAGGCAGAGGCGCCCGATTCCTAGTAACGGCGAGGCAGAGGTGCCCGATCCCCAGTAACGGCAAGGCAGAGATGCCCGATTCCGGTAACAGCGAGGCAGAGGTGCCTGATTCCCAGTAACGGTGAGGTGTCCGATTCCCAGTAACGGCGAGGCAGAGGTGTCCGATTCCCAGTAACGGCGAGGCAGAAGCGTCCGATTCCCAGTAACGGCGAGGCAGAGGCGTCCGATTCCCAGTAACGGCGAGGCAGAGGCACCCGATTCCCAGTAACGGCGAGGCAGAGGCGCCCGATTCCTAGTAACGGCGAGGCAGAGGTGCCCGATCCCCAGTAACGGCAAGGCAGAGATGCCCGATTCCCGGTAACAGCGAGGCAGAGGTGCCTGATTCCCAGTAACGGTGAGGTGTCCGATTCCCAGTAACGGCGAGGCAGAGGTGTCCGATTCCCAGTAACGGCGAGGCAGAGGCGTCCGATTCCCAGTAACGGCGAGGCAGAGGCGTCCGATTCCCAGTAACGGCGAGGCAGAGGCGTCCGATTCCCACTAACGGCGAGGCATCCAATTCCCAGTAACGGCGAGGCAGAGGCGTCTGATTCCCAGTAATGGCGAAGCAGAGGCGTCCGATTCCCAGTAATGGCGAGGCAGAGGCAACCGATTCCAGTAACAGCGCGAGGCAGAGGTGGTGATTCCCAGTAAACGGTGAGGCAGAGGCGTCCGATTCCCAGTAACGGCGAGGCAGAGGCGCCCGATTCCCAGTAACGGCGAGGCAGAGGCGCCCGATTCCTAGTAACGGCGAGGCAGAGGTGCCCGATTCCAGTAACGGCAAGGCAGAGATGCCCGATTCCCGGTAACAGCGAGGCAGAGGTGCCTGATTCCCAGTAACGGTGAGGTGTCCGATTCCCAGTAACGACGAGGCAAAGGCGTCCGATTCCCAGTAACGGTGAGGTGTCCGATTCCCAGTAACGGCGAGGCATCCGATTCCCAGTAACGGCGAGGCATCCGATTCCCAGTAACGGTGAGCCATCCGATTCCCAGTAACGGCGAGGCATCCGATTCCCAGTAACGGCGAGGCATCCGATTCCCAGTAACGGCGAGGCATCCGATTCCCAGTAACGGCGAGGCATCCGATTCCCAGTAACAGTGAGGCATCCGATTCCCAGTAACGGCGAGGCATCCGATTCCCAGTAACGGCGAGGCAGAGGCGTCCGATTCCCAGGAACGGCGAGGCAGAGGCGTCCGATTCCCAGCAACGGTGAGGCAGAGGTGCCCGATTCCCAGTAATGGCGAGGCAGAGGCATCCGATTCCCAGTAATGGCGAGGCAGAGGTGCCCGATTCCCAGTAACGGTGAGGCAGAGGTGCCCGATTCCCAGTAACGGCAAGGCAGAGGTGCCCGATTCCCAGTAACGGCGAGGCAGAGGTGCCCAATTCCCAGTAACGGCGAGGCAGTGGTGCCCGATTCCCAGTAACGGCAGAGGCAGAGGCGTCTGAATCCCAGTAACGGCGAGGCAGAGGCATCCGATTCCCAGTAACGGCGAGGCAGAGGTGTCCATTTCCCAGTAACGGCAGAGGCATTCGATTCCCAGTAACAGCGAGGCAGAGGTGTCCGATTCCCAGTAACAGTGAGGCATCCGATTACCAGTAACGGCGAGGCATCCGATTCCCAGTATTGGTGAGGCATCCGATTCCCAGTAACGGCGAGGCATCCGATTCCCAGTAACGGTGAGGCATCTGATTCCCAGTAACGGCGAGGCAGAAGCGTCCGATTCCCAGTAACGGCGAGGCAGAGGCGTCCGATTCCCAGTAACGGCGAGGCAGAGGCACCCGATTCCCAGTAACGGCGAGGCAGAGGCGCCCGATTCCTAGTAACGGCGAGGCAGAGGTGCCCGATCCCCAGTAACGGCAAGGCAGAGATGCCCGATTCCCGGTAACAGCGAGGCAGAGGTGCCTGATTCCCAGTAACAGCGAGGCAGTGGTGCCCGATTCCCAGTAATGGCAGAGGCGTCCGATTCCCAGTAACGGCGAGCCATCTGATTCCCAGTGACGGCAGAGGTGTCCGATTCCCCGTAACAGCGAGGCAGAGGCGTTCGATTCCCAGTAACGGCGAGGCGTCCGATTCCCAGTAACGGCGAGGCGTCCGATTTCCAGTAAACAGCAATGCAGAAGTGTACGATTTTGAATAACGGCGAGGCAGAGGTGTCCGATTCCCAGTAACGGCGAGGCGTCCGATTCCCAGTAACGGCGAGGCGTCCGATTCCCAGTAAACAGCAATGCAGAAGTGTACGATTTTGAATAACGGCGAGGCAGAGGCGTCCGATTCCCAGTAACGGCGAGGCGTCCGATTCCCAGTAAACAGCAATGCAGAAGTGTACGATTTTGAATAACGGCGAGGCAGAGGCGTCCGATTCCCAGTAACGGCGAGGCGTCCGATTCCCAGTAGACAGCAATGCAGAAGTGTACGATTTTGAATAACGGCGAGGCAGAGGTGTCCGATTCCCAGTAACGGCAATGCAGAAGTGTCCGATTCTGAATAACAGCAATGCAGAGGTGTAGGATTCCCAGTGACGGCGAGGCTGAGGTGTCCGTTTCTCAGTAACGGCAGAGGCATCCGATTCCCAGTAACAGCGAGGCAGAGGTGTCCGATTCCCAGTAACAGCGAGGCATCCAATTCCCAGTAATGGCGAGGCAGAGGCATCCGATTCCCAGTAACAACGAGGCATCCGATTCCCAGTAACGGCGAGGCATTCGATTCCCAGTAACGGCGAGGCATCCGATTCCCAGTAACGGCGACGCATCCGATTCCCAGTAACAGCGAGGCAGAGGCGTCCGATTCCCAGTAACGGCGAGGCAGAGGCGCCCGAGTCCCAGTAACGGCGAGGTTGAGGCGCCCGATTCCCAGTAAAGGCGAGACAGAGGTGCCCGATTGTCATGGAGCTGATGTAACGCTCCATGCTTCAATACACCTAAGAGACTTTATGTTCATTTATATCGTGTGATTTTAAATATATTTTCGTTTGGTTTTAATTTAAATTAGTTTAGTGTAAAATGGCGTAACTTTAGTTTTAAATATACTTATATTCCTGTAGGTAAATGTGTTTCTGTATAGCCAGTAAACAAGCTTTACTGCTGTGTAATTTATGCAACAGGGTTTTTCCCCTTATCTGGCTGCATATTTGATTCAAGAAGTCTGTGATAGTGTTTGTCTTTAATCTGATGTGTTAGAACAATAGGTTATGCAAATGTTGTGTGAGCTAAAGGCTAAAGAATGTTTATTGTAAATACCTAACTGACATAATGTAATTAGCATATTGGTAGGACGTTGTGCGTCATTTATGCAAATTATTACTGTTGGATTTCAGCATAAATGGTGGCGTTTTTGTTCATTAAAAGTCAGAACTCTCAGAGACAGAGAGAGAATCCTGTTTTAAAGCATACAGCCGCATCTGGGGTTTTATTTCAGCAACGCTACCCTATACACTCAACCTCAGAAGGCACCGAGCGGCCTTCTGGAAATTCCTAACGGCTCCAGGCAGAGGAACAGAAGCAGGCGGGTCAAGCTGCTCAAGGACAGCGCTCCCAGTAGCCGGGCTGACCGCAACGAAGGGGTGTATGGAGAGTCAGGACAGGCGGAAGATAACGGTTCCGTCACACCGATTCCCAGTAACGGCGAGGCAGAGGTGTCCGATTCCCAGTAACGGCAAGGCAGAGGTGCCCGATTCCCAGTAACGGCGAGGCAGAGGTGTCCGATTCCCAGTAACGGCAGAGGCATCCGATTCCCAGTAATGGCGAGGCAGAGGCGTCCGATTCCCAGTAATGGCAAGGCATCCAATTCCCAATAACGGCGAGGCAGAGGCGTCCGATTCCCAGTAACGGCAAGGCATCCAATTCCCAATAACGGCGAGGCAGAGGCAACCGATTCCCAGTAACAGCGAGGCAGAGGTGTCCGATTCCCAGTAAACGGTGAGACAGGTGTCCGATTCCCAGTAACGGCGAGGCAGAGGTGTCCGATTCCCAGTAACGGCGAGGCAGAGGTGTCCGATTCCCAGTAACGGCGAGGCAGAGGTGTCCGATTCCCAGTAACAGCGAGGCAGAGGTGTCCGATTCCCAGTAACGGCAAGGCAGAGGTGCCCGATTCCCAGTAACGGCAAGGCAGAGGTGTCCGATTCCCAGTAACGGCGAGCCATCAGATTCCCAGTGACGGCAGAGGTGTCCGATTCCCAGTAACAGCGAGGCAGAGGCATCAGATTCCCAGTATCGGCGAGGCGTCGGATTCCCAGTAACGGCGTTTCAGAGGCGTCCGATTCCCAGTAACGGCGAGGCAGAGGCGTCTGATTCCCAGTAACGGCGAGGCAGAGGCGTCCGATTCCCAGTCCTACAGACTTGGATTGGCAGACCAGGGATTTTGGAAGCATCGGCTTCTGCCAACGCCAAGACTCAAACAAAATATGCCTCCGCACCAACCGTGACCGTCAACCCACCCTCAAGTAAGGCTAAAAAGAAGCGGAGGGGTGGACGGGTGAAAGAAATGGAGGTGGTGCTGGAGAGCAAATGCAAATGTTGTGACCCGCTTCGAAGGGAGGTAGAGACCTTGAAAGGGCAACTAGACTTTGCAACCCAGAGCGAGAAAGAGACTGGCCTGCAATTGCACCGGCTACAGGATGAGCTGCGAGCTGTCACGGTGGAGAGAAATGGTCGCTGCATGGAAGTACAAGAACAGTCAGTCACTATACAGAAATTGTCATCCCAGTTGCAGGTCTGTGAGGACTGTAACCTCGACCTACACACGGAGCTCAGTGGTGCCCACGCTCAAATAGAGAAGCTGGAGCGCGGCTCCCGTGTAATGATTGAACAGCTGGAGGACGAGCGGCGAACTGGAGCTACTCTACACATAGAAATAACAGCTTTTAAAATTCGCCTGGAGAACTGTGAGCAGGAATTAGAGCAGACACAGCTCTCCCGGGATACTATTCAGGCATGGGCCTGGGAGCAGGAAATACAGCTGCTCCAGAACCAACTCCAGCTGTGCCAACACCACCTGCAAGAAACCAACGCAGCTCTGAAAGAGAGCCTCGCTCAAACCAAGGCAAGCGAGGAGGAGGTGAGCCGCCTGACACACCAACTGGATGTATCGGCGCAGGAGCACCAGGGCACTACCAGCCACCTGAAGGCTGAGCTTCATGGGACGCAAGCACAGTGCCGGCGGCTGCAAGATGAGCTGTCCCTGCTACGAGCTGCCAGCACCCACTTGCCCACCATGGAGGAGAGCAGCACAACAGGGGGTTGAGTCATTGCCTCTGATATATTTTGCAACGAAGAGCGTTTGTACCCAGTGTTGCTGGAGGCTGTTCTGGGATCCACGGGTGACTGTTTCCCGAGGAAAATAGGGACCCCTCATAACGCCACCCCTACCAACCAAGGTGCAGAAAGAGAGATCACTTCCCCCCTTCCCAGGAGACCGGTGAGTGATCATCCTGGGAGGCTGCTAGGTTCCTGGTCCCAGGAAGAGTTGCCCCCATTTGGAATTGTGGGGTGGGCCCCCTTTGAATGTCTGGGAGGGGGGCATCAGCAGAAGGAGAGGCTGGGAACTGTGACTGACTGTATTCGGGTCCTGGGTCCGCAGAGGTGCCCTGGACAGAGCAAGATATGGGAGGTAATTTCAGGGTGCCCACTAACAAACATTTTATGCCTGTGGACTGTGGCGGCCTGTTGTCTGGCGCACTGGACAAGAGGATTGGCTTGCCTCTTGCCCCGGGACTATGGACCCACAACCCTCCAGCGACCATCAGACCCCGCTGACTTTGCTAATGCGCCCGCAACCTGGAACTTTGAAGATGGCGTAGAAAAGGGACAAAGTGAGAGGTCTCGTCAGTGGCAAGCGATCCGTTTGGGATCTAAGCTTGCCCTGCCGTTCTGGAAGGGGGGACATGTCATGGAGCTAACGTGGCGCACCACGCTTCAGACCCCAAGAGACTTTATGTTCAATTGTATCGTGTGATTTTAAATATATTTTACATCGTTTGGTTTTAGTTTAAATTAGTTTAGTGTAAAATGGCGTAACTTTAGTTTTAAATATACTTCTATTTCTGTAGGTAAGTGTGTTTTTGTATAGCCAGTAAACAAGCTTTACTGCTGTGTAATTTATGCAATAGGGCTTTTCCCCTTATCTGGCTGCATGTTTGATTCAAGAAGTCTGTGATAGTGTTTGTCTTTAATCTGATGTGTTAGAACAATAGATTATGTAAATGTTGTGTGAGCTAAAGGCTAAAGAATGTTTATTGTAAATATCTGACATAATGTAATTAGCATATTAGTAGGACGATGTGCGTCATTTATGCAAATTATGGCTGATGGATTTCAGCATAAATGGTGGCGTTTTTGTTCATTAAAAGTCAGAACTCTCAGAGACTGAGACAGAGAGAGAATCCTGTTTTAAAGCATACAGCCGCGTCTGGTGTTTTATTTCAGCGACGCTACACTATACTCCATCTCGGAAGGCACAGAGCGGCCTTCTGGAAATTCCTAACGGTTCCAGGGCAGAGAAACAGAAGCAAGCGGGTCAAGCTGCTCGAGGCGCTGAGGACAGCGCTCCCAGTAGCCGGGCTGACCGCAACGAAGAGGTGTCTGGAGAGTCAGGACAGGTGGAAGAGAATGGTTCCGTCACACGGATGTTAAAAAAAAGGTAAAATCCAAATAAAATCCACCTCTACGGGTCATTTTATAGCACAGAGCAGTTTAAAGAGGTATTTTTAATTAATATGGAAACAGCATTTTTAAAGAACAATCACAAATTTGGGGTTTTATTTTATAGTTTAGAAATAATGAAACCCCCCCCCCCAAATAGCTAGGCTTTGTTTTACAATTCAAAATTCAACGTTTACAAACAACCAGAAATGCTCTGCTGTGCAACGGGAAAACAATCCTAACAATGAAAAAAACTAAAGTAAAAAAAAAACAAAAAACAATAAAAATCACCACGTTCACTCCAGACACTTCGACACCTGCGAGTTACACATGGAGTAAACGGATGAACCAAAAGAGCAAATACAGGAGGAGCTCCGGCCGCGTTTGAAGAGAGTCTTTATGCTCGGGTTTTGGCTGCAGATAAAGTCTTTTTTTTTAACCAAAAAACATTTAAAAAAGTCTATGAGCAGGTGACTCCTCCACCTCACAGTCACATTGTAAGGGTCCTATAACCGCAGAGGTAGGATTAAAACGTCCGTTTATCTCCTCGTCTTGTGTGCTCGAGAGGAGTAACAGAATTTGGTCAGAGTGGAGCCGCGCGTTTCACTCCGTCCATACAGGAAGATAGTTAAAAATTATATTTCCCATATTTTTGCAAACACTGTTATAAAAAACACAGAGGTGGCTTTGCCTGTTAACACTTTGCAGAAATCTCCATTAATTCCGCACTTCTGGCATAACTCGCCAACATAACGGATTTAGTCCAGCGTTTTCAGTGAAAGGCGTGAGGGTCTGGCAGCGTCTAGCTGCTCAATTTCTGCCTGATCGCCTCCAACGCCGCCTCGCGTTCTCTCAGGAGCTCTTTAAGCCGCCAGATCTTCTCGTCTCTCACTGTGTCGTCCAGATCCACCGGAGATGCGCACAGTCTGCTGTAGTTTGGTACAGGCAGGACCTGGTGGTTTTCCGGTGTTGATGTGGATGTCTCTGGGATATCCGCAGGGTAAGCAGCGCTGGGCGACAGGGGTGGAGAGTCTGTGTCTTCCAGAGATTCGAGGTAACCGTTTCCGGCGTCTGAGTCCTCCATGAAAGCAGAGCTGTCCACAGCAAATCTTTTGGGGTTTTCCTGAGGGATACTTTGCGATACTTTTCTTTTGATGCAATAAGATTGAGCGGCATCCTGCAAGACAGACGAAACGGTTACGCATGCACTGCACAAACATAAGAGCTTTAATTCCACAGCAAAAAAATGCTGAACTCTGGGTAATTATAACCCCCCCTCCAAAAATTAAACCATGCCACGTCTATCTATGACCCTCTGCTGGTTACAAAGTTTTTGATTAACCTGCACATTTTATTCCCCAGTCATCAAGCTACAGGGAGTACAGGAAGTAGCCGGATGTCTGTTATCCAATGAAAAGCATTTAGGAGTAGTGGGAGGAGCTCTCGTTCAACCTGCCAACTCCTCAAACATCATCAGACCCTGGCTATGAAGCAGTAGAGCGTTGCGTCCTGTCCATGGATATCTAGGGATAACGGCTATGATGAGGTGTTATTAGCAATATGAGGGTTATTCATTAATGTCCGTATTTGCCACTGAATTTGACTATATCCGTGACTTCTGGGCAATTAGTCTATTCGCCAAATACAGGCGATATACGGTGCATTTCGCGTCGATTCAGTGGTATTGAAATTGTGAGGTAATGACCCAATTTCAATTCGACAGGTTTAAAAAGGGAAATCTGATATTAATTACATTAAAAAAAAATATATATTTTAATTATTTTTATTTTACAAAAACCTATATTTTTTAGAATACCTTTTATTATTTAGACACATTTTTTACTACATTTTTATTGATTTAAGCTCCTATTAGAATGAAACGTCCTATCCCCCCCCCCCCCAATTCGGTGAAATTCGCTCAGGCTAGGTCGGCACTTTTTGCCAACTCCATCTTCAACGCGGTACGGTGAATGCTCGATAGTGAATTCACCAATTTTTTTTTTACGAAATGGAATCACTGAAGTGAGCCAAAACGCGCCAGAATAAAAAGCACTGATACTGAACTCAATGTCAGTGCTTTGTGAATAGACCTCTATAGGTTGCTGACATGTTGGTGCGCTCTTGTTCCCCGCACTTTGGGGAATCAAATTTCCCCAATGTGTGGTGAATTCAGCATTCGCCGCAGGTCCCTAAAGTGCAGGGAATCGGCCGCCGATTGCCACCACCAACCTGCCGAACAGGTTAAAAAAAAAAAAAAACACTATTGAAAGTGTCAAAATTGAAACGCTGTTTGCAAAAAACTACTGAAAGAAAATTCCTGGAATTTACACATAAGATCCAATGAATGATAATAAAAAGGGCCATTACAAAAAAAAAAAAAGGAAAAAAAAGAAAGAAAACAGGAAAAGAATGTGCCAAAAAAAATCCGGAAAAATGCCTAAAAAGATCAAAAATTTGTTTTTAAAAAAATTATTATTTTAATCTGCAGCAAATAGTCAAACAGTTTATTAGATATTGAATTAAAACAGGAATATTTGTAACATTGAAACCTATGGGATTCTCCTGAATAAACCTGCTGATTGAAACCACTGAACAGCAGGGCATTTCACTGACATTTCTCTGCTGATCAATGTGAATAGATTAACCATTGCTTCTCTATGGGGGATTTCACTGCGGCCAAACAGGCACCATATCTGCTGGCAGTTCACCAAAATTTGGCGAACTGTCTGCTCTTTGACTAGCCGAATGGCACTGTACGGGGAAACTCACTGTACGGTGAGATTTCGATGCCAGATCTGCGCTCTCTGAATAACCCCTTATGTGTTTATCATTA
Organism: Leptobrachium leishanense; assembly: GCA_009667805.1. NCBI lineage: Eukaryota > Metazoa > Chordata > Amphibia > Anura > Megophryidae > Leptobrachium > Leptobrachium leishanense. Next base: position 467,615,468 of record CM019064.1, on the reverse strand, counting down.
CTGAACAACTCGGCCCATGGACAGGCGGACAGATCCGATCCATGGACGGCGTTTATCTATGACCCTCTGGTAGATCAAGTTTTTTTTTTATAAAGCAAATACAGGGGGGGGGGGGGGGAGAAACCTACACCACCCCCTTTATTTCCCAGTCATCTCTTCTTGCTGCTGGTACCAGGCATCAAGCTACAGGAAGTAGCCAGATGCCTGTTAGCCAATGGAAGCCTCCTATTTATACATGAAGGATAAATACTTGATGGATTTGGGAGGCATGGTTCTAACCCAGCGGCATGGTTCAGAGCGATTCTAAAAGCCCAGCCCTATGAAACATTATGCAAGACGTGGCAGAGCAGGAAAGAGGGGATTCAGGGGAATAAACAAATCTGTTCACGTGGTGATACTGACCCCTGGCTTTCCGCTCATCGTGGTGGTATTTTTTGTTACGCTGCGTCCGTGGCTGGCAGCGGCGCTTATTTTGCTGACGGCTTTAGGTGGGTTTCCTTGGCATAGCAGTGGAAAACGCTTTAAGATGACTTTTTCTTTCTTGAATAATCCGAAGCGAAGCCTCAGACTCTGGTCGGTCACTGCGCTGGGGATGGATCGGCCACTCGTTGTGCTGGTCTGCGGAGGCGATACAAACAGAATCGTGACCAAATGTGTCAAAAGACGTACAAAAAGGTATTAAATGCAGAGAGAGGTCAGGGGATCAAGCTGGATTTTATTTATTTATAAAGTATTTTACCAGGAAGGATACATTGAGATTTCTCTCGTTTTCTTGTTTGTCCTTGATTCAAGAACATGTTACAGAAATACAAAGTAATAAAATGTAAGATCTTAAAAAATAAAAAAGCACAAATCTACATATTAATAGAAAGTTACATAGTTACATAGTTATATAGGCTGAAAAAAGACATGCGTCCATCGGGTTCAGCCTCTCCCACATAACCTACTGCTGTTGATCCAAAAGAAGGCAAAAAACCCAGTCTGAAGCGCTCGCCAATATGCAACATACTGGGAAAAAATTCCTTCTTGACCCCAGAATGGCAGTCAGATCTCCTTGGATCAGAAGCTTTTACCCACATATTAAATATTATAACCCTTAATATTCTGTGTCTGCAGGAAATCATCCAGTCGTTTTTTAAAAGTCTGTACAGACTCTGACTATGACTATGTTACATGTTTACAGGATACAAGGCTTAAATTCGGAAAGCGCTCTCCGATGTGTCTCTGCTCTGAAAAACCTAAAAAACGCAGAGATGGAATCTAAGGGGACTTTAACCCACACCAGGAGCCTGAATGTACGTCAAAAAATGATCCCAAAATTAGATTTAAACATCAATATATATTACACCAAAACCTTTACCAAGCATAAAGGGCAGGTGCTTCTTATGACAAACAACAAACCAAGGGGAGAGCACTTCATTACACAAACTACACCATCGCAATCCTCATACAATTTATACGCACACAGCTTTACAACGATTCAATAATACGGATTATACCTTAAAGCAGAGCTTGACAAATCCAGGAGACTGGAGGCCACTGGTTCCTACCATTTTACCCCTAAATCTGATATATATAGATCTACCCCTTGTCATCTCGAGTCATTATTGAATCTGAAGCAGGTACAAAGGGTCTTCAAAATGTAAAGTATTTAGAGTAGAGTGGTCCCAATCCAATCCTTGGGACTGGAATCCGATCTTGGAATTTAGTCTATCCTGCACAGAGTCCTACAAGCGTACTCCCGCGAGTACTGAGGGAGCTAGGTGTTGAAATATGTAAACCTCTGTTCTTAATCTTTCAAGATTCTTTTCTTTCAGGAATCGTACCAAAGGATTGGAGAAAAGCTGACGTGGTCCCTATATTTAAGAAAGGTTCAAGCTGTATGCCTGTGAATTATAGACCTGTGAGCTTAACATCTGTGGCTGGGAAAGTATTTGAGGGGTTACTAAGGGATAATATTCAGGAATTTATTGGGAGGTAGAATATAATTTTAATACAAAGACTGAGGCGAGTATTGCTTCTCTTTCTTGCTTTATTTTAAGTGGAAACTAGCAACAAAACAAAAAAATATGAGAAGAAGCATTCATGTACAAAGATAAAAATATATACAATAACATGTTGCCAGTCTCTCCTGGCACCTTCCCCTCCAATGAACTGGTCCTCCTTCCAGGTAACATCCAACAAAACCAAGCAACTCCTCCTGTACTTTTTTCTTGCTGCTGCAGTGACCAACTATCTTGAAGTTCTCTCTACTGTTCTGTTTCAATGGTGTAGTTTGCGTTTGCCACGGCTATTACTGCAGCGTTCAACCCTTTAACCCCTTAAGGGTTTGACAAATTTGCTTTGAATCTAGGAGCCAGCTACAAAAGTTAGGAGCCAACGTTTCGGCGATACCTGGATAAAGGCAAATCCTCACCGAAACGTTGGGAACCTTGCCACTGCATCTGACCCAAATTATGATTTTAGCTGCTTCTATTTATTTATCACTTTGTTACCTGGTACTTTTTGCTATTAGGTATTTTTGTGCATGTGGTCTTTTGGCTACTTTTTTGAGCCTAGAAGTGTAGACCGTTGCTTCAAATATCAGTTTGGTCGCTCTGATAATATATATATTTAATATGTGGGTAAAAGCTTCTTGATCCAAGGAGAAATCTGACGCCATCTGGGGTCAAGAAGGAATTTTTCCCCAGTATGTTGCATATTGGCGAGCGCTTCAGACTGGGGTTTTTTTTGCTTCTTTTGGATCAACAGCAGTAAGTAATGGATGAAAGGCTAACCCGGAAGGATGCACATCTTTTTTCAGCCTATGTTACTATGTAGGGTCCACCAATCCCAAAGCCTCTGCATTGATTCGTGGCGTCTTCCCTGCCTGTTCGGGGGTCACAGAGGAGGCATGGAAGATGCGGTGGAGTCAATGCAGAAGCTCCAGGATTCCCTTGCTCAAGACATTGCGGATCCAGCCAAGTGGACGTATAGTATTGGATGGGGGAGTCTGTATCGGCCGATTCAATAGTGCACAACCCGAAGCAGTGGCATGAAAACCACAATCAGGACATCCCTAATTTAGAGCGGGCAGAGGAGAAGATGTGACCTGTTTCTAAGAATCTCCAAGCCTTTTTTCATGTACTGTGAAAAACTGAATGCTGTGGAAAAGTGCACTTATGGTGGACTTGTCCCCCTTCATCAAATCTAGGACATATTCAGACATTTTTATGAGCCAGGCAAAGGTCTGCATGCAGATTTATGTACAACCCAGAAATGTAGGCGCAAGGGACAAAATTATAGGAGCGATTGGCTACCTCATGGATTTGTCAGATTGTACTCCTTGGAGTCAACCCCCCACATTCCGTGTTCTAATTTTAAAAATAGTTCAGAAATCGGGGGGGGGGGGGGGGGGGGTAAATTTTGAACCACTCCTGTCTCACTGCACACCGGTGCACAACACACACACACACGGTATAAGGAAAACTGTCCCTTTAAATACAAAACATGCCAAAAGTTGATCAAGAAAAAAAATATTCACACATTTAACCAAAAGGTCTAATTGAGGACTGACGTGGCCAGTTACTGTGATGCACTTACCAGTTCGCCGCTTTGTGTATTCACCGCAGGCTCGGGTGATGATCTAGCTGTTGAATTCGCAGTGGCAGAGCTCCCCAGCCTCTGTGGATCTACCCGGCACTCCTGGTTCCATTGATTTGAGATCACAGCAGACATTTGGGGAACAAAGGCATCCTCAATCCGAAAGACGCTGGATTCCCTTTTCACGTGGAGCTCTGGCTCACTGGGAAGCTTGGGTGCACCTAGTGGTTTCATGCACTGCAGCACCGCGGTGTCCGCACGGGGCGACAACTGTGTAGCGCCGCTTGGGTTTGCGACTTTGTTTTTGGATAGCACGACCTCCACCACCTTGTTGGGCACATCTTTCGCGACCTCCAAAGGCTTTTCTGGCGACACAGCGCTGGAGGACATGCTGTTGAGAACTTCCGACCCTCGCTTTGCCAAGAGATAGATTTTATTGTTGTACATCACTAGAGCATTGTCCTTGATGTGGACCACGTTGGAAGTGGCCGGCAGCACATTAACAATGTTGCTTTGTTCACTTGGATTCCCGGATAACATCTTCAAGATCTTCGAAGCAGTGTCGTTGGAGGACTTGACCGGAACAAGACAGGCTGCAGACTCTTTATTCTCCTGGACGATCCACTTCATCGGTGCTTTTGGAGACTGCCCTACTGATGAAGGAACAACAGATGAGATGGCTGAAGCGACCGGTTTCGGATAAGCCTGGGACAGCCTATTCGTCACCAGCGTCTTCACAGTATTGACCGGAGACACATAGATTACAGACGGGTTCTTGGTGGCTTCATTGCAGCTTGTAGTCGCTAGTATCTTCTGCTGGATGACCATAGGTAACAGGGACGCCGGGACGGATTTTACTTCAGCATGGGCGGGTATCTGGAGATGATGTCCTGACGGTAACATGTTTGCTGGTTTCAAGCTGATGGAAGGAGATTTTGCTTTGACCATCAGAAAAGTGGGATTTACAAGCTGAGCTCCAGGCGCCAGGTTGAGGTACGATTTGTCGAGGACGACCGCCGTGTTCTGAGGAGGGCTCTTGTGATCCACAAAGCTGGATTCTGGACTGAGGCGCAGGTTCCCAGGTGTTGTTGTAAAGATGTAATTCCCAAATCCTGTCTGCTGCTGCACCACCGGGATCTTTACTGGAGAAGACAAGGGGGTATTCTGCACGTGGGAGAGGAGGGGAATCCCAGCCGGAAGAACATTCACAGGTGACCCATTCGGGATCACATTGGGCTGAACGATGGGAATGAAGGTATCGGCAGACTGTACCACAGGGACCAGCTTCAGAACATTTCTCCCGGATATTTCTTCAGTCTGGACAATACGATAAGTGCAACCTGTGAGACTGAAAAGGGATAGCATTAAGGGAAAAATAATTAAACCACAATCACAAGAACAGCTCTAGCACTGGCACACACCGGGCTCCACACCAATACACTCAATACCAGACACAAAGACACCGCGCACATTAATTCCAGGTGTGCCCGTGGTGTAGTATTCACACCGGGTTCCTGCTTTCTCCTGTTATGAAGGCTTTGCGCCCGCTAGCTATTGATGCTGCCGGCTACATGTGACGCTTTGCAGCAAGCAGTGGCCTTGTTCCTCCACGTTATGCCCTGGTAGAGAAGCCATGAGCTTGCTGTGGTGTCGGTGTCATGGAGCTGATGTAACGCTCCATGCTTCAAACCCCAAGAGACTTTATGTTCAATTGTATCGTATGATTTTAAATATATATTACATCGTTTGGTTTTAGTTTAAAATTAATGTAACATGGCGTAACTTTAGTTTTAAATATACTTATATTCCTGTAGGTAAATGTGTTTCTGTATAGCCAGTAAACAAGCTTTACTGCTGTGTAATTTATGCAACAGGGCTTTTCCCCTTATCCGGCTGCATATTTGATTCAAGAAGTCTGTGATAGTGTTTGTCTTTAATCTGATGTGTTAGAACAATAGGTTATGCAAATGTTGCATGAGCTAAAGGCTAAAGAGTGTAAAGAATGTTTATAAATATCTGACAGAATGTAATTAACATATTGGTAGGACGATGTGCGTCATTTATGCAAATTATGACTGTTGGATTTCAGCATAAATGGTGGCGTTTTTGTACATTAAAAGTCAGAGAATCCTGTGGGAACATACAGCTCGTCTGATGTCTCATTCAGGGTACCCACTATCACCCCCAGAAGGCACAGAGCGGCCCTCTGGAAATTCCTAACGGCTCCAGGGAAGAGAATCAGGAGCAGGCAGGTCAAGCTGCTCGAGGCGCTGAGGACAGCGCTCCCAGTAGCCGGGCTGACTGCAACGAAGGGGTGTCTGGAGAGTCAGGACAGGCGGAAGAGAACGGTTCCGTCACAGTCGGCTCCCCTTACAGAGCAGGTGAAGCACTGCACTTGTCACAGCTTGCAAGCACAGACGAATCCGGATAGACCTGGGTAGCGGCGAGTGAAAGGGTTCAGCTGCTAGAGTAGGTGGAATGCCTTTTCATCACAGGCCGAGCAGGGAGCATGGGGAGTTGAAAGAACAGACGGGCACTAGCCAGGGATGTGACTAGGATGATATACCCTGTGTAACGAGATGCCCAGGTCAACTGTTTTCCCTCGGCCGTCTCGAGTCGTTCACCTTCGCCTGTTCCCGGATTCTCCCCCAGCCCGCAGTGCAGGAACAATGTCAGATCTTGATTTCTCCCAATAAAGCAGACGACACTCTTCAGATTGGGTTAACCAGACTCACACTGGCCATTTCACATGGCTGGCTTTTATTTGGTTCAGAATCAGATAACAGTGAATATTCCCGCCCCCAGACATTTCGGCACCGCCATTTCAGCCTGTTCTCCATCTGGTCCTCTCAGAGTGCAAGCTCTTGAGCAGGGGCTTCTCTGATACTGTTCTGTGTGTTTAACTTGCATGTATATTGGTTATCCTGTCTTTTCCATTGTACAGCGCTACGGTACTTGGTGACGCCTTATAAATAACTAACTGCAGTCATACAGAGCACAGGTCCTTGTTTGGGGGGGGGGAATTCCAGGGAAGCAGCGGCAATCTAGGGGTATCTTTTGATAGCTCGGGCCCCTAGGTTGTCACAGTCCAAAAAGCATCCAGATCTGGGGGCAGGGGCACGGATGGCAGCATATAGTAGTTATTCCCAGCTGATGCCGCATGGTCACTGCTGCCTGAGCTCCTGGGGTCAAGAAAAGCTCAGCAACGTGGGTTCCCAATGGAGCTCCCTCCTGAAAATCATCGCAACGGTAGCTTGCACGAGGAGGACCCTAACCCCAAAAAGAGCACCCCACAGGATCAAATGGTTTTCCGGACACAAAGGTTTAGAGTTTCTGCAGAGGGCTCTATTAAAGTCAATGCAGTGCCATCTTGGAATGTGATTGGTTGGCCTGTCTAGCTCCTTGGATGGCGATTGGCTGGGGTGTCAAACCCAGCTCATGCTTTGAAAATCCAGGCTTCCCCTGGAGGCAGATAACCGTGAACATATGGGACAGGCTTAAAAAGCATTTTGATTATTTGCGGATGGGAGGGGAGAAAGTCACAAAAACACCACTTTAAACATTAAAACATAAACAAATAGCTTACATGAGGGGAATAGCAGAGGAGCGAGGTTTTAGTACAGTCCACAGTCTCTGAGCAAGGGGTTCCGCGTCATTGCTTCCCCCTTCCGAAAAAGACAATCTGGGGTTACCCAGACAGGTAATTCCGAGATTGGCTGGTATCTCCATCGAAAAGGGTTGGGGATCCAGGCCGACTGCCCAGCATCCCGGGGGTACGCATCTGGAACTCCCAGCCCCATCCACAATTCTACAATAAGCATTGCCTGCCATTTGTGAAAGGGGGGTCAGTAACAAATCATTGCTTGAAGGGCCACCCCACCCTCTCCCTGGGGCTCAATCCACCGCCGGGACAAAGTGCCCCCTGTATTCTCTCCCAGGGACACACTCTGCAGCTGGGAAGCGGTATTAGCCGCGTCTCCTCCCAGAATCACAAACCGCCGTTGGGGAGCGAGGCCGACTCCCTCCCCTCCCTGGAACTTGCTTGGTGGCTGGTGTAAGGATGGGATGGTTATCTGTCCATCGGCCTCCTTTGCACTCTGGTGGCTCTTCTCCCATGAGGGCACTTTATGCTGCAGCAGCAGGGTCTTTGTCTCCTTGGTTGCAACATCGGTCAGGAGCTCGGTTTGTAGTTGGCGAGATGTGCCGACTACCTCCTCTCCCTGGGACTGCTGCGGGGAAGCAGTACTGCCAGCCAGTACCTTCTCCCTGGGGTACTCTCTGCCGCTGGGGTAAATAGGGGATGATTGTAAGTTCCTGGGGCTCCTCATTTTCCCCGATCTCTGGAGCCGTCGGTTGAGGCCATAGGTTAGCGTCACGCTGCTGAGGTGCCATTCTCTCAATTGGGGTGGGGGACTGCTCCCCCCCATGCACAAACTGTCCTCCTTGACCTCTGGAAGATCAGCCGCTACAACCTGGGAATCTGGGCAGTCTGCCCCGCCATTCCTCAGCACCAGGGGAAGGAACGCAGCCCCTTGCTCTGCGGGCCAGACCAAAGTCCGCTGTCCCCCGCTCCTCCACCCATCAGCAGGTGGGAGTGCTTTGTTGGGGTGCGGGGTCTCCTGCCAAGCCTTCCAGCAGATTGTCTGTGGGGGCCTCAGCCTCATCATCCACCACCACTAAGCAGTCCTCTTTCAATAGTTTATAGTCTCTTGGGGTCACATTGTTGGAGACTGCAGTCCCATCCACGTTTGCTTGACAAAGATCCTCTGCTACCTGAAGAGAGGCCAGGGATGTTGTGCACGGTTGTCAGCTCTTCTGCTGCTCCTGCAACACCGTCACAATCCCCAGAATCTGCTGCTGAGTGAAATCTAGCAGCCTTTAATAGGCCATCTCCAGCTCCCATTCCTGGAAACTTATAAAATCCAAATCATTTTGCAACCAGGGTACCTCTGAAAGATTCAGCAGTTTCTCTCGATACTCTCTGATCACCTCCAGACGCCACAGCGACTCGCTCCCGCAGGCTGGGTCTATAGAAAGCTTCTCTCCTCTAGCCATGGACACATCTGTGCAGCATACCATCGAAGCGCTCTGTATCCATCGTCCAGCATCATCTCTGCCTCGACCAGTTCATCTAACTCACACAGCCATTCCTCTTGTGGCTGCGCTCCCAGAAAAGGCACATGTAAATCCCACTGGTACCAGTACATATCCTCATCAGTGGGGAGGACCTTTCCACGATGGGCCTTCCCCCGTTGCAGAGTCTCCCTCCACATCTCCAGGCGAACAAAGTTCCTGCAGTCCAGCTTGTACTGTGCAGAGCTAGGTCCGTCATACTGGGCCAGCGCCTCCTGCAACCGCTGATTAACCTCTTCTGCAATGACTTTGCGAATGTCCGGCTCCGCAGCTATTTCTTTTTCTGTGGCTTCCATAATCCGGTTGATCACTTTAATGGGTGGCTTTGAACCATAGAATGCCAGGCGCTCTCTCACCCTCTGGGACAACCTGTCCCGTCTTGGATGCTGCCGAGGATGAGCTACTGGTGCCTGGCGATGACTCTCTGCTGAGCATGTTAGCTGGCCTCTTTTCTCCCTGCTGGGCTATTACCGTCAGATCCCTGTAGTTTCCAGCCATCCTGACTTTGCTGAATTATAGAATCTGTCTGGAACTGTTTTGCACGAAGGATCCCGTTCTTCTGACACCAGTGTAACGAGATGCCCAGGTCAACCATTTTCTCAGCCGTCTCGAGTCGTTCGCCAGTTCCCAGATTCTCCCCACAGTACTGGATCAATGTCAGATCTTAATTTCTCCCAATAAAGCAGATGACACTCTTCAGATTGGGTTAAGCAGACTCTCTCTGGCCATTTCACATGTTGCCCATGCTGAAGGAGTTTAGTTTAAACGCACGGAGAGAAATCAAAGTTTTTTCTGCAAAAATTAGAGAATTCCTTGATGACAACTGTGACGTGCGTTGCTTGGACTTGGGGTGCATGGACCTGGAGATGTATTTGGGAAATGCAGGCCTGATGTTCTATATTATTTCCTTGCCCTCTCATGTGCAGGGTGTTTGTGTAATCTGAGTTATTCAAGAATAATGTTATTGTCCATGTGCATCTTGTTCTCTGCTGTCAGGATTGCTCTCAGGAATGTGTTAATATCTGTTTATATTTGAGTAGTTTGTTAATCTGCTTTGTAAGGCAAACACTGCCCATTATCTGCGGTTTTAGACTATAATCTTGTTTATAAATTAATTGTCATTGCCCAGTCTTGTCTAGGAATATTGAGCAAACGTTTATCCCATTATCTGTCCTAGTCTAGTCATGTCTAATAACATTTTCTAGGGGAGTGTTTGTATACGTAAATGACCCATGTTATACCGCATAAATATCTGGGCCTGTCACCAATTAAAAGTGTCCCATTCTGACCCTGAAAACCTCCAGATCTGCAGCCTCGTCTTATTTCTGGGGGTGCTAGCAGACTCTCTAAGGCTGTCAGACGAACACATTTTGAGCACACTGTGCGTCCATGCACAACTGACGTACTCTCTGACTGACGACAAGGTAGTGGCTACACGGTCCGTTTTTTTGACTGATGTAGATAGGAAATAAAGTATAAAAAATTGATACATGATATGAAAAACCATTTTGTCCGTCAAAAATGCTGGACTTCAAAAATCCAGTCCGTGTGACTCTGTTCCATCACTCACACACAAAGCTACGCGGACGTGGCTTACTCTGTGAGTCCGTCCTAGCGGTTTGACGTAATTGCCTAAATTGTGTCCGGTGCCACGTGCGTTCGCACTTCTGTGTGCACGTACTTCGTGTGTGGGTCTCTATTGATCATAGGTTTATGCTACGACGGGCGTTAAAATGTGTGGCAACATGGACGTGATCACTGAGTTCGTCTGACACGGGACTAAAGGTCCCGGTCCTTAAGCTTTTTCTGCGGACTGGAGGAATGCACAATAGTCCGCTGTGGAGAGCACGGGGGTCCGGCAAGGAAGCAGCGTGAACAGATGTGACCCAGTCTGGGTACTGAGATCTGTTACAAGAACCATGATTTTCTTCTCAGGATGATGTCACTTGTAAGAAAAATGAACCGATGGACAAACCACCGTATAAAAGGGCTAATGGAATAGGGTAGTGATTAAACACTGGATAAGGTTATATATCAAATCCCCTCACGAGGAATAAACACCTATTGAATCAATTAAAACAAACATATTTGCCGGCCAGATCGTGTGTTTACGTTATAATTTACCAGCGTCACGGCTTTTCATGAACAACTCAGAGGCTGACCTTTTCCGCTAATTTAAGCGTTTTTGAGTATCAATAATATATCAAGCCTGTCGGTCGTGTTGATATGATAAATGCTGTTTGAATGAATAATTAGCAGGTCAATTCAACCATAATTTAGCGTTCATTATTCACCAAGCGATAGCAGCTACGACAAGCTGTGTTGGTAATGTGCATGCACTTTTACGTTTGAGTGTTTGCAGACCAAACCCCGTTTTGAAGGAATTTCTTATGGGTTAAATGTGATGGTGGAGTCGAACGCTCTTAGCCATCTGTAAGGTGTGTTCACATCAATTAATTTTTATATGGATAATTCTAGTTATTGAGTGTCTGTGTCAGATTCTGAGGGCTGCATGAACTGGCTCGTCACGTCGAGTGCTCACTGATGAGTCAACATTGCATAGTTGATGTTATTAAGTATCTATGCTGAACTATAGCATTAGAGCAATCATTTAACCACAGTATTGGATGTTTTATTACGGTTTTCCATCAGGTTAAGTGGCGAACTACTCATACATTGATGTTTATCATCACACTTGAGCACTCTTAATCCAACTGGGAGTCTCAGAGATCCATGCGATCGTTTTTTCTGTTAGAACACACATCCAGCAAGTTAATTCAACTTCAATGCTCATAACTTCCTTCTAGTATTGAGCTTGGTGGTTATTCTAACTGGTGTTCATAACGTGCACACATTCTAACGTTTATTTAGATATCTAATCATGCCTAATTAGGCGTTCAATTGTTCATTAGTTATTTATATCAATAAGAACCTTCATATCTATCCCACCATTGATAGTTTGCTAGTTGCTGACCTTAATTCCTACATCATCACCTAGGTATTTAGTCATTCAATTTGTGGGGGCTAATCCAATTGCTCTTTTTTGAGTTTAATTTCATTATTGGTGTTTGGTGCTGGCCAAATCATACTCTAATGAGCTATCTTGTGTATTGTCAGATGCGCAGATTTGGGAGGATACATTCTCCTCTTCAATCAATTTTTCTGATGTGACATGTCTGATTATGGTTACTACCGGCTGGGTGGAGTAGAGGTAATGTCACTGCTCTGCATGGAGAGAGCCTGTGGAGTCATGGGTTCGATCCCAGCGAGCAACCTCTCCAGTAAGTGCCCTTGGCAAGACACCTAACGGTACAGACTCACCACCCAGGACATACTTGAAACCGAGAGAAATCTCAATGTATCCTTCCTGCTAAAATCCTTTCTCAAAAAAAAATATGCGAATTGTGTAAATTGGTGGACGCACCATTTACTTGAGTAGATAATATATACACATTTTTCTTTACTGACATTATGTGGGTTTTATGTTCAATATAAATTGTGTTCTAATTTGACAACTACTTTCAATTTTTATAAATCGAATTCAATAAAAGTTTATGTTTTAAATTTATTCAATAGGGGTTTATTCCTCGTGAGGGGATTTGATATATGATGTCACTTGTGATGCGGAATGTGACGCACAGACCCTTGGCATGTGCTGCTCCCAGACCACCAGCAGGTGGCAGTACACAACCACCCCCTTTTTGTGTTTTACCCCCACCTAAAGGAGATATTGCGTATCGGCTTCCACAAGTGAACTCCACATTACGTCTAAAATACAGATACACGCGCACTAATAATTTGTCTGGGGCCACGAATACTCACCACTGATTGGATGCTGTGGCCTTCGCAGAGTTAAGCACGAGATGCTGGAAATTAGACATGGATGGATTAAAATAATCTCTCCTGGGTGACGGGCGTCAATCACAGTGTGAACCCAATGGATGCTCTGCACAGCGTAACCGGCGTGGGCCAAGTACTGGGTAGTAATCTTGGTATTGTGGGTCTGGGGGCTCCTACTGGGTAGTAATCCCTGTATTTTGGGTCTGGGGGGCTGCTACTGGGTAGTAATCTCAGAATTGTAGGTCTGGCAGATAATACAGTCTGTAAGTGGGGCTCACCGCCGCTAGTTGTCGCTGGTGGCTACGTGTAGATACTGCTGGCTGTCGCTAGGTGTCGCTGCAGGCTGTGTAGATACCGCAGGCCGCCTCTAGGTGTCGCTGCAGGCTGTGTAGATACCGCTGGCCGCCTCTAGGTGTCGCTGCAGGCTGTGTAGATACCGCTGGCCGCCTCTAGGTGTCGCTGCAGACTGTGTAGATACCGCTGGCCGCCTCTAGGTGTCGCTGCAGGCTGTGTAGATACCGCTGGCCGCCGCTAGGTGTCGCTGCAGGCTGTGTAGATACTGCTGGCCGCCGCTAGGTGTCGCTGCAGGCTGTGTAGATACCGCAGGCCGCCGCTAGGTGTCGCTGCAGGCTGTGTAGATACCGCTGGCCGCCCCTAGGTGTCGCTGCAGGCTGTGTAGATACCGCTGGCCGCCTCTAGGTGTCGCTGCAGGCTGAGTGTAGATACCGCTGGCCGCCGCTAGGTGTCGCTGCAGGCTGTGTAGATACCGCTGGGCGCCGCTAGGTGTCGCTGCAGGATGTGTAGATACCGCAGGCCGCCTCTAGGTGTCGCTGCAGGCTGTGTAGATACCGCAGGCCGCCTCACACACGGTGCGGACAGTCTATCCCCGCCAGCAGGGGCAGCAGAGCTCTTCCTCTCCCCTCAGGGCGCTGGTCCAGGGCCTATGTAGGGCGAGCTAACCTCACAAGCCTCCGAGCCGCCCGGCGGTGCCGCTGTCTCCGGTCCTGCTCGCACGCTCCGCCCCCCGCCGGTCCCCTCACACGCCCGCTCTCCTCAGATTCCCGCCGCCCGGTTCTCTCCCTGAACACACCCGAGCTCCTCCCCCAAGGCTTCCCAAATAGCCGCTATCTCGCTGGGCTTTCCCTGGTTGTTGCGGCAGCGAGAGCCCGGAGACGCAAACGCAGTGCGCTGGGGCAGGATGACGCAGGAGGAACGCGCGCGCACGAACACACAAACGCCTTACCGGAAGTCCCGCTTGCTATTGTTCACGCGCGCGCCGGCGATTGGCTGTTTGAAGACGCGTGACCGACGCGTCGACCAATAACTGGGAGGACGGTGGGAAGCGTGCGTCCGGATGTTGATGTCACTTCCGGGCGGGAGGCGGGTCACTGGCGTCACTTCCGATCTCAATGTATTTTTTTGAATTGGAGAGTTTGAGGCGCCGCCTAGTGGTGGAGTGTCGTTATAATCAGCGTTACTGGGCAGCTTCTGGCCTGTCTGTGTGAACATGGCGAAAGGCAGAGCTGTGAGGCTCTGGGAATGATCATATGGGCTCAGTGTTACTCTGTGTGTGTCTGTAAATCAGGGGAAAGCAACCATGGCCCTCCAAATGCTTTGGAACTACCTTTCCCATGGTGCACAGCTTCTCACTACATTCTCTGAGCCTTATGGGAAGTGTAGCTGTAAAACAAAGAGGGCCAAGGATGGAGAACCCAGCTGTAAATCAAGGGTGTCCCTGTGCAAAGCTTACACGCATGAAGAGCGCACAGTCACGTGCGGACGTGTCACTGCGCAGTGTTCAGGAGAGACCGTCTCTTGGGTCTCCGTTTAATTGCCCTTTTAATCACTAGCAGTTACTAAATCGTGATACTGAGAGGGATAAGAAGCCCCTCCTGAAAAGCCATTTCACATCTCTGCCCACCCGTTAGCACCGGCCCCCTCTTTATGGCTATCACAAACACCCCTACCTCGTTCCCAGGCGTGTAAGAGAAAGACCTCAGCCGCCCGTTTAACCCCAGAGACACACAGGCTCGCTCAGACCCTTGGAATCACTTGTAGCGCTCACCCCGGGAGGAGCCGCTGAATAACCCCCAGGATTGGATTCCCCGCACTAACAATTTTATTTATTTATATTGGATTTTACCAGGAAGGATACATTGAGATTTCTCTTGTTTTCAAGTATGTCCTGGGTTCAAGAACATTGAAGTGTTACAGTTACAGAAATACAAAGTAATACAATGGAAGATATTAAAAAACAACACAAATATACAGATTAACAGAAAATAAATATGTAGGAAATAGTCACTGTGTTACATGTTTACAGGCGCATTCTGTATATAGTCATTATGTTACATGTTTACAGGCGCATTCTGTATATAGTCACTGTGTTACATGTTTACAGGTGCATTCTGTATATAGTCACTGTGTTACATGTTTACAGGTGCATTCTGTATATACTCACTGTGTTACATGTTTACAGGCGCATTCTGTATATAGTCACTGTGTTACATGTTTACAGGTGCATTCTGTATATAGTCACTAGGTTACATGTTTACAGGTGCATTCTGTATATAGTCACTATGTTACATGTTTACAGGTGCATTCTGTATTGAGGTATGTTAGTAAGGAGCTCTTGAGTGACTTTAGACTGGGGGAAGATTTGATGGTGTCTGGGAGGTTATTCCATAATTGTGGTGCTCTGTAGGAAAATGAGGACCGAGCCACTTTCTTTTTGTATTGTGGTATTGCAAGTAAGGTGCTGGTCCTGGATCGGAGGTTATAGGATGAGGGAGCTGCTGGGGGAAGCAGTCTATTCAGATAGGGTGGCAGCTTCCCAGAAAAGCTCTTAAACACCAGGCTGGAAAGGTGAAGGATTCACTGTACACCAGCACACCTTTATGTTTTTTTTTAAGTTATACTTTACTGAAGCAATAAACGGCAATAAGGATACATATACTTTAAGCATGAAATCAATCAGGCTAGGAAAATGAATGGCGGTAATACGTAATGTGGATATATATATATATATATATGTGTCGAATAAACGGTTCTCAGTTCTTTGGTTTCAATTCCCACTCAATAATGCTCATTAGTTATGTCCTAGGGTACCCGGGTACTAAGTCCACTGGCCAGTGGATGGACGAATATCTTCGACTAGTCAACATTGGGGCCCTGAAATTTGAATCAATCCGATAAGTGCCCACTGTTATCAAAGTCATAGGCCCAAGGCCTCTCACCCAGCCAGCGAAACCGCTTGTCCCGAACCAATGAACTCCACTCCGTCTGCGGCCTCCTTACACGAGGTCCTTCTCGAACACACTTGCCACCAGAACAGCTCAGCTGGATACACTCCAGATCGATGCGCACTTTCCCCGATCACTCCAGCAATGGATGCTGCCGATTCTCCGTGCTCCAACTTGCTCAGGTCCCGGAAGGTGTCTCTCATGCGACTGTTTCTGTTCACCGCTTCTCTCGTTCTCCTCACGCTGCACACGAGGCCCTTCACTTCCTGGCGCCAGCGCACTCACTTCCTCCTCTACCCAGGGGTTTCTGGGGGATGTAGTCCGTAAGACCATTACAGTCTTTTTCATGCATTACACTCTTGGTCCCTCTAGAGGCAATATGGTTTCAGTTCCCAGAGCCAAGTTAAACACAGCGCTACACACTCATTCTTCCAGGGTCATGTCTCTACAGGGTGACATTCAGGAGACTATACAGAGAAGCACATACTACAGACTGAGCACATCAGGATCCACAGGCAGCTGGCCCACCAGATTCACATATACCAGAGAATGGAACCACTCACATTCGAGAGGGTCTGCAACCTGGAGGAGCAGGGTTGTATTGGAAACAACTCAATGTTTCAGTCCTATCCAGGGACCTTTTATAAAAAAGCTGAATAAAGGTCCTTGGATAGGACTGAAACATTCAGGTCTGTTCACTAAAGGTGGAAAGTCTTAAGTAGGACTGAAACAACTAATCGATTATGAAAATAGTTGTCAGCTATTCTCATGATTGATTTAATGGGTTGGTGGATTAATGGGTCAGTGTATTGCACACACTGTTTAGTCAGACTGACTTAAACCTTATTACCCTGAGATACTACTTTGGATTTGATTGGAGAAGAAGATGTGCCACTTTAGAAGATGTGCTTTATTCCCGGCGATTTTGTTCTGGGGTTCTGTTTGATGTCACCAGTTTATTTTTATTTAATTTGCAATAGTAGCTGGACTATCACGCAGATCATGCAGTTCTGCCACTGGGTGGTTGGAGCTGTACCGTCATTGTTTTATTCTTGCATGGAGCTGGAGTCCTGCGCCACCACTCTACCCATCCACCATCCCTCAGTCAAGAGCTGCCGTCCCTCCCGTTGGTCCTGATCCCTTCCCTGCAAACTCCGTCCCAAACTCAGGATCAGTCTCTTGCCCAAACTCACACTCGTCTGGGTCCGATCCTGTGTCCAAACTCACTCCCTCTCACACTTGAGTCCGGTCCTTTGCCCAAGCTCACTCCTCCTCATCTCCACCCTCCCACTCAGTTTGACTATGAAATCATTTTAAAGGGACACACTACGCACCCTGACCACTTTAGCTTATTAACAGGGTCTGGCCGGCCTACCCTGATATCTCCTCCTGACCCCTCTGTGATGGAACCTACTGTCACTGGGGCACCTGGAGGGGGCTGTGGGTTAGCCTCCTGCCCAGCAACTATGGCCCGTTGTCATGTTTCCACTGGTGACAGCCGTGCTCCCTGGTGGTGAGAGAGATCCAGGTCAGCTTTTCCTTGTCTGGGTCTGGCTATTCTGCCTTGTGCCACTCCCGGGTTCTGATGTGCTTTTCAGGTCTGGGGTCACATGTCCTAATTACCCAGACCTGTTCCCTATATAAACGCCAGCAGCGCAGAAGCTCATTGCTCTGGCATGAGTTCTAGTTGTGACACCTCTTACTAAGATTTCTGGTTCCTGTGTTGCTGCTAAGCATTCTTGTATTCTCTGGTATTGATTTCAGCTTTCTTTAGTACCCTATCTGTCTGCTCCCTGTAATCTGTATTTACTGATCCGTTGACAACCTTTGCTAGTCTGATGTTCCTTCCTGGTTCTGTATCATTGGCTCCAGTCCTGACCATTCTTGTCTGTTTCTTGTGTTATGTATTTTTCTCTCATTAGTTCAGAGGCCAGTATAAGGACCTTTATTTCAGTTCAGGGCGTCCTGTGTATTTGTCTTGTTAACCCAGGCTGATTGGAGAAAACTCTGTTGTTCTTTGTGAGATTTCCATAGCTAGACCATTTTCAAGGATCTTCCCCAGCATAGGGATTCCTTTACATTTCTTCTATGCCCTCCTGCCCCTCCTGTTACAGTCTTGTTATTTTTCTGTCTGGAATCTGTATTGTCTATATATATATGCTGTATCTGCTTATTCAGCCAGCAGCTAACCTGCCTCAAGGGCTACATCCTTCAATGAACCAAGGCCGCATAATGGCCCAAGCCAATGGTCAGCATGACACCTGTTAAAGAGACTATTGGGGGAATTGGTGGACCTTTTAAATATATTTGGCTTTTCACGGATTTAAACATCCCCAGCAAACTAACAATTTCTGATGTCTTATGTATTTATTGTAGTCTCCTGTTGTGTATATTGTGTGCATTCCCTCTATTTATCGTCCCTGTATAGTGTACATTCTCTCTATAAGAAAATATTCCTTTGTCTTACCTGCTTCCCCCTCCCCCGATTGAATTGGACTGTCTGATAACATCATATTATTCAGAGGTCCTTTTACAGAGGAGCACCAGGGTGTAACCCTATTGTTCTCTTTACCCCACCCTGTGAACAGTTGTACTGGGTTTTCAAAAAAAGTCAGTCAGCATTTTGATTCTCAACGGTCACCATCCTTCTTTCAGCTGCGGTTAAAGTTTGGGTGGGCTGTTAGGGAAGATTGCTGTGGGGACTGTTTAAAGGGGAGAGAGCCTGCTGACGGAGGTACTCAGGGTACAGTCGCTCCGTTACGCCATCTTATACGGCTATTAATTCTAAGTATAATTAAACTAAATATGATTGGCTCAAATATAGGGAACAGAGGGGAGGGGTCTGACATCATGACAATGTGTATTACAAAGGAACCAGAGCAATACGAATATAAACATCCCACCTGTTCTCTTTGTTCAAGGACTCAGGGCGTGTGATAGATCCCCACCAGCTGGGGTCCAATCCTGTCCTGTAGAAGGGTTTTCTAGATGGGGTTGTTGTCTGGAGAGGATGAGCCATCACAGAATTTAATGACAGGTAACAAAACAACATACAGGATTATTCACTAAGTACCGAATTTGACACTGAATTGCACAAACAGTGAATTTCACAGTATCTCTTCTACAATATTTATTGGAGCATATATTTTCTACTGTAAATATAATAAAATATACCTTGATTATAAAAAAATATATTTCGTGAATATAAACCTACATTACAAAATTTTGTAACTTTTATATATTGAATCTGAGACTCATGAAGATGTACATATACATGCAGATCAAATAGTATTGATAGATGTTATGTCTTATCTAAAGGACAAGTTATACGTCACAGACGATTTATTTGATTGGATAAAAGAATTGCAATCAAATGTTTCTAGTTATGCTGATTCAAACTGGTCAGATCAGTCAAATTTTCTTGAGTGTTTGCGAAAGATAAGTGCAGCCACAAATAAGAAAGACAAAGAGATTCTTGTCTTCAAAATTGTGCCTGAATGCATATACTTGATCGCAGAAATGAACAAGAGATTGAATGATGACAAAGAAATCAGAGACAGTTTAGAAAATAAAAATCGTGACTTGCATGATACCGTAAATAAATTAAAAGATGAGTCAGAACAAATGATAATGGAGTTGAAAGTGTGTGCAAAAGAAAAAGATCAATTGCAAGATGAGAGTGATCAGTTGTCCCAATTAAATAAGGAATTGAATGCAAAATTGGCGAGAATGAAACGCGAACATGAGAAATTCGCTGATGAGTTATGTCAGGTTGAAGCTGATGCTCGAAGGGTTAAAAATCCCTCTTTAGAGAAGTTCCCTTTTAAAGTTGTGAGCTATAACTCAAAGTCTGGCAGAGCAAGAGTGAATGCGAAAGTGAAAGTAAATCTCATGATGAAAAAAGAGCGAAGCCTCTTACACAGGAGTATTTCAAATCACATCACTCTAGCCAGCCACAGCCTATTAAGAAATATCGTAAAGTACAGGATTTAATGAAAATTGTCCATTTCTTAAAAAATTCTGTAGGAATATGGGACCAAAAGAGTTCTCCAAAGATTATAAACCATTTAGAGAAGTTGGAAGAAGCATTATCAGTTTTAGGTGTCACTTCAGATGCTCAGAAAATTGAGTTTATCCCATGGGTCTTTGAAGGCAAACATAGGTATTTTTCTCAGTCTTTGAAAGAATCTGGTATATGTAACTGGAGTAAAATAGTCTCCGAGGTCAAATCTGAATTTGGGCCTCACCGCACCAGTCTAGCTGCGAAAAGAGCAATTTTAACTCTAAAATGCAGACCTAGTCAAAGCCCCCATGAATTTCTTTCAGTCCTTAAAAATGCGTACAGCTTGGCTGAAAGAAACCCAGATTTTGAAAACCCTGAATTTATCCAATTATTTTATGACGCATTGCCAAATAAAATAAAGGTTCTTTTGGCAAGAGATTATGACCCGAGAAATGGTTTGGATTGGGTACTAAAAGAAAGTATGACCCTATTTACTGTATTTGAATATAGTGAAGAAACTCAGGGGAAAAGAGTGAAAAACTCACATGAGGAAATAGCGGAACACACGTTAAAAAGGGTGATATTAAATTCGAGTCCCAGAAAAAGAGTTATGCGGAAATTTTGCGTGACTCCATATCTAAAAGGGAGAAAGCTAAACCAGATCAGGAAAGAGGGTTTGCCAGAGAAAATTCAGGAAGTAAATTTCAATCTAGGAAGCAATGGGTACCTAGAAGTCAATGGGTTAAATCAAGGGAAAATGTATCTAGACAGGAAGCGCCCAGAGGTAAAACTGATTTTGATGAGTCTGAGAATGCGCAAGCTTCGTCCCCAAGGACGAATAAAAAGTGGAGATATAATGTACGCCAGCGTATTGGCCAAATGCAGGAAAATTTCCATGTGCTGACAGAAAAACTGGATCAGATCACTCAGTTAATGACTGGAAATAACCCTGGCCAGGTTGTAAGCAATGCAACACCTGCAGCCCCACCCAACCAGTGACTAGATGATGATTCTGATTAAGTAACCAGTGTCCATGACAATTTACCAGAAAGTGATGATGAAATGATTAATACAAATGTTTGTATGGTTTATGATTTAACCCTTTGACTGCAAAGAGAAGGAAAATGTATTTTATCTCACCAGACTAAGTGCAAGCAAGCCGAGAAGGACAGCACAGCTGCCAAGAGCATGCCTGAGAGAGGAAATTCTGTAAGTAAAATCTGTACAAAACCTAATTTCATAACTCACTCTAAATTTCTCTGTAAATTGCATAGCATTGAAGACCGATATTATGTGAATGTAGAATTACAAGATAATTTACCACATATTACGTCCTTGTTAGACACTGGAAGCCAGGTTACATTAATATCAGCTAATTATTTTGACCAGGTTCAAGAACTGTCCACCAGGAAGCCTAGATTAGATAAATCTAAAGCTAATCTAGTGAGTGTGAGTGGCACATCTCTGAAAGTTCTGGGCACAGCTAAATTGGATTTTAAATTGGGGAATAAAGTAATTCGGCATCCGACGCTTATCGTGGATCTGCCCCAAAATCACCTAATTATTGGAATGGACCTTCTCAAAAGATTAAATCCAATCATTGATTTTATCAATGAGGTTATTTGGTCCCAAGTAAATGTTCCAATCAGCTGCGATAGATCCCAATCCCATCACGCTCAGCTGCCACGTGATTGAGGAAAGGCCGGATTCTATTGAAGTCCAGTTCAGAAATAGCCAGACACCTGATATCTCTTTCTTAAGGCCAAAGCCTCTGACTCCAGGAGAGCAGGAAGATAACACCATATGTGTTCCCCCTGAGAGAATTCGAGATATATGTCTGGAAAATGACGTGCTAATTATTCACCTCCACAAGAGGGAGACAGAACCAAATGGGCATAGTGACCATTCTCAGTTCTTAACTGAAATAGAGAAGATAAATGAAGAGGTATTTTTCCCTATACGTGTAAATAGTTTAGCTAGAAAAAAAATGGCTAAGCTAGATTTGCGACAGGAACATAGCTATATTAGCAGGGAGATGCTGAATAAAATAGCTGACCTTAAAGTGATCAGATACCCAAATTCTCAAGATGAGTGGATAACAGATCTAGATAATGATGGAGACAGTCATAATGTTATTGGAAAATGTATGTTATGTATTTCTATAAGAAATAAAACTGCCAATCTCAAGTGGTTAATCCGAACTGCGACGCTAATCCGCAAAAATGAGTCGGACCACCAAGGAGATTGCGATTATCTGGAAATTCTACAGTTTTCCACGCAATTCCAAGCAGATCCAATGCTAAAGTCCCATGCAAATCAAGCTCATGCAAGCCTGAAAGACATGCTGGATAAAGCCAGGAAACTGTTTATTGTTATGTACAAGAACCACCAGTGGAAAAGATTTGCTGCATATTTTATTGCAACCGCTGTTTTATACAGAACAAGAAGCGAATGCTTTCCGGAAGGATCTGGTACAAAACCAGAAAGTGTTGATATCTACACCAGTGATTTTTGTGAAAGTTTCTAAAGAATCATGAGTTGTTCTCGGAGAAGTTACTTTTTATAAATGAAGTCTGGTATGATGAGATACAAATTGTTGACGTATTCCAAGGGCAAGAGATACCTATGAATCCAGATTTGAAATTCTGCTAGAGAACAAGTCTGACCATACTATTGAACTTCTAATAAAGAAAGATCATCTAAAAATTTATGCTCCAATGTGTTCACAGCTTGATCATCAATTGCTATCTGCTTATAACGGGCCAAAAATTACAGAGATTGTGATTTGTATAGTAATAATGTTTCTAACTGTCTGGATGATTGTTCTAACAAAGAAAGTACATACATTGAAGTTTAAAAACACTGCATATTCAATTATTAAATGGACAAAAGAAGAAAAACGTGTTGCGAAAGGTGGAAACCTAGCCTAATTGGTAAAAGTTAGAAATATTGCATGTTTTCCTCAATTCTCTTTTGAACAAAGAACAGATGAAACCAAAGGGGGGTTATGTCAGGTATATTGGAAGGGAAAAATTAAAATGGATGCCTGTAGCCATTTTGTTTTTAAATAAAGTCTTTTCTTTTTCGGATTTTCCCTACGTTTTAGAAATGAACAGAGATTTTTTTTTAATAGTTCATGGCTAGGTGACCAGACATGAGGGAACCTTAAAATGTCTTTATTTGAGATAAAGCCGAGCTAAGTGCTAGACGTGTCATAATTAAATTTATTGGTCTGTCTTAAGTCTTTAAAACAAAAAGATATTTTGTCTTTGGGTATAGGAAAATAAAAGTTACAAAATTTTGTAATGTAGGTTTATATTCATGAAATATATTTTTTATAATCAAGGTATATTTTATTATATTTACAGTAGAAAATATATGCTCCAATAAATATTGTAGAAGAGTATAATTGGTAAATAGTTAATTACTGAAGTATAATTCTGTGATTTAACTAGAAAGGAAGGAATTTCCTTAGTTTGAGAGGAGTAGGGACATAAATTTAAGTCTACACTGAGAGAAGAAGGTCTTTGTGTGCAGATTGACCTCTGACATGAGATAAGAAATATAAAAATTAAATGGTGGAATTAATTAAGAAGTGCAATACTGCCCTCTAGAGGATAGTAAATATTATATTTAATATAATAAAAAAATTGCCAGTGACGTCAAATTGACTATAATTGACAATGCAGGAGGAATTCCCTCATATTCCAGGACATGAGGCATTCAGAGACTTACACGCAAGGCTAGCAGACCATCCCAGGGTGATGCACTCAAGATTTCACACCAAATCTCTAACTCACACCAAATCTCTAACTCCCATGCATTGATTATCTGATATTGATAATTCTCACATGTTCCAAAACAATATTACATAAAGAATATTCCAAGGCAGTAACTCATTTAATCCAGATTGGAGGTAATGTATGAAAGCTATTTTTATTCAGATTAATAAATTATATATATTTGTAGTATTTCTTGCAACAGATAGACTGAGATTTCTCGGATACTGTTAAATCCAGAATCTAAAATATTTCTATTCTGCAGATAGAGATATGAAGAAAATTGGTTATAAGGATTTATCCTAAGGAACTGTTGTAAAGATTGATATACCGATATATATATATTGAATTTGGAAATTACTGTGATTGAAATTAATAAGCAAGGAATTATATAACTACAAAATAAAAAGCAGAAGATTAGAAATTTAATTCTCGAGATTAGGGAAGGATTCACTAAATAAATTTTTATTATTTATCATTCTAAAATAGAATAAGTGATAGCTCATCTTTTGTTGATCCATGTAGCATAGAGAGATATATATATCTCTACAAGATATAGCTTGTTTAAACACTGGTTTGCTGGGAAATACATGTTTCATTAAGCGGAAATGTTTATTAACCATTTGTGTATTAGTTACTAACTAATAAGGTAAATGATATTAAATCATATATGCAGTTACTAACAGGAGATACATATATTGTGAAGCTAGTTTTTTTATGTGCTGATGGATTTTGTGGTTTATAAATTTTTGTTTATGATATGAGATTTTAAACTTTTTTGTATATGTAATAAATATATATGTTTTTATCCGATTAGTGTATTCTTCAAAGCAAAACACAGACAATTAAAAGAATTTAGGAGAATTTCTAGGAAATATAAACGATTGATATTTGTGTCTCGTATAAATTTCTTCTTGAATAATAATCCCTGCCATATTGGAGGCCAGCTGCTGAGATAAGTCCAATATATGACATGTTGTAGTCACGTGCAGAGATAATATCTGACAAAACTAAAGATTTCTGATGTCTGTGTTATTCCCTTGTGTATTTATCGTAGAGTCTCCTGTTGTGTATACTGTGTACATTCCCTCTATTATCTAAGCCCTCTCTGTATAGCGCAGACCTTTGTATTACTATCTCCCTGTATAGTGTAATTCTCTCTAATAGAAGATATTCCTTTGTTTTACCTGCTTTCTCCCTTCCCCTCTCTCCTCCTAGGAGATACCATTGTTTGAAGGTCCCATTCCATGTGCAGTTATTTGATCTGTAATGTTATCTGTGTGGCTGTTTTCATGAAAGGGGGTTGTTCCTTGTCTAGGTAGCTGTGTGTCTGTGTGAATAAACTAGTCAGTCTGCTCTTTGAATTTCAACTAAGTGCATCCTTCTTTCAACTGCGGTTAAAGTTTGGGTGGGCTGTTAGGGAAGATTCTCCAGCGACGGTGGAGACTCTGTTACATGGAAGAGAGCCCGCAGACGGAGATACTCATTTAGGGTACAGCTGCTCCGTGACAATTAGTTTTAGTTTTTAAGAGACCATTTTTATTATTTTCTAAAATACCTTTTTTTCAAGACCTGTTTTATTATTATCTTTTTAAGACCTTTTTAATTTGAAAAGACCTTTTTTAATTATATTGATACATTTTTAGATAAATTTTTATTGAATTAACCTTCTATTAGTTTTCTATTACTTTTCAAAAGTTCGAACCCGAACTCAATACAAGTCAATGGGACTCAAAATTTGATTTTTAGAGTGCCCTCCAAGAGGGCATATATGCTAGATATTTGCCTTAAAAGGTGTATGGGGGTCCGGGTAGTGCCCTGGGGGACAGGAAACAAGGACAAAAAGTAAACAAAAAAAACCTTTTTAAAGGAACAGTGAGTTTTCCATGAAATAAGGGTTAAAAATAAAAACAAAAAATTCCTTCAAATATCGTGCCTAGGAGGTCCCCATAACCTGCCAGTGAAGTGGCGGATTTGTAGGATGTATAGAAACATTTAAAAACAATGTCCAGGTCCGGTTAGTGCCCTGGGGGACAGGAAACAAGGACAAAAGTTAAAAAAAAGGATGTTTTTAACCCCTTCACTGCTGACGACATGTGGGACACGTCCTCAGTTACTCCCACTGTATGCTGAGGAGGACATGCCATGTCATCAGCTTTGCAGGACCCCCGGCGGAGATACTCACCTCTCTATCCGGGGTCCCGCGGCGTTCTGACTTCAGCGTCCTCAGACGCTGAAGTCAAGCTCCTCCCAACTTAAATGATCATCATCATCATCATTGTTAGATTTTAATTTCCTGTAAATATAATAAATATTTAGTCTTAAAAAGCCGGTTCTTATAAATGGGCTGTGAAATTCCCCCCTCCATTTTTGTTAGTGTCAATACTGTATAGACCGTTCTTCCGTCTATAGGATATGAGCTGTGGCCGATTTCCTGTTATGTTCAGTGCAGGAAAATGTGCGCAGAAGCGGGAAGATGGGAAAAGGGTCTCGTGAACCATATATGGTAGTACTTTAACTGAGTGGCTAAACTTTGATGTTGTAATGTATCTGTACACTGATTGGCTATAAATTCTGTGTATTTTAATAAATAGATCTGGCTTAACGAGGAAAGCTAGACTTCTGAGAAAGACCAATACAGTTTTGTGATTGATTCTTTTTGGGGGTCTCCGCCATGGCGTAGCGCAGCTCTTATTTTGGTTTTGATATATAAGAAGAAACTTGGAAAAGGTTTATGGTAATTATAATGAATAATAGAATTTTTCAGTTGTTGTCAGAAGTGGGATTTGCCATTCAGATGTATCCTTATATTTAAGTGTATCTTTACATTTGAATGTATTCTTACATTTGCTTGTTCAGATTTTGCGAACTTGCCTCCAGGCTTGGTTTCCTTGAAGTTAAAGCTATGGTTCAGAGCTTGTTGATTTTTTTTTTTTTTTGGTGCCTGGTTGGACTCTTTGTCTTGATTTGTTTTTGTAATTTTATGTATTGTAGTAAAGGAAAATCGTTTGAGGACCTCACGTGTGTTTGAACTCGCCCGCTGTGTTGAGTATTTGTATTTGCTGGAAATTGAACTCATAAAAAAAAGAAACGAGATGTTTCTAGTTGTTTTGTCTCCGTTCTGTGTCTATCTTGTACTTCAATTCTGGTGTTTCTGGGTCGTCCATATCTTGTAATTGTGAGAATTTTATTTTAACTGATTAGATTTTCTTCTTGTATATCAACTGATTTAATCTCCCATTGAGAGACAGTTTTTTTCCTCTTAATTTTTTATTTTTATTTTCTTGCGCGCTGCTGCCATTTTTTTCTTTATTTTTTTGCTGCATGTGTTTGCGCGCTGATTCTAAAGGATTTGCTAACTGTTTTTTCTTTCAGATTGCATGTTTGTTTTAGTTTTATTTTTTATTTTGTTTCTGGCCATTGATTGCGTCTGTTTATTTAAATGTTTGTCTTTACTAACTATTAATGTATGTGTTTATCTTTGATGTTTTGTATTTCGTAGTTTTGATATTATGTTTTTATATGTAATTTATGTATAGGGACTGCTTTTCGTAAACCAGGTTTCTTTGTTTCTGTGTCATTACTGCCTTGCCTCGTGTAAAAAAAATAAATAAAAAAGCACAGGAAATGGAGACAATAGGGCTTTACTTTTACAGTGACTTTCAAAAGCGCCTGCTAACTTTTTTTCTCTTTCTCATACATTCATTTTTTCTCTCTTTGTTCTTTTTTTATTTAATTAAAAAAACTCTTTATTTGTAATGTATAATGTTATTATGTGTTTGTATAAGGATTTTTTTTTTCTTTGAATGCTAGTAGTCTTTTAGCAGTGCAAGTTGGATAATGGAATATGTAGTTATTTTTGTTGTTCTGTGAGTATCTATTTGGGATAATTGAACAGTATATACAAATGACATGTGTCTAATGCCTTGAAAGACTGTAGTAGCAGTTGAATTCTGGAGCTGTTAGTGCTTTATAAAACTGTAACTGTTGTGGAATTGAGCGCGGTTTGAGTGCTTCGGCGTGCGTACTGTAGTGGAACAGAAGAAAGTAATTATGGGAGCTGGATTTACTGTAAATGGATTATAAATTGATGTATGATATATATATAAAAAAGTAGTGTATCAAGGTAATGGGCTCAAAGTTGTACATTTTCCCAAGAGAGGCGTGGTCGGTTATTTTCCTCTGGTCTTTGTTTGAGTCCAGCACTAAGGGATTGACCACACCTTAATATAGGTTATATGTTTTGCCAAAATGGCTGACTGAGATCATTTACAGTTTTGTAACTTGTATAATGGAATATATATGTAGGTTCATGTTTAGTTGTTTGGAATCTAAGAGGATGAAGTGATATAAAGCTGAAGGATTTGAGTGAAAGTTTAAAGGAAAGTGCCTACAGGTTTAGTAGACTGTACAAAGGAATTTAGGCAGATTTCAAATAAGAGAAGGTGGTTTTTTTGGTTTTATTTTAGTTGACTAAGGGAGATGGAAGGTTGTAGTTTGGTATCTGAGTATTGTTTGATTTGTTTTCTTTTTCTGCAGTGGTAGCCAGATGTCTAGTATTATTTTTTTTGCTGTCTGATGTTTTTGTCTTTTGGGGTGAAGTGCAATAGCGTATAACTTTGCCTCTATTGAATATTCTTGGAGGGAATAAAACAGGTTGTAAAATAGCTGCACAAACACCTCACTTTTGAATGTTTGTTTTTAACCAATATCCTTAATAAAGATTATTGATGTTTATTAAGAATCTTTTTCTCTGAGTTTCCTCTGAGAACTTTGTGCTAATTAACGCGTCAAGTTTTAAACATGCCCTTCTATACTTTCTTTCCCAGTTCATGATATTTTTGTTGTGTTTTTTTATTTTGAATTGAAGTTCACATTCTTTTCCTAGTCTCCTCCATTTTGTCTCACTCATGGCCCCTCCTCTCCTCCGTGTTGTCTCACTCATGACCACTCCTTTTCTTTGTGTCCAAAAATGTGTTGCATTTTTTTCTCCATTTTAAAAGTATTTTAACCATATGAATTTTAAAGTTTTTGACAGGTTAATAATACATTTTTTTCCCAAGTTTTTACTTTAGGTGAAAATTACCCATGCATGCCAACTTTGCTCAAGCTAGATGGAAGATTATGCGATACTAATATTGATAAAGATGTTGGAATTGAAGGAAATTTACTCAAACACATTATCATTTCACATTGCAATGTTACATCAACCGGATAATAAGGAATTATCAGACACCAGGCAATAAAACAATCTAATTATCGACAACTCATCAATAAATCATGCTATTTATAGAAGATCATTGATTTGGAAATACAATTTAAGACATGTCAGTTTTACAAAACTGTTATTTTCAACCAATAAGACAGAAGACAAAGAAAGAAGATAATGTATTTTTATATTCTGATGTCGTCTAAGTAATAATTATTTTGTGTCTTTTATTATTTTATATTTTGTTATTTTTGTTGTTTAGTTACAATCAATATTGTTCAAAATTCCCTGACACATTTAGGATTATTGAAGATCACATCCAATTAAAATTAGAGTTCATTAATGTATTTAGGAACATATAATTTAATGCATTTGCATAAATACGTTTCATGACATATATAGTGGTAAATGGAAAGTTTTAATTCGATAAAATTAATGCTGTTTTTATTTATTTTTTTTTTTTTTTATTTCATTTGAGGATTTGTGTGTGTTTTATAAACGCCAGGTTTGTTTCACAACACCGAACAAGACTGAATAGGATAGTATTAAAAAAAATATATATTTAATAAAAGGGTGGAATATGCACTTCGGCTATTTCCCTTTTGAGCCAAAGTTGCGTATATATATTTTCTCTAACAATGAGTCAGAAGTAGTATAATTTTTTTATTGCGTGAGGCCGACAGGCTTCGCGGGGACATTTTGAAATTTATTATCTGTGTCTCTTCTTGTGTAAATTAACATTTTTATTGTTTTCGTGCATTTGAGAGTGACAATGAATGAATGGATGTATATGATTAGCGGGGTATACCATATTTTCTTTTCTTTTTTATTTTCTTTATTGTTGCTAAAACCATATCACATCATCAAGAAACCTGACAGTCACAATGACTGCATATGGAACGAATCATGGACATTTTGTGTCAAGGTCAAAGGTCACAGGTAATAAGCAACCAGCGCAAAGAGACAGCTTGTTCAGGAGTCCCTATGGTGGGAGCTCTGATGACATTCAATGATTATGCGTCTCAAGCTGGGATGTTGAAAAAAAAGACTACACCCTGATCTCGCACTGTGGACTATGGTATTAGATTATGGAATATTATTTTTTTTTTATAATCCCCTAGATAAGTGTGAGAAAGGATTTAATTTGTGAAAATGAGAATGTATTTCTTGAATGTGTGTATGAATGCAGGTGTATATGCGTTTTGTGGAGTGAAGCTGAACATAGGAAAACACACAGATATAGATCTGACTCATGTTGATTTATTAGATAAATGAACTTTTACATTCAAGTTATTATACTTTTCTTGTTCGGTGAATTATATTTTGGGAAATGGGAATAAATAGTTATTTAAGGTCTAGATTAGTATTTTGCCTACGCTCCAAGTGGTTCGCTGGAAGAGTGAATCTAGATAGATAAGTGTATTTTATGCTCATAAAGGGCCTCTTTGGGGAATCCCTTTTGTACATTATAAAAGGTATTGAGGTATTTTAGGAGTAAATACCAGAATTTTTTTCTTCCCATCTGAGCATCTAGAATGATCTAAAGGTCTTAGGCAAGGACACTGTAGACCAGGTTTAATTGTCTAAGTTTGGTTATCTTTTAGATGATCACAGGTGATATGTGATCAAAGGAAAGAATTGTTAGATTTTATTTTCCTGTAAATATAATAAATATTTAGTCTTAAAAAGCCGGTTCTTATAAATGGGCTGTGAAATTCCCCCCCTCCATTTTTGTTAGTGTCAATACTGTATAGACCGTTCTTCCGTCTATAGGATATGAGCTGTGGCCGATTTCCTGTTATGTTCAGTGCAGGAAAATGTGCGCAGAAGCGGGAAGATGGGAAAAGGGTCTCGTGAACCATATATGGTAGTACTTTAACTGAGTGGCTAAACTTTGATGTTGTAATGTATCTGTACACTGATTGGCTATAAATTCTGTGTATTTTAATAAATAGATCTGGCTTAACGAGGAAAGCTAGACTTCTGAGAAAGACCAATACAGTTTTGTGATTGATTCTTTTTGGGGGTCTCCGCCATGGAGTAGCGCAGCTCTTATTTTGGTTTTGATATATAAGAAGAAACTTGGAAAAGGTTTATGGTAATTATAATGAATAATAGAATTTTTCAATCATCATCATCGCGCCATGACGTCATTTCCAGGCGACCCCCCGGCAATGCTGGGAGATCGACTGGAAGGGAGGGGGGAGGATCCGTTCGGATCCCTCTCCCTCCCGATCGGGAGGTCCCACAAACAAAAGCCAGGCACCGCTTAAAAGGAGAGAGTCTCCCCTTTTAAGCGGTGCCTGGCTTTAACCCCTTAGGCACCGGGTCGCACTTCGGCACCTTGCGGCGCCAAAGTGCAGCCTAGCTCCGGTGGGGGCCGCCATCTTGGATCGCGGCTCCACCCCTGGTCCCCTCTCACTGCCTGACGTCATCACGCATAGCGTGATGACATCAGATAGCCGGGGAACCCCTAGCTGCACGGAATTCCCTGGTGGAGATAGAAGGTTCATTTGAGGGTTCACAGAGATGCTGTGAGGCTGTGTATAGAGATGCTGATGGGGTTGTGTATAGAGATGCTGTGAGGTTGTGTATAGAGATGCTGTGAGGTTGTGTATAGAGATGCTGTGAGGCTGTGTATAGAGATGCTGTGAGGCTGTGCATAGAGCTGCTGTGAGGCTGTGCATAGAGATGCTGTGAGGCTGTGTATAGAGATGCTGTGAGGCTGTGTATAGAGATTCTGTGTGGCTGTGTATAGAGATGCTGTGTATAGAAATGCTGATGGGGTTGTGTATACACCCTCCTCTACCCACCTGCACCTCCCCCCTCAGCTGCCTTCAGCGCTCCAGACCTGGCAGACTACTTCCTCAGTAAAACTCTAACTATCAGAAGCAACATCCCAACACAAGATAGTTATCTGCCACCTCCACTCCCAGAGGTCCCCTCTGTCACCCTCTGCCGCTTCCTCCCAGCCACTGAGGAGGAAGTCAATTCCTTATTGTCCTCCTCACATCTCACCACGTGCCCGCTCGACCCCGTCCCTCACATCTAAGGCTGGGGTCAGACGAGCGTGATTTCTACGGACTGTACGTCCGTGCAGTACGGACATCTTCAGTACGGATGACGCAGTAGTGGTCACACAGTCCGTTTTTTCACTGAAGTTATTTTTTGACGGATGTAGGAGGGGAAAATAAATTACAATGAAAAAACATTCTGTCCGTCAAAAATGCTGGACGTATAAATGCAGTCCGTCTGACCTCGCTCCATCACTCACACACAAAGCTATGCAGACGTTGTGGACGTGGCGCACTCCGCACGTCCGTTCTAGCAGTATTACGTTCTTGCCTAACCTGCGTCCGTTTGCCGCGGCCGTTGTGCGTCCGCAGTTCAGTGCGGACGTACTTCATGTGTCAGGCTCCAATGGACTTTCTTTCATGCTATCACGGACGTACTTTTAGGCGCAATCACGGACGTGAACACTACGCTCGTCTGACCCCAGCCTAATTCCTCCCCTCTCCTCCTCCCTCACCCCTGCTCTCACACACATCTTCAACCTATCTCTCTCCACTGGCTCCTTCCCATCCGCCTTCAAACACGCGCTAGTTACCCCTTTACTAAAGAAACCATCCCTCGATCCCAACTCTACATCCAACTACCGCCCTGTATCTCTGCTTCCCTTTACCTCTAAGCTCTTAGAAAAACTAGTCTTCGACCGCCTCTCCCTCTTCCTGTCCTCCAATTCCCTACTTGACCCCCTGCAATCTGGCTTCCGTCCCCTACACTCAACTGAAACTGCCCTCACCAAAGTCACCAACGACTTCCTAACTGCTAAAAAACACGGCCACTATTCTATTCTCATCCTGCTTGACCTCTCGGCTGCTTTTGACACTGTTGACCACCCCCTCCTTCTACAGACCCTCAACTCTCTGGGTCTCGGTGACACTGCACTTGCTTGGGTTGACTCCTATTTATCCAACAGGTCCTTCTGTGTGTCCTTTGCTGGTAACTCCTCCTCTTCATTGCCTCTATCTGTTGGTGTACCTCAAGGCTCTGTCCTTGGTCCTCTGCTCTTTTCCATCTACACCTCCTCCCTGGGCAAAATCATCAACAGCTTTGGCTTTAATTACCACCTCTATGCTGATGACACTCAGATCTACCTCTCTACCCCTGATCTCTCTCCCCCCGTCCTTTCAAAAGTCAGTGACTGTTTATCTGGCATCTCCTCCTGGATGGCCTCCCACCACCTAAAGATCAACATGTCAAAGACTGAGCTCCTACTTATTCCTCCCTCCAATGCCTCCCCACCTCCTGACTTCTCTATCACGGTGGAGGGTATCACTATCTCCCCATCAAACCAAGTTTGCTGTCCTGGAGTTACACTTGACTCTGCTCTTTCCTTCATCCCCCACATCAAGTCTCTTTCCTCCCCCTGCCGATACCAACTGCGTAATATTTCCTGAATTTGGCCATTTCTTACCGCTGTCACCACAAAACAACTCATACACGCCCTGGTAATTTCCCGACTCGACTATTGCAATAATCTCTTATCTGGCCTCCCTCTGTCCCGCCTCTCCCCCCTACAATCCATCCTGAACGCCTCCGCCTGGCTAATTCACCTCACCCGCCGCTCTGTCTCTGCCGCTCCCCTCTGCGAGTCCCTTCACTGGCTCCCCATCCACTGCAGAATTAAGTTCAAAATCCTTATCCTTACCTACAAAACCCTCACTAACTCAGCGCCCCACTACCTGTCCTCACTAATCACCAAATACACCCCAGCCCGCTCCCTAAGGTCAAACAGTGACCTGCGCCTAGCTTCTCCCCGCATCACCTCTTCCCATGATAGCAGTGGCGTAGCGTGGGTTGTCAGCGCCCGGGGCCAGCAAAGAATTGTGCGCCCCCCCCAACCTGTGGACGTTATCGATATTGCCCCCAGCTCACACATGGATTTGCCCCCAGCTCACACATGGATTTGCCCCCAGCTCACACATGGATTTGCCCCCAGCTCACACATGGATTTGCCCCCAGCTCATGGATTTGCCCCAGCTCATGGATTTGCCCCCAGCTCATGGATATGCCCCAGCTCATGGATTTGCCCCCAGCTCATGGATTTGCCCCCAGCTCATGGATTTGCCCAAGCTCATGGATTTGCCCCCCAGCTCACTCATGGATTTGCCCCAGCTCATAGATTTGCCCCCAGCTCTCACATGGATTTGCCCCCAGCTCACTCATGGATTTGCCCCCATCTCATGGATTTGCCCCCAGCTCACTCATGGATTTGCCCCCATCTCATGGATTTGCCCCCCAGCTCACTCATGGATTTGCCCCCATCTCATGGATTTGCCCCCAGCTCACTCATGGATTTGCCCCCATCTCATGGATTTGCCCCAGCTCATAGATTTGCCCCAGCTCATGGATTTGCCCCCCAGCTCATGGATTTGCCCCCCAGCTCACTCATGGATTTGCCCCCAGCTCATGGATTTGCCCCCCAGCTCATGGATTTGCCCCCAGCTCATGGATTTGCCCCCCAGCTCATGGATTTCCCCCCCAGCTCACTCATGGATTTGCCCCCAGCTCATGGATTTGCCCCCAGCTCATGGATTTGCCCCCCAGCTCATGGATTTGCCCCCCAGCTCACTCATGGATTTGCCCCCAGCTCATGGATTTGCCCCCATCTCATGGATTTGCCCCCCAGCTCACTCATGGATTTGCCCCCATCTCATGGATTTGCCCCCAGCTCATGGATTTGCCCCCCAGCTCACTCATGGATTTGCCCCCAGCTCACTCATGGATTTGCCCCCAGCTCACTCATGGATTTGCCCCCAGCTCACTCATGGATTTGCCCCCAGCTCACTCATGGATTTGCCCCCAGCTCACTCATGGATTTGCCCCCATCTCATGGATTTGCCCCCATCTCATGGATTTGCCCCCATCTCATGGATTTGCCCCCCAGCTCATGGATTTGCCCCCCAGCTCATGGATTTGCCCCCAGCTCATGGATTTGCCCCCAGCCCTTACCTGGATATTGCCCCATGCCCCAGCTCCGGCGGGGGTTGAGGGGACCGGGACCCAGATGCCGGGCAGCGCGGGAGCGCCTGCCCGGTCTTTAACAGTCCGTCCTGTTAGGTGATGCCGCGCAGCCGGTCACGTGGTCCGGCCAATCAGGTGGTACAGAGACTCGTACCACCTGATTAGCCGGACCACGTGACCGGCTGCGCACGCCGCGCAGCCGCATCACCTAACAGGACGGACTGTTAAAGACCGGGCAGGCGCTCCCGCGCTGCCCGGCATCTGCGTCCCCTCAACCCCCGGGCCAGTTTTAGGGGCGCAAATGCGCCCCTAACAAAACTGCGCCCGGGGCCACGGCCCCCCCAGCCCCCCCACGCTACGCCACTGCATGATAGACTGCAGGATTTCTCACGCGCAGCCCCCACTCTCTGGAACGCTCTCCCTCGTACTGTCAGACTTTCCCCTAACTTCTCTTCCTTCAAACGCTCCCTTAAAACGTTCCTATTTAGGGAAGCCTACCACCCAACTCACTGACGCAACCATCAATCACTCTCACCTTACAGTCCTCTCCTCCTGTTTCCAACCCCAACCCTCCTAGATTGTGAGTTCCTACAGGAATAGGGCCTCATCTCCTCCTGTACTGTTTGTCAAATGTTGTTCAATGTATTGTAACCCTGTCTATACTGTGCCTATTGTACAGCGCTGCGGAATATGCTGGCGCTTTATAAATAAAGAATAATAATAATAATAGAGATGCTGTTTGTGTATAGAGATGCTGATGGGGTTGTGTATAGAGATGCTGATGGGGTTGTGTATAGAGATGCTAATGGGGTTGTGTATAGAGATGCTGTGAGGCTGTGTATAGAGATGCTGTGAGGCTGTGTATAGAGGTGCTGTGAGGCTGTGTATAGAGATGCTGTGTATAGAGTATAGAGATGCTCTGAGGTTGTGTATAGAGATGCTGATGCGGTTGTGTATAGAGATGCTGTGAGGTTGTGCTTTCCGCAGACAGCATTCCTGCGGGTCCTCAGATCAGACAGGAGGAGGATGAATATTTAAGTAGCGCGGGCATTGAAGGTGGGGATTCCTCAAGGGAGGGTTTTGTGTGCCTAGAAACCCAAGGACTAGTACGTGGCTGGGAGGAGGAAGTGCACAATGGGGTCATCCTCATTGACCAGGAAGACTCGGAAGCTAATGCCACCTCCAACCTACGCTGCATGGGCTCCCTTATCCTGCAAAGCCTGGTAAAGGACCCCAGGATTCGTGCTATCAAAGAGAGGGTTCATTACTGGTTGGCAAGCCTTCTTGATCCACGATACAAGGGTAAAGTTGCAGAGCTCATCCTGCCCTCACAGAGGGAGTACAGGATGAAACAACTTAAGGACGCTCTAAAGCGACACTTGTGTAACACCTTTCCAGGCACTGGTAGGTTACCAAGTGATTACACAGGTGCTTCTGAGGCTGCGGTTGATCAGAGGAAGAGCGGTGATGCCTTTTCCAATTTTTTTTAGTCTACAACGCCCAGGGACATCAAATGTAGGCACCCATTGCCAGCGTCTTCACCATATGGTGCAGGACTACCTAGGGGCAAGGGCAGACCTGGATACCTTTCCAGCAGATGATCCACTGGCTTACTGGGTATTGAGATTGGATCACTGGCCAGAACTTAGCCAATATGCTATGCAGCTACTAGGCTGCCCTTCATCCAGCATGCTTTCTGAAAGGACGTTCAGTGCCACTGGAGGTTTTGTCACAGACAAAAGAGTGCGTCTGTCCACCGACTCTGTAGACCGGCTGAAATTTATAAGAATGAATCAGTCCTGGATCAGCAGCTATCAATCCCCTGATGCTGACGTAACAGAATAGATCGGGGATCTCTTCTGCATTCACAAAACCTCCACCACTGCACTCTTCCCCAATACCACAAAGGGGTTACGGTGTGAAGGCACTTGCTGCCACCAAAGGCACAATATTTGGGTGCACTGACACTCACTGACACCTATATTACCAGATTTATATCATTTTAATATTGGACCGCAGGGTCCAACCCTGCACTCTTCCACAATACGACAGAGGGGTTACGGTGTGACGGCACTGTTGCTGACACTAAAGGCCCAATTTTAAAGCACCTATTGTTACTTTCATCCAAAGCCTGCATAAGTTTCACCATAATTTAGCCAAAAAAATCACTAAACTTGTTCTGCGTGTCCTAAAATGTCTCCTCTTTTCATACAGACTGCCACCCCAAGCAGTTGTTTATGAGTAGATTAAAGGACAACCGTTTACCGTCATTTGAAATGTCATTTTTTTGTTCATAAATGTTTCTATACATCCTACAAATCCACCACTTCACGGGCAGGTTATAGGGACCTCCTAGGCACGATATTTGGAGGAATTTTTCGTGTTTATTTTTAGCCCTTATTTCATGGAAAACTCACTGTCCCTTTAAAAATGTGTAGCGCTCACTCCCGGAGGAGCCGCTGAATTTAACCTCGGGTCAGTGTCCCCGCACTAGGGAATAAATATACACCAGCACTGTTGTGGATTTTATAAGTTATATAGATTACTGGTCTCAAATAAACTGGCATATATAAAGCAAGCACAGTATATATATATATATTTACAGGAATTCATAATGCGAGAAACGCGCAGCGGTAAAAAGGAAATTTTAACCCCTTCGTTGCCAGAGTGTAAGTCCCGTACAGGTTGTGTCCCAAGAAGGTGTGCGTGTATGTGTGTGTTGGTAGCCGGGTACTAGATTCGACTGGCCAGTGAATGGATTCAGTGTATCTTCGACTAGTCACGTTGGGGCCCTGTAGATTTAAGCAAACTGCAGCGTGCTTTGTTAACTTTACTGTGGCCTGGAAGGCCTCTCACCCATCCGCCAGACAATCTGCTCCGCTGCTCGACCAAGGACGTCTCTCCGCTCGATCTGGCTGGGACTCTGTGCCACCGCATCCGCTTTTCTTGCTTGTCCGTCTTTGCAACAAGATTTTCAGCTTACCGCCTGCACTCCCATTGGATCATCGCGGTCTCCTAACTCGGGGTCCAATCTGCAGCTCTGTGTCTGTGCAAACCTCTCAGCGGTGGATTACTAGGTCTCTGGCAAGTCACTGAAACCGATCTCCAGCGTCCGCAAGGCAGCACCTGCTCTCCGGCCTGGTCACAATCGCTCCCTGTCTCCCGTGCGTCTTACTCTGTTCACCCCTCGGCGCACTGCACTCCTTTGCATGAGGCTGCGGATGTCCGTCCGTCCTCCCCACCCACTTCCTGTCTCTGCCCCAAAGCATGCTGGAAAACGTAGTCCCAATGTGTCCAGTATAGTTTACATTGCGCTTGTCTCCCCCTGGTGGCCAAAAATGGGTAATTACAGTGGCAGAACTAAAACAGCGCTACAAATGTTTTTTTTTAAACTTGTTGTCCTTGTTTTCTGTCCCCCAGGGCACTACCTGGACCCGATACACCTTTTATGGCAAATATCTTGCATATATGCCCTCTTGGAGGGCACTCTAAAATTCAAACTTTCGAGTCCCATTGACTTGCAATGAGTTTGGTTCGTGTTCGCGTTCGAACTCGAACTTTTGAAATTGTTCGAATGCGATCCGAACACGGGGGTGTTCGGCTCACCCTACTGATGAGAGTGATAGACTGCAAGTCGAGCGTGATGGGCTGCAAGGTGAGAGTGATGGACTGTGAGAGTGATGGGCTGCAAGGTGAGAGCGATGGGCTGCAAGGTGAGAGTGATGGGCTGCAAGGTGAGAGTGGTGGACTGGTGAGAGTGATGGACTGGTGAGAGTGATAGACTGCAAGTTGAGCGTGATGGACTGCAAGGCAAGAGTGATGGACTGGTGAGAGTGATGGGCTGCAAGGTGAGCGTGATGGACTGCAAGGCAAGAGTGATGGACTGTGAGAGTGATGGGCTATGGGTGAGAGTGATGGGCTGCAAGGTGAGAGTGATGGGCTGCAAGGTGAAAGTGATGGACTGGTGAGAGTGATGGGCTGCAAGGTGAGAGTGATGGGCTGCAAGGCGAGAGTGATGGGCTGCAAGGCGAGAGTGATGGACTGGTGAGAGTGATGGGCTATGGGTGAGAGTGATGGGCTGCAAGGTGAGAGTGATGGACTAGTGAGAGTGATAGACTGCAAGTTGAGCGTGATGGACTGCAAGGCAAGAGTGATGGACTGGTGAGAGTGATGGGCTGCTAGGTGAGAGTGATGGACTGCAAGGGGAGAGTGATGGACTGGTGAGAGTGATGGGCTGCAAGGTGCATTTGAAAAATGTGGAAAAGAATGGTAAGAAATTAACCATGTAAAGGTTTTAGAGCATTCAGAGACAGCAAAGGGGACTCCTGTTGGGTATATTATAGAAAGGAAAAAGGTAAAATGGATGTCTGTAGCCATTTTGTTTTTAAAGACAGTTTTTTCTTTCAATTTTCTCTAGGTTTAGAAATGAACGAGATTTTTTTTACAGAGTTCATTCCTGGGTGAAGTCTTTTATATTTTTTTTAGAAGTGCCAGACATGAAGGAACCTAGAATGTTTTTGTGTGATAATGCTAGAGTTAAGTGCTAAGACGTGTCATAATTAAATTTATTGGTCTGTCTTAAGTTTTTAAAACAAAAGATATTTTGTCTTTTGGGTATAGGAATAAGAGTTAATATCTCTGTAATATAGATTTATATTCACAAAATATATGTTTATAAATCAAGGTATATTTTATTATATTTACAGTAGGAAATATGTATACTCCAATAAATATTGTAGAAAGTATATAATTGATAAATAATAAAAATTACTAAAGAATAGATTCTGTTGAGTTAACCAGAAAAGAATTCAGCTGATTTGACTCCGTAAGTAACCAAAAGGGAGTAGGGATATAAATTAGATATGACAGGTAGAGACACAGTGTCTACTGACTGAGAGAAGAAGTCTTTGTTAAGTCAGATCGAACTTTGACCCGAGATAAGAATATTAAAAAGAAATGGTGGAATTAATTAAGAAGTGCAATACTGCCCTCTAGAGGATAGTAAATATTATATTTGATATGCCAATAATATTGCCAGTGACGTCAAATTGACTATAATAAGCGGCAATGTTGGTTGCAAATCAGTCCGAGATTCCAGCATTCAGAGACTCACACCGAAATGCATTACACATGACCCTCTGAGAGTCCAAGATTCCAACACTCAGACTCACACCACGATGCAGGCAGATCCCAGGACATGAGGCAATCAAGATTCTCACCAAATCTCTGACTCTCACCAAATCTCTAACTCACATGCATTGATTATCTGAAATCGATAATCTTCACACATTCCAAAAATATTACATCAGGAATTCCAAGGCAGACTTATCAAAATCCAAATTGGAGAGGTAATGTATAAGAGCTTTTTAAAGTAAGGAATTAATGTAATTATATATATTTGTAGATATTTTAGCAACGTAGACTGAGATTTCTCAGATTCTGGGTAGCTCCAAAAATTCTAAGTATTTCTATTCTGCAGATAGAGATATGAAGAAGTGGCCATAAGGATTTATTCCTAAAAGAAATGTTGTAAGATTGATACCAATATATATATGGAATCTGGAAATTACTGTGATTAAAATTAATAAGCAAGGAATTATATAACAACAAAATAAAAAGCAAAAGATTAGAAGTTTAATTCTCGAGATTAGGGGAGGATTCACTAAATAAGTTTTTATTACTTATCATTAAATTAGCTCATCTTTTGTTGATCCATGTAGAATAGAGAGAAATATATATTTCTATAAGAACTGGCTGGTTAAACATTGTTTGCTGGGAAATGTATGTTGTATTAAGCAGAAATGTTTATTAACCATTTGTGTATTAGTTACTAACTGATAAGGTAAATGATATTAATCATATATGCAGTTACTAACAGGAGATACATATATTGTGAAGCTAGTTTTTATATGCTGATGGATTGTGGTTTATAAATCTTTGTCTATGATATGAGATTTGAAATTTTTTTGTATACGTAATAAATATATATATATTTTTATTCGATTATTGATTATTGTATTTTTTAAAGGAGACAATTAAAAGAATTTAGGAGAATTTCTAGGAAATATAAACGATTGATATTTTGTCTCGTGTAGATTTCTTATGAAATAATAATCCCTCACATATTGGAGGCTTGGCAGATAAATCCAATATATACCGTGTTGTATTCACATGCAGAGATTATATCCGACACTCCGTTTGCAATAAAGATGTGGCAGAGAGAGCTAAGGATTTAACATCTGAAACGCTCTTAAATGAAATTAAAAGAACAGAGCTGATTCTGCAAACCTTTTAATCCCTTTACTACCAAGCACTTTATGCGGAAAAGAATGTTATGATAATATTTATTTGAAACATTGTAAAGTTAACTATTAAATATAAAGTAAAATATCCATTTTGCACAGATATTATTTAAAAACTTTAAATATAAATTTTCCAATTTTAAATATGTCATGTATTGGTTTATAATTCGGTTAACATTCATTTGACACCTGGGATGTACAATTAACATTGAAACACGGAGTAAAGGTGCAATTTCACAAAAAAATCCCTTATCTGACACAGTGTCACACGGGGTCTGTATAAATCAGCATACAGACAGAAATATCACTGAGATGAAAGGTTGTAAACTCTAGATGGCGTCCTTTATCTGGCACAATGTTACACAGGGTCTGCATTATCAGCATACAGGCAGAAATGGACTTTGTGTCAGTAAATGTGCTGCAGACAGATAATAAAATGGTGCGATCTCCTGCTTAAACGGGGTCTGAATTATCAGTATACAGGCAGATGCAATAAATGTGCTGCAGACAGATAAAGAAATGGTGATATCTCATGCTTACAGGGGGTCTGCATTATCGGCATACAGGCAGATGCAGTAAATGTGCTGCAGACAGATAATAAAATGGTGATATCTCCTGCTTATGGGGATTTGTAGTGATCAGAATGAGATTATTAGCAATGTAATATCTATATGTGCTGCATAATGCCTGTGTATGACAATTACAGCAACACCTTGTATCTGTATGTGCTGCATATTGCCTGTGTATGGCAATTACAGTAACACCTTGTATCTGTATGTGCTGCATAATGCCTGTGTATGGCAATTACAGCAACACCTTGTATCTGTATGTGCTGCATAATGCCTGTGTATGGCAATTACAGTAACACCTTGTATCTGTATGTGCTGCATAATGCCTGTGTATGGCAATTACAGCAACACCTTGTATCTGTATGTGCTGCATAATGCCTGTGTATGGCAATCAGTGGCGTAGCGTGGGTTGTCAGCGCCCGGGGCCAGCCAAGAATTGTGCGCTCCCCCAACCTGTGGACACGTTATCGATATTGCCCCAGCTCTCACATGAATATTGCCCCAGCCAGCTCTCACCTGGATATTGCCCCAGCCAGCTAACACATGGATATTGCCCCAGCTAACACATGGATATTGCCCCAGCTCTCACATGGATATTGCCCCAGCTCACACATGGATATTGCCCCAGCTCACACATGGATATTGCCCCAGCTCTCCCAT
The DNA here is from genome assembly GCA_009667805.1 of Leptobrachium leishanense. Classification (NCBI taxonomy): domain Eukaryota; kingdom Metazoa; phylum Chordata; class Amphibia; order Anura; family Megophryidae; genus Leptobrachium; species Leptobrachium leishanense. The sequence continues at coordinate 467,573,122 of CM019064.1, read as the reverse complement.
GGATATGCCGCAGCTCTCACATGGATATTGCCCCAGCTCACACATGGATATTGCCCCAGCTCTCACATGGATATTGCCCCAGCTCACACATGGATATTGCCCCAGCTCTCGCATGGATATTGCCCCAGCTAACGCATGGATATTGCCCCAGCTAACCCATGGATATTGCCCCAGCTCACACATGGATATTGCCCCAGCTCTCACATGGATATTGCCCCAGCTAACACATGGATATTGCCCCAGCTAACACATGGATATTGCCCCAGTTAACACATGGATATTGCCCCAGCTAACACATGGATATTGCCCCAGCTCTCACATGGATATTGCCCCAGCTCACACATGGATATTGCCCCAGCTCACACATGGATATGCTGCAGCTCTCACATGGATATTGCCCCAGCTCTCACATGGATATTGCTGCAGCTCTCACATGGATATTGCCCCAGCTCACACATGGATATTGCCCCAGCTCACACATTGTAATTGCCCCAGCTCACACATGGATATTGCCCCAGCTCACACATGGATATTGCCGCAGCTCTCACATGGATATTGCCCCAGCTCATGGGATTTGCCCCAGCTCATGGATTTGCCCCAGCTCACACATGGATAATGCCCCCAGCTCATGGATTTGCCCCCAGCTCATGGATTTGCCCCAGCTCTCACCTGGATATTGCCCCAGCGGCAGCCAGCTCTCACATGGATATTGCCCCAGCTCCAGATCCAGCAGGGGTTGAGGGGGCCCAGATGCCGGGCAGCGGGAGTGCCTGCCCGGTCCTGAACAGCGTGTGAGTCCGTCCGTGTTGAAGGGGAGGCGGCTGCGTGCGTGCGCAGGTCATGTGGTCCGGCCAGTCAGGTGGTACAGAGACTCAGTACCACCTGATTAGCCGGACCACGTGACCGCCTGCACGCAGCCGCCTCCCCTTCAACACGGACGGACTCACTGTTCAGGACCGGGCAGGCACTCCCGCTGCCCGGCATCTGGGCCCCCTCAACTCGCGGGCCCTTGGGCGGCACCCGAGGGCCCGGCGGGTCAGTCCAGGCCTCAAGTTTTAGGGGCACAAATTTCTTTTGAAATTATGCGCCCCTAACAAAACTGCGCCCTGGGCCACGGCCCCCCCAGCCCCCCAACGCTACGCCACTGATGGCAATTACAGTAACACCTTGTATCTGTATGTGCTGCATAATGCCTGTGTATGGCGATTACAGCAACACCTTGTATCTGTATGTGCTGCATAATGCCTGTGTATGGCAATTACAGCAACACCTTGTTGTCTGTATGTGCCGCATAATGTCTGTGTATGGCAATTACAGCAACACTTTGTATCTGTACTGTACAGGGATTTACACTCATTATAACCCCCTGAATCTTATCCCTGTACAGCAGCGACTGACCCCACAGCTCTCCCTGTATTCTGCCAAATCCCTGGCTGCTGGAATGCTGCAGTAAAGTTTGTTACAGTGAGGTTGGGGGCTGCTCCTTGTGTTCAATCCAGGGCTCCTTTTGAGAACAGTTGATTCTGCTGTGCCAAAGGAGGCTGGCCATAGAGTAGCCTCATACCGTACATGGTTATTCAGTTAACGTATGCTATAAGGGATAAAATGCCTTGTTACCCTGAGGGCAGAACTGAGGCTCCATTGAGAGAAAGACTGGTCAGTCTGGTTATGGTCAAGCCCACCTGGAAAACATTCAGCCCAACCCCTGAAAGAGGAGTGTAGATGTCAATGGAGGAAGTCAAATGAGATGGGACAGACTGATTATCTAAGGAGAGGTAGGGTCCATTTAATCAGCTGCATCAGGTGTCGCCTCTCTCTGCTCCTGCACCTCCAGCGCCATCTTGAAAGGCTTGGTAACATCAAAGTAATTGGGTGTCCATACAGCAGGTGCTGCGTCCATTAGCTTAGAAGGGGTTAAGTTTCCATTGTTATTACTGTAAATATATGTTGTACTTGCTTGTCCAGCCTCTGTAAATATTTGGATTGTGGAACGCAGGGCATGTAACGTGTGATTTTATACTAAGGGTTTAAGGTTATTAGTGTAATTAAGTGTAATTTTATAGATATATAACAATTACACAGAATAATCTTATTAACGTGAATGTTTTATTACATTGTATCATTTTTATGACACCTTGTAACTTCTTTACAGTAATACAGAGAGTAATAGTAGAGGGATAAGACAGTGGAGCTGAAAAAAAGGTACATTAAGCAGGATATGCTCTACACCGGCTCCCCATCCTCCTCACCCACCGCTCTCTCTCTGCCGCCATCCACCTCACCCACCGCTCCTATCTCTGCCGCCATCCACCTCACCCACCGCTCCTATCTCTGCCGCCATCCACCTCACCCATCTCTGCCGCCATCCACCTCACCCACCGCTCCTATCTCTGCCGCCATCCACCTCACCCACCGCTCCTATCTCTGCCGCCATCCACCTCACCCACCGCTCCTATCTCTGCCGCCATCCACCTCACCCACCGCTCCTATCTCTGCCGCCATCCACCTCACCCACCGCTCCTATCTCTGCCGCCATCCACCTCACCCACCGCTCCTATCTCTGCCGCCATCCACCTCACCCACAGCTCTAATCTCTGCCGCCATCCACCGCTCTTATCTCTGCTGCCATCCACCTCACCCACCGCTTTTATCTCTGCTGCCATCCACCTCACCCACCGCTCCTATCTCTGCCGCCATCCACCTCACCCACCGCTCCTATCTCTGCCGCCATCCACCTCACCCACCGCTCCTATCTCTGCCGCCATCCACCTCACCCACAGCTCTAATCTCTCTGCCGCCATCCACCTCCACTCTGCAACCCACCGCTTTTATCTCTGCTGCCATCCACCTCACCCACCGCTCCTATCTCTGCCGCCATCCACCTCACCCACCGCTCCTATCTCTGCCGCCATCCACCTCACCCACCGCTCCTCTCTCTGCTGCCATCCACCTCACCCACCGCTTTTATCTCTGCTGCCATCCACCTCACCCACCGCTCCTATCTCTGCCCCCATCCACCTCACCCACCGCTCCTCTCTCTGCTGCCATCCACCTCACCCACCGCTCCTCTCTCTGCTGCCATCCACCTCACCCACCGCTCCTATCTCTGCTGCCATCCACCTCACCCACCGCTCCTATCTCTGCTGCCATCCACCTCACCCACCGCTCCTATCTCTGCCGCCATCCACCTCACCCACCGCTCCTATCTCTGCCGCCATCCACCTCACCCACCGCTCTTATCTCTGCCGCCATCCACCTCACCCACCGCTCCTTATCTCTGCCGCCATCCACCTCACCCACCGCTCTTATCTCTGCCGCCATCCACCTCACCCACCGCTCTTATCTCTGCCGCCATCCACCTCACCCACCGCTCCTATCTCTGCCGCCATCCACCTCACCCACCGCTCCTATCTCTGCCGCCATCCACCTCACCCACCGCTCTTATCTCTGCCGTCATCCACCTCACCCACCGCTCTTATCTCTGCCGCCATCCACCGCTCTTATCTCTGCTGCCATCCACCTCACCCACCGCTCTTATCTCTGTTGCCATCCATCTCACCCACCGCTCTTATCTCTGCCGCCATCCACCTCACCCACCGCTCTGTCTCTGCCGCTCCTCTCTGCAAGTCCCTTCACTGGCTCCCCATCCACCTCACCCACCACTCTGTCTCTGCCGCCATCCACCTCACCCGCCGCTCTGTCTCTGCCGCCATCCACCTCACCCGCCGCTCTGTCTCTGTCGCCATCCACCTCACCCGCCGCTCTGTCTCTGCTGCTCCTCTCTGCTAGTCCCTTCACTGGCTCCCCATCCACCTCACCCACCTCTCTGTCTCTGCCACTCCCCTCTGCGAGTCTCTTCACTGGCTCCCCATCTACCTCACCTGCCGCTCTGTCTCTGCCGCTCCTCTCTGCGAATCCCTTCACTGGCTCCTCATCCACCTCACCTGACGCTCTGTCTCTGCCGCTCCCCTCTGCGAGTCCCTTCATTGGCTCCCCATCCACCTCACCCGCCGCTCCTCTCTGCGAGTCCCTTCACTGGCTCCCCATCCACCTCACCCACTGCTCTGTCTCTGCCTTTTATGAGTTATTTCCTTTTTTATTGCTTATTTATTTTTTTTAGGACTTTTTTTAAGGCATTTTTTGGGTGAAATTTTAGGTTTCCTAACTTTTCTTAAAGAAACATGCCTTTTTAATCCATAGGTTTCAATACAGCATATGAATCCACACACTGCGGGGAAGCACCTCTCTGCAGTATAATTAATGCAGCATATGAATCCACACACTGCGGGGAAGCACCTCTCTGCAGTATAATTAATGCAGCATAATGAAATCCACACACTGCTGGAAGCTCCTCTCTGCAGTATAATTAATTGCAGCATATGAATCCACACACTGCTGAAGCGCCTCTCTGCAGTATATATTAATGCAGCATATGAATCCACACACTGCTGGGAAGAGCCTCTCTGCGGTATAATTAATGCAGCATATGAATCCACACAGTGCTGGGAAGCGCCTCTCTGCAGTATAATTAATGCAGCATATGAATCCACACACTGCTGGGAAGCGCCTCTCTGCAGTAAATTAATGCAGCATATGAATCCACACACTGCTGGGAAGCGCCTCTCTGCAGTATAATTAATGCAGCATATGAATCCACACAGTGCTGGGAAGCACCTCTCTGCGGTATAATTAATTGCAGCATGTGAATCCACACACCTGCTGGGAACTGAAGCGCCTCTCTGCAGTATAATTAATGAAGCATATGAATCCACACATTGCTGGAAGCGCCTCTCTGCAGTATAATTAAGGTGCAGCATATGAATCTCACACACTGCTGGGAAGCGCCTCTCTGCAGTATAATTATGCAGCATATGAATCCACACACTGCTGGGAACTGAACGCCTCTCTGCAGTATAATTAATAAAGCATATGAATCCACACACTGCTGGAATCGCCTTCTGCAGTATAATTAATGCAGCATATGAATCCACACAGTGCTGGGAAGCACCTCTCTGCGTATAATTAATGCAGCCTATGAATCCACACACTCTGCTGGGAAGCGCCTCTCTGCGGTATAATGGAATTGCAGATATTAATCCACCACTGCTGGAAGCACCTCTCTCAGTATAATTAATGCAGCATATGAATCCACACACTGCTGGGAAGCGCCTCTCTGCAGTAATAATTAATGCAGCATATGAATCCATACACTGCTGGGAAGCGCCTCTCTGCAGTATATTAATGCAGCATATGAATCCACACACTGCTGGGAAGCGCCTCTCTGCGTTATAATTAATGCAGCATATGAATCCACACACTGCTGGGAACTGAAGCGCCTCTCTGCAAGTATAAATTAATGCAGCATATGAATACGCACACTGCTGGGAAAGCACTCTCTGCAGTATAATTAATGCAGCATATGAATACGCACACTGCTGGGAACTGAAGCGCCTCTCTGCAGTATAATTAATGCAGCATATGAATACGCACACTGCTGGGAACTGAAGCACCTCTCTGCGGTATAATTAATGCAGCATATGAATCCACACACTGCTGGGAAGCGCCTCTCTGCAGTATAATTAATGCAGCATATGATCCACACACTGCTGGGAGCGCCTCTCTGCAGTATAATTAATGCAGCATATGAATCCACACACTGCTGGGAAGCACCTCTCTGCGGTATAATTAATGCAGCATATGAATCACACACTTGCTGGGAAGCACCTCTCTGCAGTATAAATGCAGCATATGAATCCACAACACTGCTGGGAAGCCCTCTCTGCGGTATAATTAATGCAGCATATGAATCCACACACTGCTGGGAAGCACCTCTCTGCAGTATAATTAATGCAGCATATGAATCCACCACTGCGGGAAGCACCTCTCTGCAGTATAATTATGCAGCATATGAATCCACACACTGCTGGGAAGCGCTCTCTGCAGTATAATTAATGCAGCATATGAATCCACACACTGCTGGGAAGCACCTCTCTGCAGTATAATTAATGCAGGCATATGAATCCACACACTGCTGGGAAGCGCCTCTCTGCAGTATAATTAATGCAGCATATGAATCCACACACTGCTGGGAAGCACCTCTCTGCGGTATAATTAATGCAGCATATGAATCCACACACTGCTGGGAAGCGCCTCTCTGCGGTATAATTATGCAGCATATGAATCCACACACCCTGCTGGGAAGTACCTCTCTGCAGTATAATTAATGCAGCATATGAATCCACACTGCTGGGAGCGCCTCTCTGCGGTATAATTAATGCAGCATATGAATCCACACACTGCTGGGAAGCGCCTCTCTGCAGTATAATTAATGCAGCATATGAATCCACACACTGCTGGGAAGCGCCTCTCTGCGGTATATAATTAATGCAGCATATGAATCCACACACTGCTGGGAAGCGCCTCTCTGCGGTATAATTAATGCAGCATATGAATCCACACACTGCTGGGAAGCGCCTCTCTGCGGTATAATTAATGCAGCATATGAATACGCACACTGCTGGGAACTGAAGCGCCTCTCTGCAGTATAATTAATGCAGCATATGAATCCACACAGTGCTGGGAAGCACCTCTCTGCGGTATAATTAATGCAGCATATGAATCCACACACTGCTGGGAAGCGCCTCTCTGCTGTATAATTAATGCAGCATATGAATCCGCACACTGCTGGGAAGCACCTCTCTGCAGTATAATTAATGCAGCATATGAATCCGCACACTGCTGGGAAGCGCCTCTCTGCGGTATAATTAATGCAGCATATGAATCCACACACTGCTGGGCAACCATCTCTGCAGTATAATTAATGCAGCATATGAATCCACACAATGCTGGAAGCACCTCTCTGCTGTATAATTAATGCAGCATATGAATCCACACACTGCTGGGAAGCACCTCTCTGCAGTATAATTAATGCAGCATTTGAATACACACACTGCTGGAAGCACCTCTCTGCAGTATATTAATGCAGCATATAATCCACACACTGCGGGGAAGCGCCTCTCTGTAGTATAATTAATGCAGCATATGAATCCACACACTGCTGGGAAGCGCCTCTCTGCGTATAATTAATGCAGCATATGAATCCACACACTGCTGGAAGCACCTCTCTGCAGTATAATTAATGCAGCATATGAATCCACACACTGCTGGGAAGCACCTCTCTGCAGTATAATTAATGCAGCATATGAATCCACACACTGCTGGGAAGCGCCTCTCTGCAGTATAATTAATGCAGCATATGAATCCACACACTGCTGGGAAGCGCCTCTCTGCAGTATAATTAATGCAGCATATGAATCCACACACTGCTGGGAAGCGCCTCTCTGCGGTATAATTAATGCAGCATATGAATCCACACACTGCTGGGAAGCGCCTCTCTGCAGTATAATTAATGAAGCATATGAATCCACACACATTAAGGGAAGCGCCTCTCTGCGGTATAATTAATGCAGCATATGAATCCACACACTGCTGGGAAGCGCCTCTCTGCGGTATAATTAATGCAGCATATGAATCCACACACTGCTGGGAAGCGCCTCTCTGCGGTATAATTAATGCAGCATATGAATCCTCACACTGCTGGGAAGCACCTCTCTGCAGATCAATTCGGATCGATTCATTTTTTGGATCAGTTAGTTTTTTGTTTTTTAGGAGTTTTAATTAATGCAGCATATGAATCCACACACTGCTTGGAAGTTCCCAGCAGTGTGTGGATTCATATGCTGCATTAATTATACCGCAGAGCAGGGGCGGATCCAGAGCCTAGTCTCGGGAGGGGCAATGACTGAAAATAAGGTGTTCCTTACAGAACTGAAATATTTTATTTAACGGAGCCACATGGGATGGGAAATGTGTTTCCCAAAACATCAGGGAGCCAACCATGAGATCTATACAAATTACAAAACAAGTTCCTTCCTGGCTGCTGGGTTCACTTCATTCAGTGTGACAGTCACCCCCCCCCAGGTACCATAACTGCAGGGCCAGCCCAGGCCCAGGAGGTAGTGGTACGGTGCGGTGGTACCTTGAGAGTGAAACAGAGACCCTGGGATTGGAACTTGGGAGCAGAAAAGCTGGGCTGCCAGGCGTCAGCTAGCCCAAGGCCTCCTGTGGCCAGGGGGGCCTTGGGCTGGGGACTGGGCCGCCAGGGGGAGCCTTGCTTGGGCCTTGGGCTGGGCTCGATCAGTCCATGGTCACTCTCTGTACAGTGGACACTCAGTGGGTCACTCGAGAGACTCGGCTCGGGCCGCTCGGCCCGATCAACAGATGAGGTCTGGAGGACCGAGGACACTGGACAGAGGACCAGCTCTAACACCCATGTGTACCCCACACATAAATAAACATGCAGAAGAAATTGGACATCAGTCCCAGTGTGAGTGCAAATTTCAATCTCAGTGATAGTATACACACTTAAAAATCTAATGATGACTTATCTGGCACATAACATTCCGCTGTATGTCCATAAAAACATGAAATGGAGAACATATAGTGCAATATTGTCTGTATACAGTATATAAAATATTTTTAAGAAAAATTGTTACGGGTTTCAACTCACAAGGAAGGAGCCCGAATTGGCTCTAATTTCTGGCTTCTTGACCTCTTTTAGGGGGTTCACACCCAACACATCGAAATAACAGGTTGCAGGTGCTGTGTCTTTAAGCAGTATGGTGCTTCAAAAATAGAGAGAAAGGCTTCATTGCGCAGATATATTATTCTTTTGAGAGTATAGTAATCAAATAAATTATACTCACGAATTCCTGAGCCTCTATTTTCCAAGTGGCTCAGTATAAGCGCATCACAGAATCAAGGCACACTCCTGAATCGGGATATGGTGTTCACCGTCATCAGGGTAGCCTTTTCTCCAGTTGAAATTGCAGGTGAAGTGTTCCAATAAGGAGGTAAATCCACTTTGCAATAAAACAATTTATTAAAATACACTAAATAAAAATAAACATCCTCAGATACGCGTTTCACCCGTCTCTACTGCGGGTTTCCCCACTAGGTGGGGATGGTGCACCAGTCGCTTGACCTATTAGCAAAAAAACTCTTTACACGCTTCGTCACATGCAAGTGACTTTTTTAAGGATGTCTATATATTTAAACAACATAAAATTTCTTAATTTAAAAAACTGTCCTTGATGAGGAGTCCCTCCTGATTTTGTCTACTAAAGAGAAGAGGTGGCGACATCTGACCATGGGCTTTTGTCAGGATGTGGCATAATAAATCAGTTACCCCCCCCCCTCCACTTCCCACAAAGTTTACTTTCCATTCAATAGCTACTGGGACCAACTCTGGTGAGTGGAAGCAAGACTCTTCTCCAACGTTCTATTGATTCAACCAGGAGATCCAGGAAGTGATCACTTTCTTTCTGCTTTGACTCTTGACCTGTGAACACATGGCCGTGCAAGTCGTGTGTTGTGTCTCTCTGGAGGGGTAAATGACTGTTGCTCTTATCCTTTTGCATTTCAATCACCTAAAGCTTGAGTATTTTCTCTTCTTTTAGTGTCCAGGATTTAGTTTAACATTGTTTGTATTATTGTAACTTTCTGTTAACATTTTTACTTCTGTCATGCCCCATGATTTAGGATTTATTGTATATTTTTCTGTTTTGTGTTGAATCTGCCTTTGCTGCTTACATGCTATTGATTTCATAGCTATTTTGTCCCTGCTGGGTTTCCTTAGCTTTCCGTATCCAGCTAGTTTCCACCTCTTTGCTCATTGTCTTGTTCTAAGGGACTTCCGGGTTACATATCAGCCATTCTGTGCTCACTGCTGGACAAAACTAAAGTCTCTTTACCTGCATAGCTGTCAGGGCCGGTGCTAGACTATTTTGCGCCCTAGGCAAGACCAGCTACATGCACCCCCCCCAAAAAAAGATGGATATAATATATTGCCCCCAGCTCACATGGATATATTGCCCCAGCTCGCACATGGGTATATTTGCCCCAGCTCTCACATGGGTATATTTGCCCCCAGCTCTCGCATGGGTATATTTGCCCCCAGCTCTCGCATGGGTATATTTGTCCCCAGCTCTCGCATGGGTATATTTGCCTCCATCTCTTGCATGGGTATATTTTCCCCCCGCTCTCGCATGGATATATTGCTCTCACATGGATATATTGCCCCCAGATTAGCTCACACATGGATATATTGCCCCAGGAGCTCACACATGGATATATTGCCCCAGACCAGCTCACACATAGATAAATTGCCCCCAGACTAGACTTGTGCACCTTTATTTTTTTTTTATTTTTTTCGGTTCGATTTTTCGGATTTTTAAACTTTTCGATTCGGCTCGTTTCGACCGATTTCTGTTTCGATTCGGTTCGGCTCGATTCGTTTTTCGTGTACATTTTTTTTTAGGAATATCGACCATTTTTCGTATTTTCGTGTCACTTAGCTCGTTTTTTGTATCGACTTTTCGTGATTTCGGAAATTTTCGTTTTTCGGAATTGTACATGTTTTCGAAATATCGACCATTTTTCGTATTTTCGTGTCACTTAGCTCGTTTTTTGTATCGACTTTTCGTGATTTCGGAAATTTTAGTTTTTCGGAATTGTACATGTTTTCGAAATATCGACCATTTTTCGTATTTTCGTGTCACTTAGCTCGTTTTTTGTATCGACTTTTCGTAATTTCGGAAATTTTCGTTTTTTCGGAACATCTGTTCTCCTCGTTTCAAAGCAATAAATTTCGATTTGACACATTTCAAGTCCATTCGAAATTTTTTCGTTTCGGCTCGGAAAACTTTTCGGATCTGCCATTTTCGGATCTAAAAATTTTCGGAAATTCGGCCGCATCCGAAAACACAAATCGGGAAATTTCGTGGAAATTCCGAAATTCCGAAATGCACATCCCTACCACAGACCAGCTCACACATGGATATATTGCCCCAGCAGCTCACACTTGGATATATTGCCGCAGACCAGCTCACACATAGATATATTGCCCCCAGACCAGCTCACACATGGATATATTGCCCCAGCAGCTCACACATGGATATATTGCCGCAGACCAGCTCACACATGGTTATATTGGCCCAGCAGCTCACACATTGGATATATTGCCCCAGACCAGCTCACACATTGGATATATTGCCCCAGCAGCTCACACATTGGATATATTGCCCCAGCAGCTCACATATGGATATATTGCCCCAGACCAGCTCACACATGGTTATATTTGCCCCATATGGGGATATCTCGGGTAAAGAGACACATATAGTACAGGTCTGTGGTAAATATATATAATAGTAGGAAATAAAAGAACCACTCACATGCCGCTGAGCCTCCCAGTCAGGTGGCTCAGTAGGAACGCCCTGGACCTCTTATATCGTGAGGGGGTCCCACCTCGTCTCTCCTGATATGGTCTGTGTCTCGTGGTGGTCATTACATATGCCCATAAACAAATGGAGAATCCGAAGTGATAGAGAGGCTTCACTTAAATAAAAAATATTTATTGCAAAAACAATAAAAACCGAGACGCATTTCGCCCTCTTACAGCAGGCCTTCTATTATATTTTCCGATTGATAAGGCCTGCAGTAAGTGGGCGAAACGCGTCTCGGATTTTATTGTTTTTGCAATAAATGTTTTTTATTTAAGTGAAGCGAAGCCTCTCTATCCCTTTGGATTGATCTCTCTGGTGCAGTACATATTGCACGATAGACTTTTTTGTATTTTCACACATATCAGTGCCCTTTCCAGGGCCACCTTGGGACAATATTCGTCAGGTGAAACAGAACGGTTCTATTGTTCTATAATTGTTCACACTAATGTGCCATTGTACATCGTTAAGGCGTTTGTTTTTTCTGTATTAAGGATTCTCAACATTTAAGTGTATTGACATTTTCATCCTAATATCCAATTTATTCGATCTACCTCTTTTACTACGGTATATAATAATATTCATACCGTCCCATATGCCTTTGGCATTTAGTTTTTTCATATGGCACTCACCTAGTTGGAATCACAGACTGACTTTGTTCCCTTTGTGTTCCCCTATTTTGGAGCCCGTTCCCCATTCCCTTTCTTTGTGCAATGTTGTAATGTGAACTTGGAGATGTGTTTTGGAGGTGCAGGCCTCTCTTGTACAGAATAACCTGGGAAGACCCTTAGCGTCCATCTGAACTCCATCTGCTGGATTGAATCGGCCGGAACTATCGAGTCAGAAGCTGCTGGATTGAAAGCGCAGATCGGCCACTTGAGGTATTGACTCTGGAGCGATTCGAAGGCTGGGCCGATCTTGGTGAGCGATTGTCTGGAGAGCCAGACAGAAGAGGTCCATGAGAGCACTGTCAGCAGGATTCCGCAAAAGTTGTTAATATTTAACAGTTAAAAACCAAATATTATTGCTGCGGAGGCTTATCAACTAAACAGTGATTTTGTATGCATCATCATAAAATAAGTTTAAAAAAAATGGGTACAGCGCACTCCAATCTCTGTCAAAGTCTCTGTATTCAGATGGATGTTCACATATTCTCCGTGGAATGTTCAGACAAACAAAGAGCCCAGGTACCGGCTCTAGTATTATTTGCCTTCTAGGTATTTTTCTTCTTTTACAGGCACCTATACAACCTGTTAGAATATTCTATCTCCAGATATTCCATATACAAGGGAAACATGAAACAGAGGGAGAATCCCCTAGTGTAATTCCACAACAAATACTTATTATATGTGCAAAGCAAGGGCCAAGGGCTTAGTCACTCAGAGGAGCCTCCAGGCTCTTGGGGTATCCGCAGATGAATTTTTAGGAAACAATTCACAAAAACCACTCCAAGCGCAAAGAAGCAGGAACGTCAGGATTCAAAAAAGCGTATTTATTAAAATAAAATAAAATTCCAGAACGTGTTTCGACGGAGCACCGTCTTCATCAGCTGGTAAAACAGGTATGTTATACTGAATCCCTACTGCCATTTTATATTTGTTGTATACTAATTGTAATTACAGACACCTGAGCAATCCATTGTTTCCAAGCCTCATTTCCATGTTAGTCAAATGCATCATAAATGGGTTAATCCATTTCCAAGCCTCGTTTGCACATCAATTAACTACCAATGATGAGCAATCAATTGCTTCCAAGCCTCGTTTCTATGTTTGTCAGATGCATTATACATGGGTTAATCCATTTCCAAACCTCATTTGCACATCTATTAACTAAGAGTTAACAACATGGTGTTCATTCTAACATATGCGTCATTTATTAATCCATCATTTTATGAATGGATTAACACACTAATATGTGATTAACCTATGCTTTATGTGCAAATATCTTTCTATTTTGAGAGAATACCTCAAATAAATACCATATAGTCTATAAAGTTTAAGTATTATATTCTAATATTAAATGACTAACCATGTCCTAATTTGTATCCATCAATCACTAACTATTCGTGTTATAACCCCAAATGAATAATGCCACAATGTATCATATTATTGTTGTTTGTATATTTTACATTCTACATTTGTGTCACTAAATTATCTATCCTATTTATAGGAGAATTATCACACTTAAAAAAAAAGATACTATAAATATGTTACAAATACTTATTTTACTGAGCGGGTGGTGGATACATGGAACAGTCTTCCAGTAGAAGTGGTAGAGGCCAAAACAGTAATTGAATTTAAGCAGGCATGGGATAGGCATAAGGCTATCCTAAACAAAAGATAAATCCAGGTAAAGTATCCATGTAATTGGGCGACTAGATGGGCCGAAAGATTCTTATCTGCCCACATTTTTCTATGTTTCTATGTTTCTAAATACTAGAAAAAGTTGTATGGAAAAAAGACTGGTATTTAGGGACATGTGATGTGAATGCATTGTAAAGCAATATACCACACAAATTGGGTAAAGAGGCAGTCAGACAGCAACTTTTGAGTAATGATTCTATGAAACCGGAACAATTGGATTTCACTGTAAAGGGTATTGATTTTATTTTAAATAATAATTATTTTAGATATGACCAGTAATTTTATATGCAAAAAAATGGTAATATAATGGGCACCAAGTTCGCGCCCAGCTATGCGAATCTGTTTATGACTGACTGGGAGACCAGGTTCGACTATGGTTCGCAAAGCTGGGTGCAAAATATGATACCTATCATATCTTCTTCATTTGGAGGGATGGTGAACAGGATTTGATCTCCTTCCTTGAAAATCTACATGATCCTGAATGGGGAATTAAACTCGAAAAGAAATGGAGTAAGGAAAATATAACCTTTTTGGATCTGGATATATATATATTGAGGGAGAAAATGTAAAAACAAAAACCCATTTTAAGGAGGTCGATACCAACACCTTTATTGAGCGAAACAGTTGTCATAATACTGTTTGGCTCAATGCAGTTCCAAAGAGTCAATTTTTACGAATAAGGAGGAATTGTTCTGATGAGAATATCTGTGATGAACAAATAGAACGATTAAAAGAAGATTTTTTGGAAAAAAGGGTATGATAAATCAAAGCTTGAAACAACACTAGATGAGGTAAAAAAGAAAGATCGTGGTGCCTTACTAAAATATAAGAATAAGAAAAGGAATTTGGCACAAGTGCCCTTTAATTTTTGATTTTAATACTGAAACGAAAAAAATGAAGAAAAGTGTAAGTAAACACTGGCATATTCTTAAACGAGATAGGGAGTTGGACAACATTATTGAAGATCACCCACGAATAATATTCAGAGGAGCCCGAAGCTTGAAAACCAAGCTGGTGAAAAATAAGATACATAAAAAAGCGAATGCCAATATGTTCAATTTAGAAAGCGGCTTCTATAGTTGTGGACAGTGTTTGTCCTGTAAGTCAGTGGGAAGGAAAAAATCTAACTAAAAAATGTTTAACTAAAAAAGCAGTAAAGAAGTTTTTATTAAGGATGTTTTAACATGTTGTTCAAAGAACGTGATTTATATTTTAGAATGCCCCTGTGGCCTATACTATATTGGTAGAACCAGTAGAGCATTGAATGTGCGTATCTCAGAACATATAAGTAATATAAGGAAATTGTTTACGAAACACTCAGTCTCAGAGCATTTTAGGGTAAAGCCTAATGGATCCCATATAGGTTTAACATTTACAGCCCTAAAAGAAGTCAGCAATAGGGATAGAGGGGAAAGTATGACGACCACATTGGGTAAAGAAGAAATGAGACACATATATGAATAGGGTACTATGTTTCCAGATGGTCTATATACCGATTTTGAGATTGTTCATTTTCTATAATCAGTCATTCTTTAGCACTATTGCACTATATTGATTTTGCACTATATAATATATAATTGTTATTCATTTAATGGTCATAATACATCATAACTTATATAGCACAATATAATTATCTGTTTATGGTGATATAAATTAATTATTAATTTACTATAATCACTATTGATAATATAATAGAGGGATTTATATGTTGCCACACGTAAACACGTATGTTGGAAAAAAACAACAAAAAAACCACTTGGTCTTATATTTTAGGTTTTATTTTTTGTAATATTTTAATAATTTAATATTCACTATCGATAATAGAGGGATTTATATATTGACACACGTAAACACGTATAAAGGAAAAAAAGGAGAAAAACGCATAATTTGGGATTTATATTTTAGGTTTTATTTTTTGTAATATTTTAATAATTCAATAATCACTATTGATAATATAACAGAGGGATTTATATATTGACACAAGTAAACGTATATAAAAAATAAATAAATAAAAAAAATACAATTTGGGACTTATATTTTAGGCTTTATTTTTTGTAATATTTTAATTTAATAATCACTATTGATAATATAACAGAGGGATTTATATGTTGACACACGTAAATACGCAAAATAATTATGTATTTTTTTTGTTTTGTTTTATATATTTATATAAAATTTGGGTTTTATATATATATTTTTTTCAAATCCTGTTCACCATCCCTCCAAATGAAGAAGATATCATCTATATATCTAACATAGATAGGTATCATATTTTGCGCCCAGCTTTGCGAACCATAGACGAACCTGGTCTCCCAGTCAGTCATAAACAGGTTCGCATAGCTGGGCGCGAACTTGGTGCCCATTGCATTACCATTTTTTTGCATATAAAATTGCTGGTCATATCTAAAATAATTATTATTTAAAATAAAATCAATACCCTTTACAGTGAAATCCACTTGTTCTGGTTTCATAGAATCATTACTCAAAAGTTGTTGTCTGACTGCCTCTTTACCCAATTTGTGTGGTATATTGCTATACAATGCATTCACATCACATGTCCCTAAATACCAGTCTTTTTTCCATACAATCTTTTCTAGTATTTGTAACATATTTATAGTATCCTTTTTTAAGTGTGATAATTCTATAAATAGGATAGATAATTTAGTGACACAAATGTAGAATGTAAAATATACAAACAACAATAATATGATACATTGTGGCATTATTCATTTGGGGTTATAACACGAATAGTTAGTGATTGATGGATGCAAATTAGGACATGTTTAGTCATTTAATATTAGAATATAATACTTAAGATTTATAGACTATATGGTATTTATTTGAGGTATTCTCTCAAAATAGAAAGATATTTGCACATAAAGCATAGGTTAATCACATATTAGTGTGTTAATCCATTCATAAAATGATGGATTAATAAATGACGCATATGTTAGAATGAACACCATGTTGTTAACTCTTAGTTAATAGATGTGCAAATGAGGTTTGGAAATGGATTAACCCATATATGATGCATTAGACAAACAGAGAAACGAGGCTTGGAAGCAATTGATTGCTCATGTGTATGTAATTACTCTTAGTTAATTGATGTGTAAGGGAGGCTTGGAAATGGATTAACCCATTTATAATGCATTTGACTAACATGGAAATGAGGCTTGGAAACAATGGATTGCTCATATGTCTGTAATTACAATTCGTATACTACAAATATAAAAATGGCAGTAGGGATTCAGTATAACATACCTGTTTTACCAGCTGATGAAGACGGTGCTCCGTCGAAACACGTTCTGGAATTTTATTTTATTTTAATAAATACGCTTTTTGAATCCTGACGTTCCTGTTTCTTTGCGCTTGGAGTGGTTTTTGTGAATTTTTTCCTAAAAATTCATCTGCGGATATCCCAAGAGCCTGGAGGCTCCTCTGAGTGAGTAAGCCCTTGGCCCTTGCTTTGCACATATAATAAGTATTTGTTGTGGAATTACACTAGGGGATTCTCCCTCTGTTTTATGATTCCATATACAAGGGAAAATCTGGAGAAAGAATATTCTAACAGGTTGTATAGGTGCCTGTAAAAGAAGAAAAATGCCTAGAAGGCGAATAATACTAGAGACGGGTACCTGGGCTCTTTGTTTGTCTGAACATTCCTTGGAGAATATGTGAACATCCATCTGAATACAGAGACTTTGACAGAGATTGGAGTGCGCTGTACCCATTTTTTTTAACTTATTGGGACTGTATGGTCTGAATATCTGATTTCATTGGGGAAACCACCAAGAGGGGACATAGCGACGTCGTAAGGTATCATGAGGGGATTGTTGTTTTGGTGTGAAGCTCCACTTTTTCTTTTCTAATCATCATAAGATAACCTGGCTAAGTATTATTAAGTGGATCAATATCCTAGGTTCTGTTAATCTTCTGGGGAGAGTAAAGTCTCCAGACCTAAAGAGTATTACATTAAACAAGATAAAGACTACATTTTGTAATAATTCATTAAACCTTGTTATTTTCTATAGTCTCTAATCTTAAAAATAAGAGAATTAACTGTTGGGATAAAACTCTGCCAGAAAACCAGGAATTGGTTCACTTTTGGATTCTATTAAGTGCATTTGGGTTCCAGTATTTTTGCTTGTGGTTGAAGTAGCACAGCAGTAATTGTTCGACGCTTTGCGCCGATATTTGTGCAAATAATTAATCCAAAGCGACGAACCATAACACCTTCTATTCTATACAAATCCGGTAATATTGTATCCTGTATCTGCAATGTTAATCTTTTTTCTTTTAAATACAATGTTGTCTCTATCTTCTCCATTTAGTAAATTCACTTTTTCAGAAAACAATAACATAGATTCTGTCATGACAGCTGGGGGTTGTGCAGTTAGGTCTCCTCAACAGAGAGGGTGCCATTCTGGTAATTTGAAGACCAGGAGGCCTCTAAATACAAGTCACTGACAGAGCTCTGAGCCCTGTCGTGGTTTATTAAACCCTATGGCGTGTTCCAGATTGTCTATGTATATGATCTTCTGGTATGACCTCTGGCTAGTATTCTTGACTGTGATTTCTACGTTTATCCCTTCTTGGCATTTGTTAATTCCGTGTACCGACCTCTGGCTTGTATTGTACTATGACTTCTCTCCTGCTCCTGCTCTGTACTCGTATGTATTGTTTATATACTTTCTTTAGTTTAGTACCTGGCCATTACAAGGACCAGCTTCTCAGATTAGGGGTTTCCTCTCTTAACTAGGTTTTGTCTGTGTGTGGGTCACTCTCTATCCTGACAGATTCACACTTTTTTCCACTGTAGCTTCTGACAAAGTCCTTCAGTGAAGTTGGTCTCTCAGTGGAAGTTGTAAGGAGATTTTCTTACTGTTTACAGCATAATTTCTATAAGAGGTGAAATTCGATTGCCTCGTTAAAATTCCACATGTATATTTCCCTTAACCTCCCTGGTGCTCTAAATTTTTCAAAATTTTGTGTCTAAAAGCGTTGCAATTTTTTTTGAAAGGAAAAAGTGTTTTTATACAGTAAGTCTGTAATAATTAGGAATAACTCAATGAAATCCGTGCAAACAAGAGTCTAGTAAACACGCCGAGTCCGATAAAGTTTGAAACACGCCATAATAATCAATATATTCAATAATATAATCAAACCAAAAACACTGAAATTTTTCAGAAAATAGGGGTGCAATATTAGTCACTGCATATTGCCTCTTCAAACATCCTTGATATATTATTTATATTGATATATTATTTCAATTATGTACACTCTTATTTGTACAGCTACATTTATAATGCATACAGTGTATCAATAATTAGATTTTCATATAAGAGATCTTCAAACCATATATACAGTACATTTCAGTCTTAGAATGTGTAATGTATGGTCTGTTTCTGATCCTTTAGTGCCACCTAGTGGCCGTTCATGAGAAGGTCATGCTGCTGAGGATTTTACATTGAATTTTTTAAATATTTTTTACAGTTTGCTGCCTGGTCCCGCCCCCTTGCATCGTGTGACTCGCAGGTAGCATTACCAGGAAGCAAGTCGCCGCGATCACAATGCGGGGGACAGCGAGGAAGCGCAGGATGAGGTGAGTATGCAGCCAGAGTGTGGCTTGGGGTTACCATTCGTGGTAGCGAAATTTAACCCCGAGTCACACTCGGGAATACCGCCAGGGAGGTTAAATAAATAAACCAAAATGAAGCGCTCCCTCTGCTGGGCATTTAATATAACAGAATGAAGAGCTCCCCCTGCTGGACATTTAATATAACAGAATGAAGAGCTCCCCCTGCTGGGCACATAATATAACAGAATGAAGAGCTCCCTCTGCTGGGCACATAATATAACAGAATGAAGGGCTCACCCTGCTGGGCACATAATATAACAGAAGGAAGAGCTCCCCCTGCTGGGCATTTAATATAACAGAATGAAGAGCTTCCCCTGCTGGGCACATAATATAACAGAATGAAAAGCTTCCCCAATATAACCGAATGAAGAGCTCCCTCTGCTGGGCACATAATATAACAGAATGAAGTGCTCCCCCTGCTGGGCACATAATATAACAGAATGAAGTGCACCCCCTGCTGGGCACATAATATAACAGAATGAAGAGCTCCCCCTGCTGGACATTTAATTTAACAGAATGAAGTGCTCTCCCTGCTGGGCACATAATATAACAGAATGAAGAGCTCCCCCTGCTGGGCACATAATATAACAGAATGAAGAGCGCCTCCTGCTGGGCATTTAATATAACAGAATGAAGAGCTCCCCCTGCTGGGCATTTAATATAACAGAATGAAGAGCTCCCTCTGCTGGAGATTTAATATAACAGAATGAAGAGCTCCCCTTGCTAGGCACATAATATAACAGAAGAAAGAGCTCTCCCTGCTGGGCACATACTATAACAGAATGAAGAGCTCCCTCTGCTGGACATTTAATATAACAGAATGAAGAGCTCCCTCTGCTGGACACATAATATAAAAGAATGAAGAGCTCCCCCTGCTGGGCACATAATAAAAAAGAATGAAGAGCTCCCCCTGCTGGGCACATAATATAACAGAATGAAGAGCTCCACCTGCTGGGCATTCAATATAACAGAATGAAGAGCTTCCTCTGCTGGACATTTAATATAACAGAATGAAGAGCTCCCCCTGCTGGGTACTTAATTTAACAGAATGAAGAGCCCCCCTTGCTGGGCACATAATATAACAGAATGAAGAGCGCCTCCTGCTGGGCACATAATATAACAGAATTAAGAGCTCCCCTTGCTGGGCACATAATATAACAGAATGAAGAGCTCCCCCTGCTTGACATTTAATATAACAGAATGAAGTGCTCCCCTTGTTGGCACATAATATAAAAGAATGAAGAGCTCCCCCTGCTGGGCATTTAATATAACAGAATGAAGAGCTCCCCCTGCTGGAGATTTAATATAACAGAATGAAGAGCTCCCCCTGCTGGAGATAATATAACAGAATGAAGAGCTCCTCTGCTGGACACATAATATAACAGAATGAAGAGCTCCCCCTGCTGGGCACATAATATAACAGAATGAAGAGCTCCCCCTGCTGGGCACATATATATAACAGAATGAAGAGCTCCCCCTGCTGGACATTTAATATAACAAAATGAAGAGCTCCCTCTGCTGGACACATATTATAACAGAAAGAAGAGCTCCCCTTGCTGGACACATAATATAACAGAATGAAGAGCTCCCCTTGCTGGGCACATAATATAACAGAATGAAGAGCTCCCCCTGCTGGACATTTAATATAACAGAATGAAGAGCTCCCTCTGCTGGCACATTTAATATATAACAGAATGAAGAGCTCCCCCTGCTGGAGCATTTAATATAACAGAATGAAGAGCTCCCTCTGCTGGGATTTAAATATAACAGAATGAAGAGCTCCCCCTGCTGGGCACATAATATAACAGAATGAAGAGCTCCCCCTGCTGGGCACATAATATAACAGAATGAAGAGCTCCCCTGCTGGCACATTTAATATAACAGAATGAAGAGCTCCCCTTGCTGGGACATAATATAACAGAATGAAGAGCTCCCTCTGCTGGACATTTAATATAACAGAATGAAGAGCTCCCCTGCTGGCATTAATATAACAGAATGAAGAGCTCCCCCTGCTGGGCACATAATATAACAGAATGAAGAGCTCCCCTGCTGGCATTTAATATAACAGAATGAAGAGCTTCCTCTGCTGGACACATAATATAACAGAATGAAGAGCTCCCCCTGCTGGACATTTAATATAACAGAATGAAGAGCTCCCCTTGCTGGGCACATAATATAACAGAATGAAGAGCTCCCCCTGCTGGGCATTTAATATAACAGAATGAAGAGCTCCCCTTGCCGGGCACATAATATAACAGAATGAAGAGCTCCCCCTGCTGGACATGTAATATAACAGAATGAAGAGCTCCCCCTGCTGGGCACATAATATAACAGAATGAAGAGCTCCCCCTGCTGGGCACATAATATAACAGAATGAAGAGCTCCCCCTGCTGGGCACATAATATAACAGAATGAAGAGCGCCTCCTGCTGGACATTTAATATAACAGAATGAAGAGCTTCCTCTGCTGGGCATTTAATATAACAGAATGAAGAGCTCCCCTTGCTGGGCACATAATATAACAGAATGAAGAGCTCCCTCTGCTGGACACATAATATAACAGAATGAAGAGCTCCCCCTGCTGGGTACTTAATTTAACAGAATGAAGAGCTCCCCTGGCTGGGCACATAATATAACAGAATGAAGAGCGCCTCCTGCTGGGCACATAATATAACAGAATGAAGAGCTTCCTCTGCTGGGCACATAATATAACAGAATGAAGAGCTCCCCCTGCTGGACATTTAATATAACAGAATGAAGAGCTCCCCCTGCTGGGCACATAATATAACAGAATGAAGAGCTCCCCCTGCTGGACATTTAATATAACAGAATGAAGAGCTCCCCCTGCTGGGCACATAATATAACAGAATGAAGAGCGCCCCCTGCTGGGCACATAATATAACAGAATGAAGAGCTCCCCTTGCTGGGCACATAATATAACAGAATGAAGAGCTCCCCCTGCTGGGCATTTAATATAACAGAATGAAGAGCTCCCCCTGCTGGGCATTTAATATAACAGAATGAAGAGCTCCCCCTGCTGGACATTTAATATAACAGAATGAATAGTTCCCCCTGCTGGGCACATAATATAACAGAATGAAGTGCTCCCCTTGCTGGGCACATAATATAACAAAATGAAGAGCTCCCCTGCTGGGCACATAATATTACAGAATGAAGAGCTCCCTCTGCTGGGCATTTAATATAACAGAATGAAGAGCTTCCTCTGCTGGGCATTTAATATAACACAATGAAGAGCTTCCTCTGCTGGAGATTTAATATAACAGAATGAAGAGCTCCCCCTGCTGGGCACATAATATAACAGAATGAAGAGAGCCTCCTGCTGGGCACATAATATAACAGAATGAAGAGAGCCTCCTGCTGGGCATTTAATATAACAGAATGAAGAGCTCCCCCTGCTGGACATTTAATATAACAGAATGAAGAGCTCCCCCTGCTGGACATTTAATATAACAGAATGAAGAGCTCCCCCTGCTGGACATTTAATATAACAGAATGAAGAGCTCCCCCTGCTGGGCACATAATATAACAGAATGAAGAGCTCCCCCTGCTGGGCACATAATATAACAGAATGAAGAGCTCCCTCTGCTGGACACATAATATAACAGAATGAAGAGCTCCCCCTGCTGGGTACTTAATTTAACAGAATGAAGAGCTCCCTCTGCTGGACACATAATACAACAGAATGAAGAGCTCCCCCTGCTGGGTACTTAATTTAACAGAATGAAGAGCTCCCCCTGCTGGGCACATAATATAACAGAATGAAGAGCTCCACCTGCTGGACATTTAATATAACAGAATGAAGAGCTTCCTCTGCTGGGCATTTAATATAACACAATGAAGAGCTTCCTCTGCTGGAGATTTAATATAACAGAATGAAGAGCTCCCCCTGCTGGGCACATAATATAACAGAATGAAGAGCTCCACCTGCTGGGCACATAATATAACAGAATGAAGAGCTACCCTTGCTGGGCACATAATATAACAGAATGAAGAGCTCCCCCTGCTGGGCATTTAATATAACAGAATGAAGAGCTTCCTCTGCTGGACATTTAATATAACAGAATGAAGAGCTCCCCCTGCTGGGTACTTAATTTAACAGAATGAAGAGCCCCCCTTGCTGGGCACATAATATAACAGAATGAAGAGCGCCTCCTGCTGGGCACATAATATAACAGAATTAAGAGCTCCCCTTGCTGGGCACATAATATAACAGAATGAAGAGCTCCCCCTGCTTGACATTTAATATAACAGAATGAAGTGCTCCCCTTGTTGGGCACATAATATAAAAGAATGAAGAGCTCCCCCTGCTGGGCATTTAATATAACAGAATGAAGAGCTCCCCCTGCTGGAGATTTAATATAACAGAATGAAGAGCTCCCCCTGCTGGAGATTTAATATAACAGAATGAAGAGCTCCCTCTGCTGGGCACATAATATAACAGAATGAAGAGCTCCCCCTGCTGGGCACATAATATAACAGAATGAAGAGCTCCCCCTGCTGGGCACATAATATAACAGAATGAAGAGCTCCCCCTGCTGGACATTTAATATAACAAAATGAAGAGCTCCCTCTGCTGGACACATATTATAACAGAAAGAAGAGCTCCCCTTGCTGGACACATAATATAACAGAATGAAGAGCTTCCCTTGCTGGGCACATAATATAACAGAATGAAGAGCTCCCCCTGCTGGACATTTAATATAACAGAATGAAGAGCTCCCTCTGCTGGACATTTAATATAACAGAATGAAGAGCTCCCCCTGCTGGGCACATAATATAACAGAATGAAGAGCTCCCTCTGCTGGACATTTAATATAACAGAATGAAGAGCTTCCCTTGCTCGGCACATATTTTTAACAGAATGAAGAGCTCCCCCTGCTGGGCACATAATATAACAGAAAGAAGAGCTCCCCCTGCTGGACATTTAACATAACAGAATGAAGAGCTCCCTCTGCTGGACACATAATATAACAGAATGAAGAGCTTCCCTTGCTGGGCACATATTTTTAACAGAATGAAGAGCTCCCCCTGCTGGGCACATAATATAACAGAATGAAGAGCTCCCCCTGCTGGACACATAATATAACAGAATGAAGAGCTCCCCCTGCTGGGCACATAATATAACAGAATGAAGAGCTCCCCCTGCTGGACATTTAATATAACAGAATGAAGAGCTCCCCCTGCTGGGCACATAATATAACAGAATGAAGAGCTCCCCCTGCTGGACATTTAATATAACAGAATGAAAAGCTCCCTCTGCTGGACACATAATATAACAGAATGAAGAGCTCCCCCTGCTGGGTACTTAATATAACAGAATGAAGAGCTCCCTCTGCTGGACACATAATATAACAGAATGAAGAGCTCCCCCTGCTGGACATTTAATATAACAGAATGAAGAGCTCCCTCTGCTGGGCATTTAATATAACAGAATGAAGAGCTCCCCCTGCTGGGCATTTAATATAACAGATTGAAGAGTTCCCCCTGCTGGGCACATAATATAACAGAATGAAGAGCTCCCCCTGCTGGACATTTAATATAACAGAATGAAGAGCTCCCTCTGCTGGACACATAATATAACAGAATGAAGAGCTCCCCTTGCTGGGCACATAATATAACAGAATGAAGAGTTCCCCCTGCTTGGCATTTAATATAACAGAATGAAGAGCTCCCTCTGCTGGGCACATAATATAACAGAATGAAGAGCTCCCCCTGCTGGACATTTAATATAACAGAATGAAGAGCTCCCTCTGCTGGACACATAATATAACAGAATGAAGTGCTCCCCTTGCTGGGCACATAATATAACAGATTGAAGTGCTCCCCTTGCTGGGCACATAATATAACAGAATGAAGAGCTCCACCTGCTGGGCATTCCATATAACAGAATGAAGAGCTTCCTCTGCTGGACATTTAATATAACAGAATGAAGAGCTCCCCCTGCTGGACATTTAATATAACAGAATGAATAGTTCTTATTGCTGGGCACATAATATAACAGAATGAAGAGCTCCCCCTGCTGGGCAGTTAATATAACAGAATGAAGAGCTTCCTCTGCTGGAGATTTAATATAACAGAATGAAGAGCTCCCCCTGCTGGGCACATAATATAACAGAATGAAGAGCTCCACCTGCTGGGCTTTCAATATAACAGAATGAAGAGCTTCCTCTGCTGGACATTTAATATAACAGAATGAATAGTTTCCATTGCTGGGCATATAATATAACAGAATGAAGAGCTCCCCCTGCTGGACATTTAATGTAACAGAATGAATAGTTTCCATTGCTGGAGATTTAATATAACAGAATGAAGAGCTCCCCCTGCTGGGCACATAATAAAAAAGAATGAAGAGCTCCCCCTGCTGGACACATAATATAACAGAATCAAGTGC
Source organism: Leptobrachium leishanense (assembly GCA_009667805.1). NCBI lineage: Eukaryota > Metazoa > Chordata > Amphibia > Anura > Megophryidae > Leptobrachium > Leptobrachium leishanense. The sequence continues at coordinate 467,547,371 of CM019064.1, read as the reverse complement.
TCCCTCTGCTGGACATTTAATATAACAAAATGAAGTGCTCCCCTTGCTGGGCACATAATATAACAGAATGAAGAGCTCCCCCTGCTGGGCACATAATATAACAGAATGAAGAGCTCCCCCTGCTGGACATTTAATATAACAGAAAGAAGAGCTCCCTCTGCTGGACACATAATATAACAGAATGAAGAGCTCCCTCTGCTGGACATTTAATTTAACAGAATGAAGCGCTCCCCCTGCTGGGCACATAATATAACAGAATGAAGAGCTCCCCCTGCTGGGCACATAATATAACAGAATGAAGAGCTCCCCCTGCTGGACATTTAATATAACAGAAAGAAGAGCTCCCTCTGCTGGACACATAATATAACAGAATGAAGAGCTCCCCCTGCTGGGTACTTAATATAACAGAAAGAAGAGCTCCCCTTGCTGGGAACATAATATAACAGAATGAAGAGCTCCCCCTGCTGGGCACATAATATAACAGAATGAAGAGCTCCCCCTGCTGGACATTTAATATAACAGAATGAAGAGCTCCGTCTGCTGGACACATAATATAACAGAATGAAGAGCTCCCCCTGCTGGGCACATAATATATCAGAATGAAGAGCTCCCTCTGCTGGGCACATAATATAACAGGATGAAGAGCTCCCCCTGCTGGGTACTTAATATAACAGAAAGAAGAGCTCCCCTTGCTGGGCACATAATATAACAGAATGAAGAGCTCCCCCTGCTGGACATTTAATATAACAGAATGAAGAGCTCCTCTGCTGGACACATATATACAGAATGAAGAGCTCCCCTTGCTGGGCACATAATATAACAGAATGAAGAGCTCCCCCTGCTGGGCACATAATAAAAAAGAATGAAGAGCTCCCCCTGCTGGGCACATAATATAACAGAATGAAGAGCTCTACCTGCTGGGCATTTAATATAACAGAATGAAGAGCTCCCCCTGCTGGACATTTAATATAACAGAATGAAGAGCTCCCTCTGCTGGACACATAATATAACAGAATGAAGAGCTCCCCCTGCTGGGTACTTAATATAACAGAATGAAGAGCTCCCCTTGCTGGACATTTAATATAACAGAATGAAGAGTTCCCCCTGCTGGGCACATAATATAACAGAATGAAGAGCTCCCCCTGCTGGGCACATAATATAACAGAATGAAGAGCTCCCCCTGCTGGGCACATAATATAACAGAATGAAGAGCTCCCCCTGCTGGACATTTAATATAACAGAAGGAAGAGCTCCCTCTGCTGGACACATAATATAACAGAATGAAGAGCTCCCCTTGCTGGGCACATAATATAACAGAATGAAGAGCTCCCCCTGCTGGGCGCATAATATAACAGAATGATGACCACCCCCCCTGCTGGACATTTAATATAACAGAATGAAGTGCTCCCCTTGCTGGACATTTAATATAACAGAATGAAGAGCTCCCTCTGCTGGACATTTAATATAACAGAAGGAAGAGCTCCCTCTGCTGGACACATAATATAACAGAATGAAAGAGCTCCCCCTGCTGGGCGCATAATATAACAGAATGATGACCACCCCCCCTGCTGGACATTTAATATAACAGAATGAAGTGCTCCCCTTGCTGGACATTTAATATAACAGAATGAAGTTTTCCCCCTGCTGGGCATTTAATATAACAGAATGAAGAGTTCCCCCTGCTGGGCTCATAATATAACAGAATGAAGAGCTCCCCCTGCTGGGCACATAATAAAAAAGAATGAAGAGCTCCCCCTGCTGGGCACATAATATAACAGAATGAAGAGCTCCACCTGCTGGGCATTTAATATAACAGAATGAAGAGCTTCCTCTGCTGGACATTTAATATAACAGAATGAATAGTTCCCATTGCTGGGCACATAATATAACAGAATGAAGAGCTCCCCCTGCTGGGCATTTAATATAACAGAATGAAGAGCTCCCCCTGCTGGGCACATAATATAACAGAATGAAGAGCTCCCCCTGCTGGGCACATAATATAACAGAATGAAGAGCTCCCTCTGCTGGACATTTAATATAACAGAATGAAGTGCTCCGCTTGCTGGGCACATAATATAACAGATTGAAGAGCTCCCCCTGCTGGGCACATAATATAACAGAATGAAGAGCTCCCTCTGCTGGACATTTAATATAACAGAATGAAGAGTTCCCCCTGCTGGGTATTTAATATAACAGAATTAAGACCTCCTCCTGCTGGGCACATAATAAAAAAGAATGAAGAGCTCCCCCTGCTGGGCACATAATATAACAGAATGAAGAGCTCCACCTGCTGGGCATTTAATATAACAGAATGAAGAGCTTCCTCTGCTGGACATTTAATATAACAGAATGAAGAGCTGCCCCTGCTGGACATTTAATATAACAGAATGAATAGTTCCCATTGCTGGGCACATAATATAACAGAATGAAGAGCTCCCCCTGCTGGGCATTTAATATAACAGAATGAAGAGCTCCCTCTGCTGGACATTTAATATAACAGAATGAAGAGTTTCCCCTGCTGGCATTTAATATAACAGAATGAAGAGTTCCCCTGCTGGGCACATAATATAATAGAATGAAGAGCTCCCCTGCTGGCACATTTAACATAACAGAATGAAGAGCTCCCCTGCTGGGCACATAATATAACAGAATGAAGAGCTCCCCTGCTGGGCATTTAATATAACAGAATGAAGAGCTCCCCTGCTGGGTATTTATATAACAGAATGAAGAGCTTCCTCTGCTGGAGATTTAAATAACAGAATGAAGAGCTCCCCTGCTGGACACATAATATAACAGAATGAAGAGCTCCCCTGCTGGGCACATAATAAAATAATGAAGAGCTCCCCCTGCTGGACACATAATATAACAGAATGAAGAGCTCCCCCTGCTGGGCATTTAATATAACAGAATGAAGAGTTTCCCCTGCTGGGCACATAATATAATAGAATGAAGAGCTCCCCCTGCTGGGCATTTAACATAACAGAATGAAGAGCTCCCCCTGCTGGGCACATAATATAACAGAATGAAGAGCTCCCCTGCTGGGCATTTAATATAACAGAATGAAGAGCTCCCCCTGCTGGGTATTTAATATAACAGAATGAAGAGCTTCCTCTGCTGGAGATTTAATATAACAGAATGAAGAGCTCCCCCTGCTGGACACATAACATAACAGAATGAAGAGCTCCCCCTGCTGGGCACATAATAAAAAATAATGAAGAGCTCCCCCTGCTGGACACATAATATAACAGAATGAAGAGCTTGCTCTGCTGGAGATTTAATATAACAGAATGAAGAGCTCCCCCTGTTGGACACATAATATAACAGAATGAAGAGCTTCCTCTGCTGGAGATTTAATATAACAGAATGAAACATAGAAACATAGAAAAATGTCGGCAGATAAGAACCTTTCGGCCCATCTAGTCTGCCCAATTACATGGATACTTTACCTGGATGTTTAGGATAGGCTTATGCCTATCCCATGCTTGCTTAAATTCAATTACTGTTTTGGCCTCTACCACTTCTACTGGAAGACTGTTCCATATATCCAACATAATATAACAGAATGAAGAGCGCCTCCTGCTGGGCACATAATATAACAGAATGAAGAGCTCCCCCTGCTGGGCATTTAATATAACAGAATGAAGAGCTCCCTCTGCTGGGCACATAATATAACAGAATGAAGAGCTCCCCCTGCTGGGCATGTAATAAAACAGAATGAAGAGCTCCCCCTACTGGGCACATAATATAACAGAATGAAGAGCTCCCCCTGCTGGACACATAATATAACAGAATAAAGAGCTCCCCCTGCTGGGTACTTAATATAACAGAAAGAAGAGCTCCCCTTGCTGGGCACATAATATAACAGAATGAAGAGCTCCCCCTGCTGGACATTTAATATAACAGAATGAAGAGCTCCCCCTGCTGGGCACATAATATAACAGAATGAAAGCTCCCTCTGCTGGACATTTAATATAACAGAATGAAGTGCTCCCCTTGCTGGGCACATAATATAACAGAATGAAGAGCTCCCTCTGCTGGACATTTAATATAACAGAATGAAGAGCTCCCCCTGCTGGGCATTTAATATATCAGAATGAAGAGTTCCCCCTGCTGGGCACATAATATAACAGAATGAAGAGCTCCCCCTGCTGGGCATTTAATATAACAGAATGAAGAGCTTCCTCTGCTGGAGATTTAATATAACAGAATGAAGAGCTCCCCCTGCTGGACATTTAATATAACAGAATGAAGAGCTCCCCCTGCTGGGCACATAATATAACAGAATGAAGAGCTTCCTCTGCTGGACATTTAATATAACAGAATGAAGAGCTCCCCTTGCTGGACATTTAATATAACAGAATGAAGAGCTCTCCTTGCTGGGCACATAATATAACAGAATGAAGAGCCTCCCCTGCTGGGCATTTAATATAACAGAATGAAGAGTTACCCTTGCTGGGCACATAATATAACAGAATGAAGAGCTCCCCCTTCTGGGCATTTAAGATAACAGAATGAAGATCTCCCCCTGCTGGGCATTTAATATAACAGAATGAATAGTTCCCATTGCTGGGCACATAATATAACAGAATGAAGAGCTCACCCTGCTGGACATTTAATATAACAGAATGAAGAGCTTCCTCTGCTGGACATTTAATATAACAGAATGAAGACCTCCCCCTGCTGGACATTTAATATAACAGAATGAATAGTTCCCATTGCTGGGCACATAATATAACAGAATGAAGAGCTCACCCTGCTGGACATTTAATATAACAGAATGAAGAGCTTCCTCTGCTGGAGATTTAATATAACAGAATGAAGAGCTCCCCCTGCTGGGCATTTAATATAACAGAATGAAGAGCTCCCCCTGCTGGGCATTTAATATAACAGAATGAAGAGCTCCCCCTGCTGGACATTTAATATAACAGAATGAATAGTTCCCCCTGCTGGGCATTTAATATAACAGAATGAATAGTTCCCATTGCTGGGCACATAATATAACAGAATGAAGAGCTCCCCCTGCTGGACATTTAATATAACAGAATGAAGAGCTTCCTCTGCTGGAGATTTAATATAACAGAATGAAGAGCTCCCCCTGCTGGGCATTTAATATATCAGAATGAAGAGCTCCCCCTGCTGGAGATTTAATATAACAGAATGAAAAGCTGCCCCTGCTGGACATTTAATATAACAGAATGAAGAGCTCCCCCTGCTGGGCACATAATAAAAAAGAATGAAGAGCTCCCCCTACTGGGCACATAATATAACAGAATGAAGAGCTCCACCTGCTGGGCATTTAATATAACAGAATGAAGAGCTCCCCCTGCTGGGCACATAATATAACAGAATGAAGAGCTCCCCTTGCTGCACATTTAATATAACAGAATGAAGAGCTCCCCCTGCTGGACATTTAATATAACAGAATGAATAGTTCCCATTGCTGGGCACATAATATAACAGAATGAAGAGCTCCCCCTGCTTGACATTTAACCCTTTCACTGCGGAGGATGCGCTCAGCGCGTCCACCCGCAGTGCTGTTCCATACGGAGGACACGCTAAGCGCGTCCTCCGTTTGCGGCCAGCGATCGGCCGTATTCTGGCCGCTCGCTGTGCCCCCCGGTGCGGGCTGACATCCTCGATGTTAGCCCAGCACCCGGGACTGCCACCGGCACCATTAGATGTCATCGCGGCGGAGCGATGACATCTAATTCAAGGGACATCTAATTTAAAAGGAGGGGGGAGGTCCTTCGAACCTCTCTCCCTCCCGATCGCCGGGGTGCACAGGGTTAATCCAGGCACCGTTTGGAAGGGCACAACCTGCCCTTCCAAACGGTGGCTGTCATTAACCCCTGGGGAGCCGGATCACGGCTTGGTGCTGAAAAGCACCGGATCGTGATCCTCTCCCGGAGCTGGCTGACATCTTGGATGTCGGCCAAGCCTCCGGGAACTGCCCCTGAGGACTGGCGTCATCGTGCATAGCACGATGACGCCTGTCCTGGAGTTAACCCCTAGCTGCCAGCAATGGTGGAGATATGGGTTCATTGGAACCCCCTATCTCCCGATCAGTGGCAGCTAGGGGTTAATGTTTGATATCGTTGGATCGGCCAGAGCATGGCCTTTCCAACGATACCAAACATGAACATGAAAAAAGTTTTTTTTTTAAAAAAATATATATTTTAAAAACAATTCTAAAAAAATAAATAAACAATTTTTTTTTGTTTTTGTTTTGTTAGTGTAGCAATATTGTTCCCATTTCAATTATAATGTGAACAATGATGCTGCGCTAACGATTTTTGTATGCGGTGCGTTTGTTAAAAATAGCGACATTTTCCACAGAAAAAAATGTAACGAGTCCTGATTTCTAATTTTTTTAACAAGCGCACCCCATACAAAATATAACCGCAAACGTTCGCATGTTAAAATGTAAAAAAAACACTTTACACATAATAAATTATTGAAAATTCTAATTTTATTGAATTTTTTGTTATAATCTACAGACAGGACATGACATATACATATAATAATGACATATTCTGAATCTGCCAAGTCTGCCGGAAAGAACGATATATAATATGTCTGGGACATATATCAAAATATGGCTTCAAAACGCGGTTAAACATGATGAGCGAAAGCGGTTAAAATGTCCTCAGCACAGAGGTGTGAAAAGCCTCAGCAGCGAAAGGGTTAAACTCCCTAGTATTTTTCGTGAGTGTGACTCAGGGTTAAATTTCACTGCTGAAGGCAGTAACCCCAAGCCACACAGGCTGGATACATACCTGTACCTGCGCTCCCTCGCTGACCTCGCAATCACATTCTCCTCTGCAATCACGGTGTACTTCTTCCTGGTTCACTTCTCGTGAGAAGGGAACCAGGAAACAGGACGCCCTGATCGCACAGAGGTGTCAGCGAGGGATTGCAGGGACAGATATGTATTGTGCCCCAGTGCGTCTTGGGGTTACCACTTTCAGCAATGATATAAAACCTGAGCCACAATCGGGATACCGTTAGGGGCTGGATTAATTGTACTGATTCTGACATATAAAATATGTCAGAATCGGAATGCCAGGGATGTTAATATAACAAAATGAAGAGCTCCACCTGCTGGGCATTTAATATAACAGAATGAAGAGCTCCCCCTGCTGGGCATTTAATATAACAGAATGAAGAGCTCCCCCTGCTGGGCACATAATATAACAGAATGAAGAGCTCCCCCTGCTGGGCATTTAATATAACAGAATGAAGAGCTTCCCCTGCTGGGCACATAACATAACAAAATGAAGAGCTCCACCTGCTGGGCATTTAATATAACAGAATGAAGAGCTCCCCCTGCTGGGCATTTAATATAACAGAATGAAGAGCTTCCCCTGCTGGGCACATAATATAACAAAATGAAGAGCTCCACCTGCTGGGCATTTAATATAACAGAATGAAGAGCTCCACCTGCTGGGCATTTAATATAACAGAATGAAGAGCTTCCCCTGCTGGGCACATAATATAACAAAATGAAGAGCTCCACCTGCTGGGCACATAATATAACAGAATGAAGAGCTCCCCCTGCTGGGCACATAATATAACAGAATGAAGAGCTCCCCCTGCTGGGCACATAATATAACAGAATGAAGAGCTCCCCCTGCTGGGCACATAATATAACAGAATGAAGAGCTCCCCCTGCTGGGCACATAATATAACAGAATGAAGAGCTCCCCCTGCTGGGCATTTAATATAACAGAATGAAGAGCTCCCCCTGCTGGACTCATAATATAACAGAATGAAGAGCTCCCCCTGCTGGACACTTAAAGCCCTATCACCTCCTTCAAGCTAACCCTAGCGCCAGAATCTTTTTGCGTTAGCGGCAGCTAAATTCAGTCGAGCGCTGGGCCAACAGATTGTTTGTCTCTTGGTACAAATTGGCGAAAACCATTTAGCGCGCCTTAATTAATGATTCGTAGCGTGAGCTTACTGTACTTACCGCATCCTATACTTAACAAGCCAAAAATTTAAGAAAAACCTCCCACTAAAAGGCAATCTACAAGCTATTAACAGCCTATCCTAAGGCATGCAGCACAAATTTTCTCTTGGCCCCACACACCAGCTATGGACCTGTTTAATGATGTGGCTGTTGTCATTCTATGCATAGTAATTGTCATGTGCTATATACAAAGGATCCATTTGAGACAGCAGCGGGAGTTGGCACTGGTCAATCTTGCCCAGAACCATGTATAATTTCATCTGCTGCAGCAAGGAACTTATTGTCACTCACCAGGCCTTCCTATTGGATTGATTAAAAGCATAGTAATGATTCTACATGCTGTTGGGCGACATGTATCATGCAATGCCCATCAGTCTTAATTAATATATGTGTGCTTCAAAACATGGATGATCTAGCACCTTGGAGGATTTTAAGAATGCAGGCTTCTGGGGAGTCATATGATGCATGTCTTTTTAAATATTCATGCAGTGTTCATACTCACATCATATTGCAAAGTATTTACTGTCAGTAAACTATTGCATAATCTAACTGAATGTTAATGTGTTTTATGTAACACCTATTAGGAATTTCAGGATAGCCGCTCAGGTCATGGCTCATGACACCCTTTTTTGAAGGCCTGGATCAGGAGTCATATAATGCAGCCCATCAAACATCTCGAAGCATCATTGAGAGGACAATTGGGATGCACAAAATGAGTTTCAGAGGTCTGGATAGATCTGGAGAAGCTCTGCAGTACCAACCCCCAAAAGCTGCTTTAATTATCCTGGCATATGCTATGCTGCATAATATTGCCCAAGGGGAGGGCATGTTGATGGAGTTAGACCCTGATGTGTCTCCCGATGATATGTCCATCCGTGCACTTGATGACCCTGGTAGAAATGTGAGGCCATGCATTGTGCGTGATTTATTTCACAGGTAATGTCCACAAGCACATGTATCACAATATTTTAATTTCGGAAAGTGCAATTTCTGCTGCAATATAAATATCTCCTTTAGAAGTCCTTAAATCTCATGGATCCTGCCCCCAAGGGCATGGCAGAATGAGCAAGCTGTAGGAGCTCATTTTCATTACTCAGATTTGTGAGATGTTTGAGGATCCCCTGTAACATGTATAATTCATATGATACAGCAGGGCAATGATGGCTGCTCACCTGGACTTCCATTTGGGATAGATGAGCTGCAGGAGATGCTTTCAACATGCTGCAAGGCTGAATATTCCATGTAATGGCCATCAGCTGTAATTGATTATGTGTTTATTTTATCCAGGGTTTAAAGACATGCATGCCCACATTCGTTACGGTTAGCCCACAATTCCCTCAAACACAAGCAGGTTTTTATTTTTTTATTGCCTTTAGTTATTGTGCACTCAGGCATGTGCGAATGTTGTATATTTAACCATATAGAGTATGATGGACAGTGACCTGCAGGTCAACATGGGAGACATCTATCATGACATTCATTGTGCGTACACAGATGACATGCAAGAAGAATCATATGCTAGGCAGAAATTGAACCTAAGAGTCAGATCTCCTAAAAATGGAGAGATGTTAGAAATGACAGAGACATATTCTTACTAAAGAAAAATATATATTTTTTATTAAAGAGGTAAAGCAAGGTTTATAGCTTAAATCACCTCAGATTTGTAAATTTGGAAAAAACCTATCAACTGTGAGGTAGAGAGAGAGAGAGAACTACACACAAGAGATTCTATTTGGCAGTATTAGCAAAACAATTTAGGTTGTGTCAAACATGACAATTGTCACACTTTTAGTTGTTCTGACCATTGACTAATTTTTTATTTTGTACCAAAGATCACAAATCGATCAACAGTGATGGCCTCGCAGGACCAAAAAATAAACACATAAGGGAGGGGGAGGTCTCAAAAGTGCATCAAGATATGAATCAGTGGGGGGGGGATTATCAGATAAAAAATGAAAGTCCTCAAATGTCACAAAGACAAAGTACTCAAACAGGTCTCAAAAATAATGGGCAATTCCCAGGAGAAAACAAAAGGCACATCTAACGAGGTGTAGGAAGAGGGGCAGAGAGAATCAAAAAAATTAAACATCATGGGAGAGTGGGGGGGCATCAGTAATGCAAGCAGGCCCAGCACCGGAGCGGACAATGAAATAGCAGAGAAGCTTCCTCAGCCTGTATCCAGCCAGAGACCCATGTATGCGTCTCCGCCTAGATCAAAGGTATCCAAGGCTAGTTGAGAGGCACCAGCTGTGGCGTAGGCCTCCACTTGAGCCCGAGAGCCCATCCACGCCACTTCCAAGGGCAATGCGCCGTCCACGGGTAGTCCCATCTCCCGGGCCAACTCAAGGGAGCAACCGCCATTCCTCTCCACAGCGACCTCTGCAGCACTTCCCAGGTGGTCCAGTGTAGGGATGAGCTGAACACTCCCGAGTTCGGTTCGCATTCGAACTCGAACTTTTCAAAAGTTAGAATTCGAACTCGAACACGAACTCAATACAAGTCAATGGGACTCAAAGTTCGATTTTTAGAGTGCCCTCCAAGAGGGCATATATGCAAGATATTTGCCATAAAATGTGTATGGGGGTCCGGGTAGTGCCCTGGGGGACAGGAAACAAGGACAAAAAGTTAAAAAAAAAAGTTTTTAAAGGGACAGTGAGTTTTCCATGAAATAAGGGTTAAAAATAAAAATGAAAAATTCCTTCAAATATCGTGCCTAGGAGGTCCCCATAACCTGCCCGTGAAGTGGCGGATTTCTAGGATGTATAGAAACATTTAAAAACAATGTCTGGGTCCGGGTAGTGCCCTGGGGGACAGGAAACAAGGACAAAAAGTTTTAAAAAAAGATGTTTTTAACCCCTTCACTGCTGACGACGTGTGGGACATGTCCTCAGTTACTCCTGCTGTATGCTGAGGAGGACGTGTCCCACACGTCATCAGCTTTGCGGGACCCCCGGCGGGATACTCAAGATACTCACCTCTCTGTCTGGGGTCCCGTGGCGTTCTGACTACAGCGTCCTCAGTCAAGCTCCTCCCGACGTAAATGACGTCATTTCCAGGCGACCCCCGGCAATGCAGGGAGATCGCCTGGAAGGGAGGGGGAGTCCGTTTGGACCCCTCTCCCTCCCGATCGGGAGGTCCCACAAAAAAAAGCCAGGCACCGCTTAAAAAGGGAGAGTCTCCCCTTTTAAGCAGTGCCTGGCTTTAACCCCTTAGGCACCGGGTCGCACTTCGGCGCCGATGTGCGGCCTAGCTCTGGTGGGGGCCGCCATCTTGGATGGCAGCTCCACCCCAGGGTCCCCCCTCACTGCCTGATGTCCTCACACATAGCGTGATGACGTCAGATAGCCGGGGAATCCCTTAGCTCAGCACACAGCGGTGAAATGCCTCAGCAGTGAAAGGGTTAAAGGAACAGTGAGTTTTCCATAAAATAAGGGTTAAAAATAAAACTGAAAAATTCCTTCAAATATCTTGCCTAGGAGGTCCCCATAACTTGCCCGTGATGTGGCGGATTTGTAGGATGTATGGAAACATCGCCATCACAGTGTCACGGTTCCCAGATCCCACCACGCAGTACTTAACACCCCACACTCCACAGAGCCCAGAAGCTACCAACAGAGTAGCCGTGAAAGATCTCTGTCTGGTCCTTAGAATTGGCCAGGTAAACTAGCTAGACAGAAAGGGTTAACAACACAGGGAGTAGTCAGCCGAGCCAGAATCAGGAATACAGAGTTCAGAATGGTCAAATGGAATAGCCGGGTCGATATCAGAGCAGTGGCGTAGTACAAGAAAATGGTCTAGGGCAACAGAAGGCAGAATAGTCAGAAACAAGCAGAGGTCAATAACGGGTTAATTCAATATAGCAGTCAGGTACAAGGAGCTCAGGTATGGATAACCACGATCTGGCAACTGCTGAGAATACACTGAGGGTTTTTAAAGACCTTCACCAGGCCACGCCCCCACTCAAGCCGCACCTCATGCATCCACCTCCCTTCCTGTCTCCATTTAAACCGGGCATTGGTCAGCGAGCAGCATCAGACATGCTGCCCTCAAGCACACAGGTAGGGCTGGAAGCTCCCAACGTTACAGTACCCCCATCTCCACGGGAGGCCACCGGACGACCAACAGGACGAGTGGCAGGACGACCACCAGGGCGATCGGGGTGTGAGGCATGGAATGCCCTGACCAACCTAGAGGCAGACATGTCAGAAGCAGGAATCCAGGACCGGTCTTCTGGACCATAACCCACCCAATCGACCAAGTACTGCAGAGCGCCCCTGCACAGCCTAGAATCCAAAACCCTCCTAACCTCATACTCAGATTCACCATCAACCTGAATAGGTGGAGGAGGAGGAACGACCCGTGTGTACCTGTTACACAACAATGGCTTCAGTAGGGAGGTGTGGAAGACGTTGTGCATGCGAAGATGTTTAGGAAGGGCAAGAGCATAAGCCACGGGATTAATGCGGCGAATGATCTTATATGGACCTATAAACTGAGGTGCCATTTTCATAGAAGGCACCCGCAACTTCACGTTCCTAGTGGACAACCAAACTATATCCCCCACGTTATAGGAGGGAGCTTGTAACCTATGCCTGTCAGCCTTGCGTTTCTGGACAGCAACATTGCGCTCCATATTTTCTCGAATCTGTCTCCAAATATCTTGCAGTTGAGTGAGATGGTCATCGAGAGCCGGGATGGCCTGTTCAGTAAACTGAAGCGGTAGAGCCGGAGGGAAAAAACCATAGATGGCAGAAAAAAGAGAGTGGCCAGTGGTCTCGTTAACAGCGTTATTACGTGCATACTCAGCCCAGGGCAACAACTCCGACCAATTGTCTTGTTGTTGTGTGGTAAAGCAACGTATGTACTGCTCGAGACCCTGATTTGCCCTCTCTGCTGCCCCATTGGTTTGTGGATGATATGCTGAAGAGAAGGCCAATCGCACCCCCATCTCTGCACAGAAAACCCTCCAGAAACGAGAGACGAACTGGGCTCCTCTGTCAGAGACTATTTCAGACGGAACCCCATGTATTCGTACAATCTCTCTAGCAAATACAACCGCCAGTTCTTTGGCTGTAGGAAGCTTAGGTAGAGGGACAAAATGAGCCATTTTGGAGAAGCGGTCTACAACTGTCAGAACCACAGTATGACCCTTGGACTTCAGCAAGTCCACAATAAAATCCATAGATAGATGAGACCAAGGTCTCTTAGGCATGGGTAAAGGCTGTAATAGACTGACAGGCAAGGATTTACTGGTTTTGCTTCTGGCACAGACTTGACAAGCCAAAACAAACAGACGTACGTCCTGTCGCATGGTGGGCCACCAGAACTGTCTGGAGATACTGGTAAGAGTCTTAGTAATACCAGGATGACCTGCTGGTTTAGATTCATGAAACATTATGAGTAATTCTTGTCTTTCATTTTCAGGTACATACAACATATCTGGAGGCTTGTCTGGTGGAGCCCCTACTTGAACTGCCTGGAGGCGTTCCAGGAAAGGCGAGGAGACAGACAAGACTGTGGAAGCCACAATACGTTCAGGAGGAACTATAGGATTGTGGTCTTGTGTATTAGACTCATACGGGTCATATTGACGAGATAAGGCATCAGCCTTTACATTGCGGTCACCTGGTCTGTAAGTCATACAAATTAAACCGAGACAGTAGCAATGACCACCTGGCCTGTCTCGCGTTCAAACGTTTAGCATCCCCGATGTACGTAAGGTTCTTATGATCAGTAATTATCAATAAAGGGTCAAGAGTACCTTCCAACAATGTCTCCACTCTGATAGGGCAGACACAATAGCAAGCAATTCTCTGTTAACCGATATCATAATTGCGTTCTGCTGGTGATAATTTTCTTGAAAAGAACCCACAAGGATGTAGAGGTTTTCCTGGAGACTCTCTTTGAGACAGGACAGCCCCAATGCCTATCTCGGAAGCATCAACCTCAAGAACAAACGATCCTGGAATCAGGATGCCGTAACACGGGAGCGGAAGTGAAAGCTTGTTGAGGGTCTCGAATGCTTGTTTGGATTGAGAAAGACCAGATCTGGTTCTTCAGACCTTTACGTGTCATATTAATGATAGGGGAGGCTGCAGCGGAATAATTCTTGAGAAATCTCCTATAATAGTTGGAAAACCCCAGAAACCTCTGTATGGCCTTGAAGAAAGGACCTCTAAACTAGAGGTAACCGGCTAGGACATATACATAAAACATTAAATACTTTATTAAACATTAAACATAAACCCTTCAGAAGGTTAATAAAACTCAACTCAAAACAACATTACAAGTATAGACATAAATAAAATCAGTATAACCACAAAAAAATTAATAGGTAAAATACCTCAGGGAGTGATTATAACAATTGAACGATAAATTGAACATGTGAAATAACCATTTAATTTGCTCCTACTGTTATAAAGCATTCGTATCTGAATGGAGCATCAATGGATTCACAAAATTATGTGGGATGACAATGGTCGCTGTCTAACCAATTCACACTGCCTATTTATGACCCAAGGACATGACTATTAAAGATCCTATGAGGTCAAGATTAAGAGGGGTTAATATTCACTGCCTCCTTAGCTCATGTATAATACTGAACCATAGATAGAACGTAACAGTCCAAATCTGCAGAATTGGTTAGACAGCGACCATTGTCATCCTACATAATTTTGTGAATCCATTGATGCTCCATTCAGATACGAATGCTTTATAACAGTAGGAGCAAATTAAATGGTTATTTCACATGTTCAATTTATCGTTCAATTGTTATAATCACTTCCTGAGGTATTTTACCTATTAATTTTTTTGTGGTTATACTGATTTTATTTATGTCTATACTTGTAATGTTGTTTTGAGTTGAGTTTTATTAACCTTCTGAAGGGTTTATGTTTAACCCCTTCCCGACCGCGGACGTACCATGTACGTCATTGCAGCGGGTCTCTCTTAGACCCGCTGACGTACATGGTACGTCCTGCCGTTTTTGAGCTGCTGGAAGCGATCGGATCGCTTCCAGCAGCTCAAACGCCATTGCAGGATGCCTGGGAGTCCCGGCATCCGTGCAATGGCCGTTAGAAGTGCCGGGGCACCATGTGATCGCTCCCCGGGGAGCGATCTACATCCGGTTGCACCGGAGAGGTGCCCGGCACTTCTACAGAGCGCTGGAAGCGATCGATCGCTTCCAGCTGCTCTGAGCATATTACAAGGATGCCTCGACATCGAGGCATCCTTGTAATATACTTACCTGCCGCCGGTCCGTCCGTGATCGCTCCCCCGAGCGATCACTTCCGGTAGCGGCAGGAAGTACTGAGTGCCACGAGGTATCGTGGCACTCAGTACAAAATCGATCACTTCAGTGATCAGGTGCTCTGCTGGGTGCCTCGAGGGATCAAGGCACCCAGCAGAGTAAAAAAAAGTAAAAAAAAGTGAAAAAAAAGTAAAAAAAAAGTGTAAAAAAAAAGTAAAAAAAGTGTGTAAAAAAAGAAAAATAAATAAAATAAACTGACAGTTAGGGGTAGGGTTAGGGTTAGGGTTAGGGTTAGGGTTAGGGTTAGGGGTAGGGTTAGGGGTAGGGTTAGGGGTAGGGTTAGGGTAGGGTTAGGGTTAGGGGTAGGGGTAGGGGTAGGGTTAGGGTTAGGGTTAGGGGTAGGGTTAGGGGTAGGGGTTAGGGTTAGGGTTAGGGGTAGGGTTAGGGTTAGGGGTAGGGTTAGGGTTAGGGGTAGGGTTAGGGTTAGGGTTAGGGGTAGGGTTAGGGGTAGGGTTAGGGTTAGGGTTAGGGTTCTAAGGGCAGGGTCAGGGGTAGGGTTAGGGTTCTAAGGGCAGGGTCATCTTGGGGCTGAGTGGGATGTTCCTAGCCTGCCTCATCAGAGAGGCAGGCTAGCAACATCCAATCAGAAGTTAGAAAAAATCAAAATAAAATTTCTAATTTGTCAGGTCAGGCCAATATTTTGTAAATATTGGCTCTGACCTCTGTGATTCCTCCCTCCCTCTCCTCACTTGTGTTTTGGTGAGCGAGAGAGAGAGATCAGATTTGACAGGTTAGAGATTTTAGTGAGATTTAGTGAGATTAGAAAAATTGAGGCAGATTTAGAGAGATTTTAGGGAGATTTAGAAGAATTGAGGCAGGTTTAGAGGGATTTAGAGAGATTTAGGTGTTTATTTGTATTTTCTTGTGAAACCCAACGGTTCTTCTAAGAACCAACAATCCGCTTATATATATATAATAATTATAAAATTTTATAATCTATTATATATAATGTCTGAGAGGGTGTACAGCGCCGAGGAGGCATATGCCATCCTGGCGTCAGAATCTGAGGGCATCTGCGTCAGACTCAGACCCTCATTTCGACCCCGCTAACTGCTCAGAGGCGTCGCTAGATACATTATCTATGCTGGCTGATGTATCTAGTGATGTTTCTGATGCAGATCCTGGGTCACCACCTGCCAGCAGGAGACGCACAGCTCCAGCTGAGGAGTGGGTAGTGCCTCATCGCCAGAGGCCAGATATCCCTCCTTTCACGGCAAATCCTGGCATCAATATTGATGTTGCAGGATTTACCGCACACACAGTTTTTGCAGGTGTTTATGGGGGATGATTTGTTGGGCACATCGTGGCCCAATCAATCTGTATGCCCATCAGCATTGTGCTGCGAAGCCAGACTCCTACTTGGCAAGGCAGCAATGGACCCCGCTAGATGTGCCAGAATTTCTGAATTCTGGGCACTTACTATGCTGAGGGCATCATAAAGAAGCCCTCAATTCGCTCCTGCTGGAGCAGTAGCCCCATCTGCCTCTACCCCCATTTACCTCCAATCAATGTCACGTAGAAGGTATGAAAACATTTTTGCGTTTCATGCACTTCAGTGACAACAGCCTGTGCTCCCTAGAGAGCATCCCCAGTTTGACAGGCACCAGACTTTTACATTTTATTCGTACATTTTTATGTTCTACAATTGGTGCTGTATTTTGCCAAAATCTTTGCACACCTATGCATGGGGGGCATGGTGTTACTCAGGAGATCTTGCAGAAAACAACCTGGAGAGTTTTCATGCAGTAACAAACAACAGTGTCTGCTAAGGCTAGGGTCAGACGAGCGTGATTTCTACGGACTGTATGTCCGTGCAGTACGGACATCGTCAGTACGGAAGACGCAGTAGTGGTCACACAGTCCGTTTTTTTCACTGACATTTATTTTTTGACAGATGTAGGAGGGACAATAAATTCAATTGCAAAACCATTTTGTCCGTGAAAAATGCAGGACGTATAAATGCAGTCCGTCTGACCACGTTCCATCACTCACACACAAAGCTATGCAGACGTTGCGGACGCAGCGCACTTTGTGCGGCCGTTCTAGCGGTTCTACGTTCTTGCCTGCCTTGCGTCCGTGGGCCGCGGCCGTTGTGCGTCCGCAGTTCAGTGCGGACGTACTTCGTGTGTCGGGCTCCATTGGACTTTATGTCATGCTATCACGGACGTACTTTTAGGCGCGATCACGGACGTGAACACTACGCTCGTCTGACCCTAGCCTAAATCACAGTCCAAAACTACTGTGGGCGTAAAAAATCTGAAATTTGAAAAATTACCGCCACACACCTTGTTGCCAAATGTTTTGGGCTAAAACCGTTGCATCCATGGCATCAAAGCACTCCATATGCAATACCTTGGGGTGTCAACATAACAAATATAAACAATTTTCTGGCAATAATTCAAAACTGGGGTATGCGGTAGACCCAAAACCAAAGATAGGCCTAGCTGAAGAAATAATCTCAATTTCAACTCTAATGACAAAGTCATAAAAATTGTATTTGAACCTTCCCAAAATCCTGGCAAACCTAGGCATGGGGGGCATGGGTGTACTCAGGAGATCTTGCAGAAAACAACCTGGAGAGTTTTCATGCAGTAACAAACAACAGTGTCTGCTAAATCACAGTCCAAAACTACTGTGGGCGTAAAAATCTGAAAATTGAAAAATTACCGCCACACACCTTCTCAAATGTTTTGGGCTAAAACCGTTGCATCCATGGCATCAAAGCACTCCATATGCAATACCTTGGGGTGTCAACATAACAAATATAAACAATTTTCTGGCAATAATTCAAACTGGGGTATGCGGTAGACCCAAAACCAAAGCTAGGCCTAGCTGAAGAAAATAATCTCAATTTCAACTCCAATGACAAAGTCATAAAAATTGTATTTGAACCTTCCCAAAATCCTGGCAAACCTATGCATGGGGGCATGGGTGTACTCAGGAGACTTGCAGAAAACAACCTGGAGAGTTTTCATGCAGTAAAAAACAACAGTGTCTCCTAAATCACAGTCCAAAACTGATGTGGGTGTGAAAATGAAAAATGACCACCAAACAGTATCTAATTTGTTTGGAGCAAACGGATGCATCCATAGCATAAAAACACTCCATTTACAATACTTTGGGGTGTTAGCTTACCAAATATATGCACGTTCATAAACTGGGGTATGTAAAAAGGCCCCTAAAAAGAAGATAAGCAAAGAAGATACTGTATGTCAAATTAGAAAATTGACAAGCACATGTCAAAGATTGGCGTAGCACCCCAAAAACAACAGAACAAATCTATATATGGGTGGTATCAATTTACTCAGAAGATGTTGCTGAACATATTTTGGGGTGTTTTTGGCAGTAACCCATAACTGGATTTGACAATTCATGCCTAAAGTACAATGTGTGTGAAAAAATAACACAAAAAGTGACTACCTGAAAGATTGACAAAGAGCTAGTGCATGGAAAGTGTTAAAATACAACTCTTTGAAGCACCCTAGGGTGTGCCCTTTCTAAAAATATATGGTTTGGGGGTAAATTACTTTGGCCGGCTTCAAAAATGTCCCAAATAGGACATGGGTGCATGATGACGAAATGTGAAAATTCCAAGTTGGAAAACTGAAAATGCGCACCCCCAAATAAGGCCTTTTAGCCCCCAAATGACCCGACATACCTATACATGGGTGGTATCAATTTACTCAGAAGATGTTGCTGAACATATTTTGGGGTGTTTTTTGGCAGTAACCCATAACTGGATTTGACAATTCATGCCTAAAGTACAATGTGTGTGAAAAAATAACACAAAAAGTGACTACCTGAAAGTTTGACAAAGCTAGTGCATGGAAAGTGTAAAATACAACTCTTTGAAGCACCCTAGGGTGTGCCCTTTCTAAAAATATATATGTTTGATGGGGGTAAATTACTTTGGCCGGCTTCAAAAATGTCCCAAATAGGACATGGGTGCATGATGACGAAATGTGAAAATTCCAAGTTGGAAAACTGAAATGCGCGCACCCCCAAATAAGGCCTTTTAGCCCCCAAATGACCCGACATACCTATACATGGGTGGTATCAATTTACTCAGAAGATGTTGCTGAACATATTTTGGGGTGTTTTTTTGGCAGTAACCCATAACTGGATTTGACAATTCATGCCTAAAGTACAATGTGTGTGAAAAAATAACACAAAAAGTGACTACCTGAAAGATTGACAAAGAGCTAGTGCATGGAAAGTGTTAAAATACAACTCTTTGAAGCACCCTAGGGTGTGCCCTTTCTAAAAATATATGGTTTGATGGGGTAAATTACTTTGGCCGGCTTCAAAAATGTCCCAAATAGACATGGGTGCATGATGACGAAATGTGAAAATTCCAAGTTGGAAAACTGAAATGTGCACCCCAAATAAGGCCTTTTAGCCCCCAAATGACCCGACATACCTATACATGGGTGGTATCAATTTACTCAGAAGATGTTGCTGAACATATTTTGGGGTGTTTTTTGGCAGTAACCCATAACTGGATTTGACAATTGATGCCTAAAGTACAATGTGTGTGAAAAAATAACACAAAAAGTGACTACCTGAAAGTTTGACAAAGAGCTAGTGCATGGAAAGTGTTAAAATACAACTCTTTGAAGCACCCTAGGGTGTGCCCTTTCTAAAAATATATGGTTTGATGGGGGTAAATTACTTTGGCCGGCTTCAAAAATGTCCCAAATAGGACATGGGTGCATGATGACGAAATGTGAAAATTCCAAGTTGGAAAACTGAAATGCGCACCCCCCAAATAAGGCCTTTTAGCCCCCAAATGACCCGACATACCTATACATGGGTGGTATCAATTTACTCAGAAGATGTTGCTGAACATATTTTGGGGTGTTTTTTGGCAGTAACCCATAACTGGATTTGACAATTCATGCCTAAGTACAATGTGTGTGAAAAAATAACACAAAAAGTGACTACCTGAAAGATTGACAAAGAGCTAGTGCATGGAAAGTGTTAAAATACAACTCTTTGAAGCACCCTAGGGTGTGCCCTTTCTAAAATATATGGTTTGATGGGGGTAAATTACTTTGGCCGGCTTCAAAAAGTCCCAAATAGGACATGGGTGCATGATGACGAAATGTGAAAATTCCAAGTTGGAAAACTGAAATGCGCACCCCCCAAATAAGGCCTTTTAGCCCCCAAATGACCCGACATACCTATACATGGGTGGTATCAATTTACTCAGAAGATGTTGCTGAACATATTTTGGGGTGTTTTTGGCAGTAAACCCATAACTGGATTTGACAATTCATGCCTAAAGTACAATGTGTGTGAAAAAATAACACAAAAAGTGACTACCTGAAAGTTTGACAAAGAGCTAGTGCATGGAAAGTGTTAAAATACAACTCTTTGAAGCACCCTAGGGTGTGCCCTTTCTAAAAATATATGGTTTGATGGGGGTAAATTACTTTGGCCGGCTTCAAAAATGTCCCAAATAGGACATGGGTGCATGATGACGAAATGTGAAAATTCCAAGTTGGAAAACTGAAATGCGCACCCCCCAATAAGGCCTTTTAGCCCCCAAATGACCCGACATACCTATACATGGGTGGTATCAATTTACTCAGAAGATGTTGCTGAAATATATTTTGGGGTGTTTTTTTGGCAGTAACCCATAACTGGATTTGACAATTCATGCCTAAAGTACAATTTGTGTGTGAAAAAATTAAACACAAAAAGTGACTACCTGAAAGATTGACAAAGAGCTAGTGCATGGAAAGTGTTAAAATAACAACTCTTTGAAGCACCCTAGGGTGTGCCCTTTCTAAAATATATGGTTTGATGGGGAAATTACTTTGGCCGGCTTCAAAAAGTCCCAAATAGGACATGGGTGCATGATGACGAAATGTGAAAATTCCAAGTTGGAAAACTGAAATGTGCACCCCCCAAATAAGGCCTTTAGCCCCCAAATGACCCGACATACCTATACTTGGGTGGTATCAATTTACTCAGAAGATGTTGCTGAACATATTTTGGGGTGCTTTTTGGCAGTAAACCTTAAAGTTCACAGTACATGTATTCTTAAATTGCGTTCAAAAAAAAAAAATCACCAAAATTTTTTTTTTTTTCAAACTTTGCATAGATTTGTGGTAAAATGGTTTGCATGGAAAGAGTCAAAATACCCCAAGTTTAATACCTTGATTTGTGTACTTTAAAAAAATATGTATATGTGAGGTTATTCAGGAATTAGTGACAGATATCAGTGTTACAATGTCACTATCACTAGTTTGGAAAATAAACTCTTTGGAAATGGCAAAGTGCTACTTGCACTTATTGTTGCATAAAATAAGGAAAAAAGCGAGGAATATGTAAACATTGGGTATTGCTAAACTCAGTACTAAATTAGAAACTACTAAGGAATAAAAAATTTTTGACGGTTGTTGATACATAAGAAATTTTGGGGGTCAAAGTTCGAAAAAGTGGTGTTTTTTTCATTTTTTGTGTCATATTTCACAATATTTTTTTATAGTAAAATTATATGAAATGATGAAAAAAATGGTATCTTTATAAAGTCCATTTAGTGACGAGAAAAACAGTGGTAAAATATGTGTGGGTTACATAAACGAGTAAGAGGAAAATTTGACGTAAACACTAAGAGCGCAGAAACGTAAAAACAGCTGCGGTCACGAACGGACGGATTTGTGTAAAACCGCCCCGGTCACTAAGGGGTTAATGTTTAATAAAGTATTTAATGTTTTATGTATATGTCCTAGCCGGTTACCTCTAGTTTAGAGGTCCTTTCTTGTTTACATTGGGTTACCCCCTGAGTGGCTCTGGATATCACATCTTAGAAGCTCTATAGTAGTCAATTGTTTGGCTACCCTCTCCATCTGTATGGCCTTGAGACCTTGAGGGAGAGGCCATTCTGAGATGGCCGTGAGTTTAGAAGGATCCATCTCAAAAACCTTCTGGAAGTGATATTAATACCCAAGGAATTTCACAGTAGTAATGTCGAATAAACACTCTCTAGTTTGCAATAAAGACCATTGTCCAGTAATTTTGTTAATACCTGTCTGACATGTGCATGGTGGGTTTTCAGATCGGGAGAGTAAATCAATATATCGTCTAGGTATACTATAACAAAGGTTTGTAAGAAATCTCTGAGCACATCTATACTATAAAAGAGTTAAGGCTTGCGTGTCCGTCACCAAGCCTTACTCTGCGCGCGCAGCCGGTAGAGGCTGCGCTCGCAGCCTCTACCCGGCTGCCGAGCGCATCCGAGCGGCGCCGGGGAAGTGAAAAGTTTCCCCACTTCCGCTCTTTGAAGGACCCAAGCCCGGTTCACGTGACCGCGCTTGGGTCCTTCAAAGACCGGAAGTGGGGACACTTTTCACTTCCCGGCGCCGCTCGAAAGGTAAGTATGGCGCCGAGCTCATGGGGCGGCTGTCCGAATGCCGATAGAGCATTCGAACAGCCGCCCCATGTCTGGTCTGGGGTCTGAGCTGGGGCATATCCAATGAGCGCTGGGGGGCCAATATCCATGAAGCTGGGGGCAATATCCATGAGAGCTTGGGGGGGCAATATCCATGAGCTGGGGGCAATAATCCATGAGAGCTTGGGGGCCAATATCCATGAGCTGGGGGGCAATATCCATGGAGCTGGGGGGCAATATCCATGAGCTGGGGGGCAAATATCCATGAGAGCTTGGGGGGCAATATCCATGAGCTGGGGGGCAATATCCATGAGAGCTTGGGGGGGCAATACCATGAGCTGGGGGCAGTATCCATGAGAGCTTGGGGGGGCAATATCCATGAGCTGTGGGGCAATATCCATGAGAGCTTGGGGGGCAATATCATGAGAGCTTGGGGGGCAATATCCATGAGCTGTGGGGCAATATCCATGAGAGCTTGGGGGGGCAATATCCATGAGAGCTTGGGGGGGCAATATCCATGAGAGCTTGGGGGGGCAATATCCATGAGAGCTTGGGGGGCAATATCCATGAGTGCTGGGGGGCAATACCAGGAGCTGGGGGGCAATATCCATGAGCTGGGGGGCAATATCCAGGAGCTGGGGGGCAATATCCACGAGCTGGGGGGCAGTAACCACGAGCTGGGGGACAGTATCCACGTGCTGGGCATATATCCACGTGCTGGGGCATATATCCACGTGCTGGGCAATATCCACGAGCTGGGGCAATATCCACGAGCTGGGCCAGTATCCACGAGCTGGGGCAGTATCCACGAGCTGGGGCAATATATCCACGAGCTGGGGCAATATCCACGAGCTGGGCAGTATCCACGTGCTGGGGCATATATCCACGTGCTGGGGGCATATATCCACGTGCTGGGGCATATATCCACGTGCTGGAGCAGTATCCAGAGCTGGGGGGGGCAATATCCAGGAGCTGGGACAGTATCCCACGTGCTGGGGCATATATCCACGTGCTGGGGCAGTACCACGAGCTGGGCAGTATCCACGAGCTGGGGCAATATCCACGAGCTGGGGCAGTATATTCCACGTGCTGGGGCAATATCCACGAGCTGGGGCAGTATCCACGAGCTGGGGCAGTATCCACGAGCTGGGGCAATATATCCACGACTGGGGCAATATATCCACAAGCTGGGGCAATATATTCCACGAGCTGGGGCAGTATATCCACGAGCTGGGCAGTATCCACGAGCTGGGGCATATATCCATGAGCTGGGCAGTATATCCACAATAGACTGCCCTCTGGGCAGGCTTTCCACCTTGTCATTAATAAAATCCTGGAAAACCGCTGGAGCATTACAAAGACCGAAAGGCATGACCAAGTATTCATAATGCCCACTCCTGGTGTTAAATGCTGTTCTCCACTCATGCCCCTCTTTTATACGTATCAGGTTGTAAGCTCCTCTTAAATCAAGTTTTGTGTATACTGCTGACCCCCTTAACCTGTCGAACAGTTCTGATTTGAGAGGGATAGGGTACATGTTCTTAATGGTGATCTTGTTAAGCCCCCTATAATCGATACACGGGCGTAAATCTCCCTCTTTTTTAGACACAAAAAAGAACCCAGCCCCTGCTGGAGAAGAGGAACGTCGGATAAAACCTCTCTCCAAATTCTCCTTTATGTACTCTTCCACAATTTGGTTCTCCTTTATGGAAAGAGGATATACTTTGCCTCGAGGAGGCAGGTACCAGGATGAATATCAATGGCACAATCATATGGTCTATGTGGAGGCAGTTTCTCTGCCTCTCTTTTATAAAATACAGCCCTGAGGTCGGCGTATTGGTCAGGAACCTCTGTAGACAATGGAGGAGCTGTGGGTGTGTTCAGGGCACCGACATGCTGAATGGGTATTAAACAAGTCCCAAAACAAGCAGGACTCCAAGACAGTATCTCTCCCTTAGCCCAATCAATAACAGGATTATGTTCCACCAACCAAGGGAAACCAAGTACAACAGGATTGGAAGGTGAATGGATAACTTGAAATATGATTTCTTCTTTATGCAAGAGACCAGTGGTAAGAACCACTGTAACCGTATCGTGAGTAATCCTAGGGCAGGATAACGGTCTGCCGTCTATGGCTTCGACGGCTAAAGGTGTGTCTCTCTTACAACCAGAGGTAGAGAAATGGAAGAAGCGTAGTTAACATCGATAAAGTTGCCAGCAGCCCCAGAATCCAAAAAAGCGGTAGTATGTGTGGTCTTGGTCTCCCAAGCCAAGGATACTGGTAACATAAGTTTAGTGTCTTTGACAGGAGACATGTACGTCACACCCAAGGCCTGTCTCCTCAGCTGCCTTAGGTGCGGTAGTTTTTCCGGCTTATCATGCATCTTAGGACGAGTAGGACATTGAAATCGTACATGACCCCCAAACCACAATACAGGCACAATCCCTCACGAAAATGCCTTGTTCTCTCTTCCTCTGTAAGCCTAGTACGGCCTAGTTGCATAGGCTCAGAGGGAGGAGATAACTCTCTTGGTGGTGCCTGAAAGACAGGGGCCAACCTAGGTAACGGTCTCTTGGGCTTCTCTCTTGGAGTCCTTCTGTCCCTTATCTGATTATCCAGATCTATACAATAAACAATGAGTTCACACAATACCTCAGGTAGTTTACGTGGAGCCAATTCATGCATCAATGACTCTGATAACCCCTCCATAAAAGCCAGAAACAGTGTCTCATTTGACCAGTTCACATCAGAGATCAAGGTTTTAAATTCTATGGCATAATCAGAAACAGTCCTGTTCCCTTGACGTATGCGGAACAAGGATTTGCCAGCTACCGTGGCCTTTCTGGTAGGATTAAATGTACGTTGTAACTCGGCTATGAATTCTTTATAATCCCGTATGATAGGCTTCTCTGCCTCCCATAACGGAGTCGCCCATGTCAATGCTCTGCCAGACAGATGATTAATAATGAACCCCACTTTGGCAATGTCAGAGAAAAACATCTGTGGATTTAATTTAAAATGAATATCCACATGGACCAAAAATCCCCGGCACTCTGAGGGAGCACCGTCAAACCTCATAGGAGCGGTCATGTGTACCTGGGATGTCTGAACGACAGGGGACACAGGTATATCAAGCGGGGGTGCAACCCCAGCTGGTTCCAGGTGAGCCACACGAGTCAGGATAGTTTGTAAGGCAATGGCAAACTGATCCATCCTATGATCCTGCTCATCCAGTCTGGATACAAAGTTAGCCAAGTGCTGTGTTAAGTCTGCGGGATCCATAGTGGCCAGATCGTAATGTCACGGTTCCCAGATCCCACCACGCAGTACTTAACACCCCACACTCCACAGAGCCAAGAAGCTACCAACAGAGTAGCCGTGAAAGATCTCTAACTGTCTGGTCCTTAGAATTGGCCAGGTAAACTAGCTAGACAGAAAGGGTTAACAACACAGGGAGTAGTCAGCCGAGCCAGAATCAGGAATACAGAGTTCAGAATGGTCAAATGGAATAGCCGGGTCGATATCAGAGCAGTGGCGTAGTACAAGAAAATGGTCTAGGGCAACAGAAGGCAGAATAGTCAGAAACAAGCAGAGGTCAATAACGGGTTAATTCAATATAGCAGTCAGGTACAAGGAGCTCAGATATGGATAACCACGATCTGGCAACTGCTGAGAATACACTGAGGGGTTTTAAAGACCTTCACCAGGCCACGCCCCCCACTCAAGCCGGGCGTCATGCAACCACCTCCCTGCCTGTCTCCATTTAAACCGGGCATTGGTCAGCGAGCAGCATCAGACATGCTGCCCTCAAGCACACAGGTACGGCTGGAAGCTCCCAATGTTACACACAGACCCACACATGACACCTAGCACTCCCAGTCTGCATACAATGTATCAAATTCAGAGACCGGACTAATTAGAAGCAGATGTTATTTCCAAACACTAATTAAACACCTGTTGTTTCACACCGTTTGAGAGCACAGGTCATTTAGAGGTGAGAATCTTTGCACCTAGACATTAGTTTTTTATTCAATATCTAATAAACCGTTGCTTATAATATTCTGCAGTAAAGAGTCTCTTTATTTCTAGATTTTTTAGTATTTTTTAAGCATTTTTTTAAAAAAATAATTTTTAGATCTCGAACCGAACACGCCAAAAAGTTCGAAGTTTGCGAACTTTCGAACTGCCGATGTTCGAATCGAACTCCGAACTGATCAAACCGAACAGCTCATCCCTAGTCCAGTGCCTCCTCAACGCTGGGAACCGACACTGCCTCCAGCAAAAAAGGATCCGCTTCCAATCTTCCTCCAGATCTCCCAAGTCAGCGCAGACAGCCACTACGTCCACCACCTCAGCACAGCCTGTGGCTGCTCCCACAACTTCGGCCTCCAGGTCCTCTGCGCTGCCGAGAGGCAAAGTCACCACCTCCTCACCTGGACAGGGAGCTGCCGCTCCCCTGCACCCCCTCAGAATTGACATCATCTGGCGCCAGGTCCCTCTCGTGAGCAGGCTCGCATCGTCACCCTCCAGTACTGCTAGACAGGCCTCCAGGACCTCCAGCGCCGTCATCTTCACTTCGAGGGGGGGAGGTGAAACGTCCCAGCGCATGGCCTCTCCTGCCGCCTCAGTCCATCCCTGTTCAGACACAGTGGTGAGGAAACGGGTGCCCACCGTCTCCACATCCCACGCCATCAATCCTTCCGTGGGCAGGGCACTCAGAGTAACATGGGAGGAAGGCTGCAGAGGCCGGGAGCTAGGCCACAAGATGGCAGCCGACATCGTGGTCCGGGGGAAACAGCCGCCAAATAGTGAGTCTCTGGTCCGGAGCGGGGGGCAACGGACAATACCGTCCCGGTGACCGACCATTCGGGGGTCTCGGGTCGCAAAAAAAATCTGTGGGGTAAGTCAGCTAGGGTCCCTGAGGAGAGAAGTACGTGCGGAGCTCCACTATAACACGACCTCTTCCATTCGCAGTTGGCCATGCCCCCTCCATTCACTAATTTTAATTAACACACTTTGCTTTGCAGATGGGTAGGCAACAATTGAGGAGCATCAAGAAGTTATTCAAGAGAAGTTAATCAGCATGTAGCACTAAAATGACAGTTTATAAAATTATTCTTATGAGGAAAATATATTATTTTGCAACAAGCACATATCTTTTTTCCTAGAAAATTGTGGTTTATTCGTGATTGGGCGCTGCTCGCATCAATGTGGTTTTATCACATTTATTGAAATTTGGCTTAAAATACACGTATTTTTATATATAATGTGTGTATAGTGTGTTGTTGTGGTATATACTGTAATGAGTAATCTTGGCACTGTTATGACATGTGAATTACGTGAGTGCAAAAAGTATCCTTTGTTGAGTTTTGGCTTAAAGTGCAACGTCTTTTAGGTCATCTAGATATACTTTTGAGGTGTATACAGAAGTCTTGTTACTGTTATGGCATATGGGTCAAATAGGTGCCAAAATGTCCTTCTGAGTCTGAGTTCAAATATCGTTTTCATTTGAATAGAGGTACATATGTGTGTATCTGGTGCACTGCTGCCACCCTGTGTCTAAAGTCAGTATCAGTGTTGCTGATTTAAGAAAAAACAGATCTACGGCTCTCCTTCCTTTTCCCGTTCTGCAGGTCTTTACCTCTTGGGGACATACATAGTGCACACTATGGTACAAGCTTGGATGTAATTATATTGATTTCCAACTCACGTGGTTTAGAGCCTAAGGTATAGCCAGGCTCAGTCTATCTCGCTGTTCTGGCCCAGCAAGGTGACCGGTATCCCTTCTTTACCGCCTCCGATGTCCTTTTCCTGCGGGGGTCCGTCTGTAGCCTCCAGATCCTTTTAGTCTGTTTACCAGGCAGAAAGGTGGGGGCGCCGGCTGCTGGATCTCCGCTGCGCAGTGACCACAGGACTCGGGAATCAAGGGTAAAAAGGGTTTAATAGGGGTTAAATTAACAATACAAAAATAAAAACAGGTATAAGGATAATCCAGGACGCGTTTCGCCTACTGGCCTCCGCTGGATAATCCTTGTGTTTCTGATGTCCATCTTTTATACACTGTCTCTTCATCCGATTGGTCTTGATTACTTTCAATTTTGGTTTTCGCGCAGGTTTACTGCGCATGCGCATACAGCCCAGTCTGAACAGGTCACATGGTGTATGTGGACCTATTGCTGTGTTTCTTCGCTCTCAGTCTGGAGATCCTGTGAACGGCTGGTATCTCTGGTGTGCAATGTGTTGTCAGTGTACTGAATATTGCGGAGCAAGATACTAGTGCATCTTTATCTGATGGGTCTAAATCTTTGCCCATATCTAATTATAAATACGCTGTTTTAATGAGGAAAAAATCGTTTGGTATTCCTGCAAACTGCTTATTCATTCCTAGGGAGGTTATGAACAGATTTATTCTGTATGGTGTCGGTAGTTTGTGTGCATGTATCCTTGTGCATGCCTAAAGATCTGGACACAGTGTGTCTCTATGCATACTATTTTTGGGGGTATGAATGTTAACGGTGCACCCATTCCTGGTGACCGAGATCTGGAACTTTGGCCAAATGCTCATTGATGGTGTGCTGTCCACCTCTGCGTTGATGTATTGGGATACTATATTTGTCATTAGTTGAATAATGTGGTTCTTCTGAAGGTGGTTGTGAGCAGAATCAAAAGTATTTATCTTGATGATGTGCTTTTATGGGTACCTTTCTAATCAGTGTAAATGCATCTAGATGCGGCGTGGATCATACATTTTAATGTGTTCGTCTAAATAGTTAAATAGGGAGGGACTATTTCCTTTGCATTAATATTTAGGGAAATTAGATCGAAAGGGGTGTATGAGATGGGTCAGGGGTCATGGTGAGGACTTCTAAGGATGGATCTGTCTTTTGTCTCAGAGAGGGGGTGGAGTAGGTAGGGATGGGTAATGAGGTCTGATGTTTAGATGGTTTTATATGTACGCAATAAAGAGAGAGGCCTAGTTATTTCAGAGGCGGGGGAGGTATGTAACGGGAATTACAGAAAATGACATAATTCAAAATCCATGTTCAGGCCTTTTGGGTGTAGGGTGTCAAATTCATAAATGCATCTCATCTCCTCTTGTCCGATTCGTTTGGCTAGGTCGCCTCCTCTTCTTTCGTTCTGTATCCTCTTAATTGCCATGAATTCCAGATTTTTAGGATTGCAATTGTGTACTTTTTTGAAATGGGCAGGGACACTGTGCGTTTCTAGACCTTTTTCTATGTTCCTCACATGTTCCCTTATCCTTACTCCCAGGGCTCTTGTAGTTTTTCCAATGTATTTCAGACCGCATGGACATATGAGGAGAAACAGGTAAGTATGTCTTTTATCTTCCAACTTCCTCTTCTGTTGGTGACATTAATTATGTGTCTTTTTTATTTCCTGTGCTCCTGCAGCTTATGCAATTGCCACAGTCGTAGAATCCTGTGTTCTGTTTGAAATGGTTTTTCGTTTTCTTTGGTGCATATTCGCTTGTGGTTAGTTTGGATTTTAAATTCCTGGTCCCTCTGCACACAAAGGTAGAATTTCCTGTAGTAGCGGATCCTCCCTGAGGATTGGCCAGAATTTTCTAACAATGCGTTTAAAGTTCCGATCCTGTTGGCTGTATGTGAAGATAAATGGTATTTCTATCTGCATTCGGTCTTGAAGTAGTCTATCTTTGTATTTGAGATATTCCGTTCTGTTTGTCAGAGCGATCTCATCTTTAGTCTTTTCCAATATCTCTAGATCATACCCTTTGTCCACGAAGTCTTTGGTCAATTTTGCTGCCTGGATGTTGAACTCTACGAGCAATTTCTTCTCTTCCTTATGTACTGGCCCTTTGGGACACCTTCTAGCCATTTACTCAGATGGCAGATGTCACGACTGATATAGCTGTTACTGTCCACCTTCTTAAAGTACGTTTTAGTGCATATTGTTCCCTCTTCTATGTAGATAGTAAGACCTAAATAGTCCACGGCCTCCTTGCTCCATACTGTGTCTAATCTGATGTTTGGATCTTTCGAGTCTATTTTCTCCTCCTTTCCATATCAGAAAAAGGTCATCGATGTATCTTCTGTATAGGACAATGTCTTCTTCTCTCTCTTCTATTACATCCTTCTCCCAATTGTCCATGTACAGGTTGGCAAAGCTTGGAGCAAATCGCGTCCCCATGGCCGTTCCTTTGACCTGTATGTAATGTTCGTTATTGAATGAGAAGTAGTTATTTTTGAGGATACGTTTGATCCCTTCCAGGATGAATTGTTTCTGTTCGGGGGTATATCTTTTTCTTCTTCCAGATGCTTCCTTATTGCCTCGATTCCTTCCTCGTGAGGGATGTTACTGTATAGTGCTTGGACATCACTTGTCACCAGAATGTATTCTTCTTTCCAGGATATTTGTTCTAGGTCCTGTATGAGGTTTAGTGTGTCTCTTAGATGGGATTTGGTCTTTATTACCATTGGTTGTAGCAGTTTGTCTATGTATTCTGATGTGCGGCTGGAAATGGAGTCTATCCCTGAGATAATCGGTCTTCCCGGTGGGTTCTGGATGTCTTTATGGATCTTAGGGAGGTGGTAGAATGTAGGCCTTCTGGGGTATTGGATTTTAAGATATTTGTGTTCCTTATCATTAAGGATTCCTAACACATGTCCCTCATCCAAATACTGATAGAATGCTGTAGTGATCCCTTCTGTTGGGTTTTTTGTGACTTTCTGATAGGTGTTCTCATCATTCAGTATCTTATACGATTCTCTTTCGTATCTCTCTGCAGTTTGTATGACCAGGCCTCCTCCCTTGTCTGCCGGGTTGATTACTATTGAGGCGTCTTTTTTGAGTTCGTCCAATGCCTTTCTTTCTTTTTTTGAAAGGTTATGTTTTTTGCCAATCCTTATTTTCTCCATCTCTCTTGTGACCATTTTTTCAAATGTGGATACTTCAGGTGTTATCATTGACTTTTCTTTTAAGTCCTTGTGTTTGTACACTTGCATCGTCTGTGCCCTCTCGATGGGATTTTTAATGAAGTATATTTTCCATTTACACAATGTAGTGGACCTTTTTTATATTAGTTCAGTAGTGTGGAATTGTAATTTGCCACTATGAAGATATATTGATTGTGAACTTTACATGTAGGGGACGTTGCACATCTTGCTTTCAGCAAAAGAACTGTGAAGTGGTAATCAATACGGATGAGCCGAACACCCCCGTGTTCAGTTTGCATTCGAACTCGAACAATTTCAAAAGTTCGAGTTCGAACACGAACCAAACTCAATGGGACTCGAAAGTTCGATTTTTAGAGTGCCCACCAAGAGGGCATATATGCAAGATATTTGCCATAAAAGGTGTATGGGGGTCCGGGTAGTGCCCTGGGGGACAGGAAACAAGGACAAAAAGTTTTAAAAAAAAGTTTTTAAAGGAACAGTGAGTTTTCCGTGAAATAAAGGTTAAGAATAAAAACAAAAAATTCCTTCAAATATCGTGCCTAGGAGGTCCCCATAACCTGCCGTGAAGTGGCGGATTTGTAGGATGTATAGAAACCTTTAAAAACAATAAAATGACATTTCAAATGACGGTAAATGGTTTTCCTTTTAATCTATTCATAAACAACTGCTTGGGGCGGCAGTCTGTATGAAAAGAGGAGACATTTTAGGACGCGCAGAAAAAGTTTAGTGATTTTTTTGGCTAAATTATGGTGAAACTTATCCAGGCTTTGGATGAAAGTAACAATAGGTGCTTTAAAATTGGGCCTTTAGTGTCGGCAAGAGTGCCGTCACACCGTAACACCTCTGTGGTATTGTGGAAGAGTGCAGGGTTGGACCCTGTGGTCCAATATTAAAATGACATCTGGTGAGTGATTTTGATTTTTGTTTCAAACAGATCTTTTCTATTCATCTTAAGGTTTTAAGTGAGGTCTGGTGAGTAAATTAGGTTAGGCTGGTGACTCATTTTCATACTGATTAGCATACAATTGGAATCAATTGGGTGGTATTTGCTACAGGTTTAGCTTGTCCACTCCTTGCTGGGGGAGGTCTACTTAGGTGACTATATAAAGGTGGGGGATATTAGCTTGCTAATTGAGCTTGTCAAGCCTTCAAAGTGAACACTTAGAGGAGATCTTCTGGAGATACTCTGGAGGTAGTCTGAGGTTTGACAGGAGGTAGAAAACCTACAAAAGGTAAGATTTGCTGGTTTTAAATCCATTCTTTTATAATGGCAGGCTTGGTCCAGTGTAAGAGCTGTCATGCATTTGTTTTTAGATCCAATTTTTGGAGGTTTGGAGTGTGCCTGATATGTAGGCAGCTCTCTTTATTGCAGCAGGAAATTGCCTGTTTGAAGTCTGAGATTTGTAAATTATCTGTTAGAGAAACTCAGGCTATGACTGTTACAAAGCCACTGCCACAGAGGCCTCCTAGGAGCGGCAGATGGACTACTGTAGGATCTGGTAGACTTAGAGTTGTGGATAGAAGGCATGTCCCACAATCTGTGGCTCTTCTTAATTCTTTTGAGGCACTTTCAGAGTGTAGTGGTAAGACGGATGTAGGCTCTGACACCATAGTTGAGGAACCACCATCCACTATGCCTAAGGTATACAGCACTGCAACCAAGGACAAAAATGAAAAGGTGGGACTTGATAGAAGGCAATTGTTGCTGGGTGATTCTATCATAAGAGGTGTTGAACTGGAGAGTAGTGGTTTGGTGAGATGTCTTCCTGGGGCTACTGCTCGTAGAGACAAGAGACGTATTCTCAATATTGTCAAACAAGCAAAGCAACAAGGGGAAGTGTACGTTCTAGTCCATCTAGTGACAAATGACTTGGCTAGCATTGAGGTTTCTGAGATTAAGGAAGATTTTTGTGTTCTTGGAGGTGAAATACAGCAGATTGCGTCCACTGTGTCATTCTCTGAAGTTTTGCCTGTGCATAACATTCAAGATAGGCAGATGCGCAATAGGGAATTCAATTTGTGGCTTCGGGAATGGTGTCGGGAGCAAGGATTTGGCTTTGTGTCCCATGATAGCTCTAATTGGAGCAGAAAGGAACTGTATAAAAAAGATGGTTTGCATCTTACTCATAGGGGAACATATGTTCTCAGTGAGAAGTTCAAAGGTTTCACAAAGGAATATTTAAACTAGGAGGGGGGGGGACAAAAAGGGTAAAAAACAATCTGCCCGATTGTCCCCCAAAACTAAATCGGAGGGTGCAAGCAACATGCGAGGGTAAAAAATTACAAGCTCAGAGTCGTGTCTATAAATGCTTGCAGTTTAGTCAATAAAATCAATGAACTGGAGGCAATGATGGCAGCTGAAAAAGTAGATTTAGTGGCGGTTACTGAGACATGGTTCAGTGAGAAAAAATAACTGGGACATAACAATACGGGGTACTCTTTATATCGAAAAGACAGAGAAGGTAGGAAAGGAGGAGGAGTGGCCCTGTATGTGAAAAACAACATAAAAACAAACCAAATAAAAGTGAGCGAGGTGAACATAGAGTCAGTTTGGGTTACACTAACATTTGGCAATCATACAGTAGCTCGTGTAGGTGTGATCTATAGACCCCCTGGACAAGTAGAAGAGCTAGATAATCTGCTGGTTGAGGAAATAGCCAAAATGGCAATGAAGGGGGAAGTTATTATCATGGGGAACTTTAATCTTCCTGATGTGAACTGGAAAACCAAAACAGCTGGGTGCACCAGGAGTACAAATATTCTAAACTCCTACTGGGATTATCTCTAACACAAGTAGTTGAGGAGCCGACCCGTAAAGAGCCATATTGGATTTAATACTCACCAATGGAGGTTTGGTATGGACGTGTTGTAGGTGAAAATTTGGGATCTAGTGATCACCAGTCAGTGTGGTTTAATATAAGAACAGGGATGGAGCCGCACCACACAAAAACAAAAGTTTTAGACTTTAAAAAAACAGATTTTTCTAAAATGAGATTTTGTGTGAAGGAGTCATTATCAGACTGGAGGAGTTTAAAGGAGTCCAGGAGAAATGGGATTATTTAAAGGAAGCATTATTGAAGGCCACAGGAAATTGCATTCGGCTTGTTAGCAAAAAAAAAAAGGGAAGAAACTCTGCAGAAGTGGCCAAAATAGTGAAGAACAAAAAGATAGCATTCAATAATTATAAAAAAATCAGTGAAGAAGATAGGCAAACCTATAAAATTAGGCAGAAAGAGGCAAAGCAATTTATAAGAGCTTCCAAAGCACACGCAGAAGAGAAAATAGCTCAGTCAGTTAAAAAAGGGGGACAAAACATTTTTTAGATACATAAACGAGAAAAGAAAAGTAAAACAAGGATTAGTTAGATTAAAAAAAAAAGGAAGGAAGGTATGTAGAAGAGGATAAAAGTCTCGCTGACTGCCTCAATGAATATTTTTGTTCAGTTTTGCAGAAGAAAAGGAAGGAAAGGGACCTCAGTTAGGAGAGAACACTAAAGAGACATTTACATATGAGTTTACAGAGGAGGAGGTTCTACAGCAGCTGTCTAAAGTAAAGACAAATAAGTCAATGGGGCCTGATGGGATCCACCCTAAATTATTAAAAGAGCTCAGTGATGTAATAGCAAAACCGTTAACAGATTTATTTAACCAATCCTTGTTAACGGGAGTCGTCCCAGAAGACTGGAAATTAGCAAATGTTGTGCCCATTTACAAGAAGGGTAGTAGGGAGGAATCGGGGAACTATAGGCCAGTTAGTCTTACGTCAGTAGTGGGGAAATTAATGGAAACCATGTTAAAGGAAAGGATTGTTGAACATCTAAAAACACATAGATTACAGGATCAGAAACAACATGGGTTTACCTCAGGGAGATCATGCCAAACTAATCTTATTGATTTTTTTTGATTGGGTAACAAAAATAATAGACACAGGTGGTGCAGTAGACATTGCTTATTTAGATTTCAGTAAGGCTTTTGATACTGTTCCGCATAGAAGGCTTATCAATAAATTGCAATCTTTGAGCTTGGATTCCAATATTGTTGAATGGATTAGGCAGTGGCTGAGTGACAGACAACAGAGGGTTGTGGTAAATGGAGTTTATTCGGCGCAAGGTCTTGTTACCAGTGGGGTACCTCAGGGGTCAGTACTTGGACCCATTCTCTTTAATATTTTTATTAGTGATATTGCAGAAGGTATTAATGGAAAAGTATGTCTTTTTGCTGATGACACAAAATTTGCAACAGGGTTGACGTTCCTGGAGGTATCAGCCAAATGACAAATGATTTAGGTAAACTAAAAAAATGGTCGGAGTTGTGGCAATTGAGTTTTAATGTGGATAAGTGCAAGATAATGCACCTGGGACGTAAAAACCCAAGGGCTGAATATAGAATATTTGATACAGTCCTAACCTCAACATCTGAGGGTTGGGATTTAGGGTTATTATTTCAGAGGATCTAAGGGTAAGTAGTCAATGTAATAGAGCAGCAGGAAATGCTGGCAGAATGCTTGGTTGTGTAGGGAGAGGTATTAGCAGTAGGAAAAGGGAAGTGCTCATGCCACTGTACAGAGCACTGGTGAGACCTCACTTGGAGTACTGTGTGCAGTACTGGAGACCGTATCTCCAGAAGGATATAGACATCTTAGAGAGAGTTCAGAGAAGGGCTACTAAAATGGTGTACGGCTTGAAGGAGAAAAGTTACCAGGAAAGGCTTAATGATCTTAACATGTACAGCTTGGAAAAAAGACGAGACAGAGGAGATATGATAGAAACATTTAAATACGTAAAGGGAATCCACAAGGTAGAGGAAGGGAGTATATTTAAAAGGAAACAAAGTAGCAAAACAAGAGGACATAGTCTTAGATTAGAGGGGCAAGGGTTTAAAAGTAACATCAGGAAGCATTATTTTACTGAGAGGGTGGTGGATACATGGAACAGTCTTCCAGTAGAAGTGGTAGAGGCCAAAACAGTGATTGAATTTAGGCAAGCATGGGATAGGCATAAGGCTATCCTAAACAAAAGATAAATCCAGGTAAAGTATCAATGTAATTGGGCAGACTAGATGGGCCGAAAGGTTCTTATCTGCCGACATTTTTCTATGTTTCTATGATATGAATCTTGTATAGGCGTCAGTGGCAGTGCACCCAAATATTGTGCCTTTGGTGGCAGCAAGTGCCTTCACACCGTAACCCCTCTGAGGTATTGTGGAAGAGTGCAGTGGTGGAGGTTTTGGTAATGCAGAAGAGATCCCCGATCAATACAGTTACATCAGCAGCTATAACAAAACCGGGTCAGCAATGTTTTAAGAAAAAACAGGTTTTATTTTATGTTCCCGGGCACATTTAAATTTTTTTTTAAAAAAAAAATGTGTGGCCTTACCTTAGCCTGGTGGTTAGTGGGGGCTCCCTTGATCCTGGTTGTGGGGGGGAGGGTCTGCCGTGGCCGCAGGTGCAGTGGCTCCCTCCCTGCGCTGCCTGTCTGTGCCGCATGCACCTGGGCGGCTAGCCCGCACAGTCACAGCTC
Organism: Leptobrachium leishanense; assembly: GCA_009667805.1. Classification (NCBI taxonomy): domain Eukaryota; kingdom Metazoa; phylum Chordata; class Amphibia; order Anura; family Megophryidae; genus Leptobrachium; species Leptobrachium leishanense. Next base: position 467,510,239 of record CM019064.1, on the reverse strand, counting down.
TGTCATCGCATGTGCCTCAAGGGGATCCTTGGGAGGCCCTTGCAGGCTGCCCTCTAAAGTGCCTGATTAGAGGGCCGTGTCTGCCTGATGTTTTAGTAACAAGAATGTTTTATCCCATAGGCTTCAATGTTAAAAAATACTCCAGTTTTAATTCAATATCTAATAAACTGTTGCTTATAATATTCTGCAGTAAAGAGTCTCTTTATTTCTAGATTTGTTTCGTCTTTTTTTAAGAATTTTTTAAACTTTTTTCAATTTTTTTTCGAACTTTTGGCGAACGTCCCAAAACAACTCATCCCTAGTAATCAAGTGGTCATTTCGCCTTAGCGGCTGGTGGGTACAGACCTCAGAGGGGCCTCAGAGGGGCCTCAGAGGGGCCTCAGAGGGGTCTGATAACTTTATAGAAATATATATGGGGCGTCAGAGGGGTCTGATAACTTTATAGAAATATATACGGGCTAAGAGGGGACTGATAACTTTAAGACCACGTATATTTCTATAAAGTTATCAGACCCCTCTGTGGTCAGAGAATTGCGATGTAAATGAAAAGAAACAATCTAAAAGCATAACAAATCAAATCGTTTCTGGGTCCCAGGGCTCGAGTCGAGCGGGAACGCGCTGGAACGGCGTTCCCGCACTTCTCCCACAGCGGGAACGCTGCAGGAACGCAGTGTTCCCGCTGTGGCCCGAGCCCGAACGCTTTAGCAGGTGGCCGCCGCACATTGCCGGCGGCCGCGTGCTTCCTGTTAGAACGGCCGGTGACAGGAAGTGGAGCCGCTCGCCTGGCTGTTTCATAGATCCCAGGCGAGCGGCTGCACTTCCTGTCAGCGGCCGCTGAAGCAGGAAGCACACGGCCGCCGGCAATGTGCGGGAGGAGCATCAGAAAAGCAGCAGAGGTGAGCTGGGCTGGGGGCAGTATCCATGAGACCTGGGGGGGCAATATCCATGAGACCTGGGGGGGCAATATCCATGAGACCTGGGGCAGTATCCATGAGACCAGGGGGCAATATCCATGAGACCAGGGGGCAATATCCATGAGACCTGGGGGCAGTATCCATGAGACCAGGGGAAATATCCATGAGACCTGGGGGCATTATCCATGAGACCTGGGGGCAGTATCCATGAGACCTGGGGCATATCCATGAGACCTGGGGGCAGTATCCATGAGACCTGGGATATCCATGAGACCTGGGATATCCATGAGACCTGGGGGCAATATCCATGAGACCGGGGGGCAGTATCCATGAGACCTGGGGGCATTATCCATGAGACCTGGGGGCAGTATCCATGAGACCTGGGGGCATTATCCATGAGACCTGGGGCAGTATCCATGAGACCTGGGGGCATTATCCATGAGACCTGGGGCAGTATCCATGAGACCTGGGGGCAGTATCCATGAGACCTGGGGGCATATCCATGAGACCTGGGGGCATTATCCATGCGACCTGGGGCATATCCATGAGACCTGGGGGCAGTATCCATGATACCTGGGGCATATCCATGAGACCTGGGGGCAGTATCCATGAGACCTGGGGGCAGTATCCATGAGACCTGGGGGCATTATCCATGAGTGCTGGGGCATTATCCATGAGACCTGGGGCATATCCATGAGACCTGGGGCATATCCATGAGACCTGGGGGCATTATCCATGAGAGCTGGGGGGGCATTATCCATGAGAGCTGGGGCAATATAAACCCATATGAGCTGGGGCAATTATATCCATGTGAACTGGGGAAAATATATCCATATAACCAGTGCTGTGTATAGTATTCTTGGGGTTCAGTGCTGTGTATGTTATTCTGGGGGCTCAGTGCTGTGTATATTATTCTGGGGGCTCAGTGCTGTGTATATTATCCTGGAGGCTCAGTGCTGTGTATATTATTCTGGGGGCTCAGTGCTGTGTATGTTATTCTGGGGGCTCAGTGCTGTGTATGTTATTCTGGGGGTTCAGTGTTGTGTATATTATTCTGGGGGTTCAGTGTTGTGTATATTATTCTGGGGGCTCAGTGCTGGGTATGTTATTCTGGGGGCTCAGCGCTGTGTATATTATTCTGGGGGTTCAGCGCTGTGTATATTATTCTGGGGGCTCAGCGCTGTGTATATTATTTTGGGGGGTCAGTGCTGTGTATATTATTCTGGGGGTTCAGCGCTGTGTATATTATTCTGGGGGCTCAGCGCTGTGTATATTATTCTGGGGGTCTTTGCCTGGATATATATATATATATTATATATAAAATGCGTTAGTCCAGTTGCCACAATCACGAGTATACCTGTACGTAGTGATACCTTTCACTGATCAGTATAGTTTCCAGTTTACACTCTTGAAAGCTTGTCTTTTAAATGTAATGTTAACCCAATAAAAATGTTATCACCACGTACTGCTATACTCGTGATATATATATATATTTTCTTCAGGTAATGGAGGTTGTGGAATTCGTGGGTGAGTTCCCTCACTTTTTTTCCCAGGACTTGACCCCTGCTGGGTCCCCTACTATTCTTGATCTCTACCGCCTCTCTGGGCAACCTCATCTCTTCCTGTGGTTTCCAATCTCATCTCTATGCTGACGACACCCAAATCTACCTTTCTGCTCCCTATTACTCTCGTCTCATGTTGGACCATGTTACAGCCTGCCTGACTGGATGACTTCCCATTTCCTAAAGCTCAACCTCTCAAACTGAACTTCACATCTTCTCTCCCTCTAAAACTAACATTCCCTTCAGGTGTTACTTCTACCTCTCAGGCCCAGCGCCTCGGTTTCCTCTTAGACTATGATCTCTTGTTCACTCCTCACATTCAGTCACTCCCCAAATCCTGCTACTTCCACCTAAAAAAACATTGCGCACGTCCATCCCTTTAATCCATCCATGCTCTTATTATCTCCCACCTTGACTACTGTAACCACCTCCTCTCTGGCTTTAAGAGATCCCAGATTTTCCCTCTGCAGTCTGTAATGAACGCCTGTGCCAGACTCATACACCTCACTTCTCACACCTCACTACCCACACCTCTAATACCTCAACCGCCCGCACACCTCCCCACCCACATCTCTCACACCTCACCCCTCTGTCAATCTCTACACTGGCTCCTGTTTCCTTTAGAATCCAATTCATTATATTGGTCACATACAAAGCTCTCCATAACTGTGCCGCTGCCTACATCTCCTCCCTTATTAGCAGGTACATCCCACCCGACCACTTCACTCGGCCAATGAGCTGATGCTATCAGCTTCACCTACCCGCACCCCCAACTCCCGCCTTCAGGACTTCTCCCGAGCTTCCCCCTTTCTATGGAACTCCCTCCCCCGCAACATCAGAATTTGCCCGTCTCTCCAGTCCTTCAAGAAGTCTCTGAAAATGCATTACTTTAGAGAAGCCTATCAGCTCACTCCATAATCCCTCACTGACCAATGGTCAGTAATGTGCAATTCTTTTCGTAAAGATTCGCTTTTCCTACGAAATTTAACATTTTAGTGCTTCCGAGGGCATCCCGAATCCGAAATGTCGACAACACAAAATTTTTGGATCGATTCAAAATTTCAGGTCAAATTTCAAATTGATATAAAAAAAATCTTTTTTTTTAAAAATGCTTAAAAGATCTTAAAAAATACTAAAAAATCTATAAATAAAGAGACTCTTTACTGCAGAATATTATAAGCAACGGTTTGATAGATATTGAAATAAAACGGGAATATTTTTAACATTGAAGCCTATCGAATTTGATATCAACTATCAAATTGATCTTAATTTAAAATACAAGTAATAGAAAAGGAAATATATTAATTTCATTTCACTGTTTAATTTGACTCAAGTACAAAATCTGTGACACAGCTTGATATTTAACCCATGATTGTCTTTTAACAGCAAGATTTAATTAATTGGGATTGAATTAAAATGGGAATATTCGGATCAAGGTGTGGGAAATGTTTGACCAACAAGGTGTGGGAAATGTTTTATCCCATAGGCTTCAATGTTAAAAATATTCCCATTTTAATCCAACATCTATTAAACCATTGCTTATAATATTCTGCAGTAAAAAGTCTCTTTATTTTTTCAGAATTTCTTTAGAATCTTTTAAGCAGTTTTAAAAAAATACGATTTTCTTTTTAATATCCATTCGAAATTTGATATCAAATTCGATAGTTGATATCAATTCGAATTTTGGATCACTAAATAAAACCCCCAATTATTCAATTTTGCTGTTAAAAGACAATCATGGGTTAAATATTAGAAAATAAACAGACAAAAAAGGGCAATATAGCACTCAACGGGGCATAACCCCAAGAAACAATATGAAACCTACTTGCACAAAAAAGTGCAAAAAGAGTGCCTAGAATACGATACTTTTTATTAGAAAAAGGCACACAAACAAAGTTGAAAAATTGAAACAAAAATGAGACCACCACTTAAGTATATTCACGATGGAAAATAGTATAGGTCACGTCACTCAAAGGGGTTAGAGTGATAGAGTAAGTAGATAATAAAAGGAGTATAAATGCCTCCCTGTTACCTCAGCGGTTCAAGCCGCCTACATACCCACTAACTAATTACAGAGTATAATACACAAAAAAGGTACGTGACCATATGGATACCAGCGGTGGAACTCAACAATTAGACTGACAACAGTTAAAATACCACAGAGTCATAGCTCGACGCGTTTCGCCCTGCGGGGCTTAGTCCTGAGCTGAAATGACCGCAATTGTATGCTGGGTATAAATACGTGCGCAAATAATTAAAGAATAACCAATTATTGTATATAGAACTTACCACCACGCTGCCAGGGACGCCGCTCGTTAAGTCCTAGTCGTTAACGCCCATATCACGTGATCGCAGAGATGGCCAATGAAGAATCAAGGTTCTATCATCCCGCCCACGTGACCATGGACTCCCAATCACCGTTAGGATGCCCCTGCTAATGTGAACACGCCGACTGGTCGTGATATACGCACCCAGTTTGAATCGCGAAGGGGGTATCACCACAATGAATGAGTCACTTATGGAATATCGATAAAATTAAATGCATAATACCGCTACAATCCCCATAGCATGATGACCACTGAACCCAAACATAATGAAACTATGCGTGTAAGCCTAGAGCCATGTAAAACATCAGCGTAGCAACACAACGACGAACAGGAGATTGCCTAACGAACCATAATTAAATCGACCTACTGTACGAATCAGGTACAACATATAACTGATAGTAAGAGCGAAATTAATATAATATAAGAGGAAAAATTAGAACATCACTCAACATAATCATGATATTGGAAAGAATAATGATAAATAAAATGAAAACTACCAGTAGGAGACATTCAGCACAACGGCGCAAAACCCAATACCCAGCCAACAATATACATATAACAAAGACCATAGGAGTATAAAATATATATATGTGTGTGACAAATAGATTATTTATTTATTTATTAATGAAGAATACAGAATTAGTTAATTAACTATCAGAATACAGCAGACACAGTACTTCGAATAAAATATCCAAAGACCGAGTACAGATGAACAAGCAGAACTAAAGCAAAAATAAGTAAGGAAAAAATGATGAAATGATGAAAAAATGAAAAAATGAGTAGGGAAACAAAAAAAGCTCACAGCACCGCATCATAAATCAAATAGATCAAATAAACGGAGAGAAATTAAAACCTTCATTAAGGCCTGTAGGGGACTGAGAATTAAGTTTGTATATCCAGAATGCCTCATGTTGTAGTAATTTGACATCCAGATTTCCCTTTCTAGGGTCTAGTTTGATTTGTTCCAGTCCCAGGAATTTAAAATTGCCAACAGTAGAGATTTGACATTGCTGAAAATGTCTGGCCACTGGTGTATCTTTACAAAGTTTTATTGATCTGATATGTTCTAGGATCCGAACCTTTAGTGGGCGAATGGTTTTACCAATATACTTCATACCGCAATGGCATAGTAGTTGATATACTACACCCGCAGAATTGCAGTTCAGAAATTGGCGGATGTCAAAAGATTTGGAGTCATCATGATTAGAAAAGGTTTTGGAATGTTGGAACAAAAGGACAAGCCTTACATCTACTACACTTATACATTCCCTTCAATTGATTCGACAGCCACATTTGTGGAGGTGACATTAGAGAGTGGAAATGACTATGTACCAATCTGTCATTTAGGTTCGTACATCTTCTAGCAGTGATACTAGGTCTTGCACTTTTTTGTCCAGTTGAGTGCTATACTGCCCTTTTTCGTCTGTTTATTTTCTGATTTATATCCGGTTTCAATACCGTTGGGCTTGCTTTAGTGGTTCATCATGTCGGGTCTATTATCATCTTTTTGATAATTTAGACCATTGGGGACAGGTAGGGATGTGCGTTTCGGGTTTCGGAATTTCGGAATTTTCCCGAAATTTCCCGATTCGTGTTTTCGAATGCGGCCGAATTTCCGAAAATTTTTAGATCCGAAAATGGCAGATCCGAAAAGTTTTCCGAGCCGAAACGAAATATTTTCGGAATTTTCGAATGGACTTGAAATGTGTCAAATCGAAATTTATTGCTTTGAAACGAGGAGAACAGACGTTCCGAAAAAACGAAAATTTCCGAAATTACGAAAAGTCGATACAAAAAAACGAGCAAAGTGACACGAAAATACGAAAAATGGTCGATATTCCGAAAAAAAATGTACACGAAAAACGAATCGAGCCGAACCGAATCGAAATAGAAATCGGTCGAAACGAGCCGAATCGAAAAGTTTAAAAATCCGAAAAATCAAACCGAATCGAACCGAAAAAAAAATCGGTGCACAAGCCTAGGGACAGGGCAATGATACTATGTTTAGTGATGATATGATTAATACTACTGAAACCGCTGACAATAATGTTCCCAATATACAGCAGACGTTTTTTAATGTACAAAAAATCTTAAAAAAGCAGATTAGAGCAAAATGGGAAATTCTATCTTTGAATAATTATCTCTCTAAAGATATGATTCCACGTGGTTTAAGGGTTCACACAATACCAGCAACGCATTTACGATATACAGTGTATACGGATCAGTGGTTACAAACTGGCAATGATTACTCTAAAAGGTATATGAATATCTTGGTGGAATTTGAAACTGATAATTTGAAAAAAAACGAATGAAGCATTGGAACTTGAGCGTATTAATGTTCTTGAGTTTAAATCACATCCTTCCTTTGAGAGCTTGGAAGTGAAATTAAAAACTGTACTAGACCAGTATGATGGCGGCATTAGAGAGCGCAAATTAAACAAATTTTCACGTGATCAAAATGATTATAGATCTGGGAATGTGTACAGATTTCTGAAGAAACACAATAGGCTCTGATGATCCGACTGGTGCATCTACTTCAGAATTAGGGATGTGCGTTTCGGGTTTCGGAATTTCGGAATTTTCAAGAAATTTCCCGATTCGTGTTTTCGGATGCGGCCGATTTTCCGAAAATTTTTAGATCCGAAAATGGCAGATACGAAAAGTTTTCCAAGCTGAAACGAATTTTTTTCGAATGGACTTGAAATGTGTCAAATCGAAATTTATTTTCGCTCTATTCATGATTTCGGTTCCATTCGTGATTTCGGTTCCATTTCGGTAATTCTGGAAATCGTATATTTAACTATTATCGGTTATATCGCTGATTCTGTAAATTTTGTATTTGTAAATGCGTATCACTTGTTTCTTGTGGCATTCGGGTCAGTTTAGCGTTTTTTAAATCGTTTTGTTCATTTTTTTTGTTCCTTGGCTTTCATACCATTTTAATATGATTAAATAAAGTTGTGAAATGTATATTCAATTATTCATAAGAAAAAAAGGATCTTTATTTAATAAAAAAAACACGATAGAATCACCAGAATTATCGTAGACACTTTGAAACGAGGAGAACAGACGTTCCGAAAAAACGAAAATTTCCGAAATTTCCGAAAAGTCGATACAAAAAACGAGCAAAGTGACCCGAAAACACGAAAAATGGTCGATATTCCGAAAAAAAAATGTACACGAAAAACAAGCCGAACCGAACCGAAACAGAAATCGGTCGAAACGAGCCGAATCGAAAAGTTTAAACATCCGAACAAATCGAACCGAATCGAACCGAAAAAAAAAAAAATCGGTGCACAAGCCTATTCAGAATATGATTCATCTGATGTTGAAACTACTCCTAGCATTGATGAACCTAATACTTCTAATGCATTAGAAACCAGGGGTCTCTTTTTTAGACCAGGTACCCAACCACATGGAACTAAGAGGTACACGAAAAAGTTTTTCAAAAACGAGAGGCAGATACACCAGAAGAGGGAGGAAACGCCTATAAGTGATTCCCTGCGTATAATTAATCTAACCGATGTGAACTTGTCAGTTGATCAGAAAGCCTTATTCATAAGGGTCTGTCCTTTGTGCTAGGCTTGTGCACCGATTTTTTTTTCGGTTCGATTTGATTTTTCGGATTTTTAAACTTTTCGATTCGGCTCGTTTCGACTGATTTCTGTTTCGATTCGGTTCGGCTCGACTCGTTTTTTGTGTACATTTTTTTTCGGAATTTCGACCATTTTTCGTATTTCCGTGTCACTTAGCTCGTTTTTTGTATCGACTTTTCTTATTTTCGGAAATTTTCGTTTTTCGGAATCGTAAATGGTTTGGGAATATCGACCATTTTTCGTATTTTCGTGTCACTTTGCTCGGTTTTTGTATCGACTTTTCTTATTTACGAAAATGTTCGTATTTTCGGAACGTCTGTTCTCCTCGTTTCAAAGCAATAAATTTCGATTTGACACATTTCAAGTACATTCGAAAATTCGGAAAATATTTCGTTTCGGCTCGGAAAACTTTTCGGATCTGCCATTTTCGGATCTAAAAATTTTCGGAAAATCGGCCGCATCCGAAAACACGAATCGGGAAATTTCGTGAAAATTCTGAAATTCCGAAACCCGAAACGCACATCCCTACTTTGTGCCCACACCAGGATTTAATTCATTCATGTGGGTAAAAGATGTACACCTGTTTGTTAGAAAACTCGCCTTGCACAAATACCACCGGATGCGATTAGAGAAATCTGCCAGTAACCATGGCCTACCATTAATGATTTGGACTGTTTAGCCACTCGTATATCTTCATTGGATGAGAATTCACCTACTGATAATGTTGTTCATACTAGTCTAAGAGCCAAAAGTAAATTTACTCCACACTTTTCGGAATATACACATCTTGCCAATTTTTGCAAAGTGGTGTGTAAGGAAATTGAAGCTTGGAATGTGAACGATCTGAGGTCTGCACGAGTTGAAAACCTCACTTTAAAGAGAGAAAAGCGTGGCCCGAATTACAACAAATGGACCATATTAGTATAAAAAAGTCAGATAAAGGAGGGAATGTTGTGTTAATGCATAGAGACCAATATCAGAAAATGGTCTCTACCATATTGCATGATGGCATTACATACAAATGTCTGCCTGCAGATCCTACCATGGAATTTATTTCCTCTTTAATGATTATTCTGAATGAAGGTCTTCTTGATCATAACATCACAAACCAGGAATATGAATTTATGACACCTTTTAAGCCAATGTAGCGCTCACTCCCGGAGGAGCCGCTGAAATTGAACCTCGGGTCAGTCTCCCCGCACTAGGGAATAAATATACTCCAGCACCGTTGTGGATTTTATAAATTATATAGTTTACTAGAATAAATGGCATATAATGAATAACACGGTGTTCGTATATATATTTACAGTACTTCTTAATGCGGGAAATGCGCAGCGGAAAAGAAATACGATGCTTCGTAATTCGAGGAACGCGCAGCGGAAAAGAGAAAAATATATCTTTAACTCCCTTTGTGGTTGGGGAGTGAGTCCCGTACAGGTTATGTCCCAAAGAATGTAGGTGTGTGTGTGTGATGGTACCCGGGTACAAAATTCAACTGGCCAGTGAATTGCTTATGAGGTATCTTCGACTAGTCAAGTTGGGGCCCTGTGGGTTTTGGAAACAAACAGCAGCGTGCTTTATTTTCACAACGGCCTGGAAGGCCTCTCACCCATCCGCCAGATACTTGATGCTCCGCTCGACCCAGGACGTCTCTCCGCTCGATGGACTGGGGTTCTCCTGGTTACTGGATCCGCTGTCTAGCTTTCTGTAGCTGCCGCAAGATATCCAGTTCACCGCCTGCTCTCCTGTTCGATCGATCTGCGGTACTCCTAACTCGGGGTCTTCCAGCTTCCTCAATATCAGCGTGGGTAGTCTGGTGAATCACTGGGTCTTCCTCTGATAAGGCTGAATAACCCGGTCTTTAACTCTGTCAGGCCGCAGCTGCGCTCCGGCCTGGTCACTGTCACGTTCTGCAGCACTGGGTCTTGCTTCTCCCACTCCCTGGCGCGCTCTGCCAGCTCTCTTCACGAGGCTCAGGATGTAAGCGTCTGTGTCCCACCCACTTCCTGTGTCTGCCCCCAAAGCATGCCGGGAAACGTAGTCCCAATGTTTTCTGTGTTTGTCCAGCATAATCTTAGCATGGTCTCTGTCTCCCTCTGGTGGCTATTGCAAGTAAATGCAGCAGAACAGTCTTTTTAAACACAGCGCTACACCAATGATCGCTACATTTTATGGCTTGCCAAAAGTACACAAAAATAAAGAAGTAACACCTGGAAGACCTATTGTATCCGAGACAAACTCCCTTACACATAGTGTGAGTACATACATTGACCGGATCCTTTATCCTCTGGTATCAAAATTATCATCACATATTCGCGATTCTAAGCAAACTTTACGTGAACTGGAGATGTCTACTGTACCTACTAACGCACTACTATGCAGTCTTGATGTGGAATCATTATATAGTTGTATCCCACATGTATTGGACCTAAACTCTATTAAATCTTTTCTTTCCCCGACGTGGCGGTTCGTATGATAGACACACTGAGTTTGTGGTACGATTACTCAAATTTGTCCTTTACCATAATTATTTTATCTTTAATGGCAAATTTTACTTACAGCTTGTTGGTGCGGCGATGGGATCTCCCTGCGCACCATCATACGCCAATTTGTTTTTGGGCTTTTGGGAATAAACTATTGTGGAAGGACCAACTATGATTAAATTCAAACCACACATCTTCAGCTGGCGTCGGTACATTGATGATATTATAGTCATTTGGACTTCAACAGCTGTGGAATTTGGCCAATTTGTGGAATGTCTTAATATCAATGATTTTAATCTAAAATTTACTTTTGAAATTCAAACTGAGGAACTGAATTTTCTGGATATCACCATTAAAAAGGACGTTGAAGGGGTATTGGGGTCTACTTTGTACCGCAAGCCCACTTCATCTAATAATTTGCTTAACTGGGCAAGCCATCACCCCTTGTCCTTACGTCGAGGTATACCCATCTGTCAGTATCTACGATTACGGCCTACCTGCAGTTCAGTGGATGAGTTTAAAAGTAAGGCCCATGATTTGAGAATATTTTTTAAGGAGAAAGGGTATCCAAATAAAACCCTAAAAAAAGCGTTCAATTGAGCTTTGCTGTCTGATCGACATCAGTTACTCCTAGATACTCCTACTATTAACACCACCGGCATAATCAGAATGATTGCCAACTATGATCTGGGTTGGGAGGCAATCAATAATATCTGCTCTAGATATTGGCAGCTTTTAACTCAAGACCCCCACTTCAAGGAAGCCCTTCCCGCAAGACCTAGTATCACTGCTAGAAGATGTACGAACCTAAATGACAGATTGGTACATAGTCATTTCCACTCTCTAATGTCACCTCCACAAATGTGGCTGTCGAATCAATTGAAGGGAATGTATAAGTGTGGTAGATGTAAGGCTTGTCCTTTTGTTCCTCGACATTCCAAAACCTTTTCTAAACATGATGACTCCAAATCTTTTGACATCCGCCAATTTCTGAACTGCAATTCTGCGGGTGTAGTATATCAACTACTATGCCATTGCGGTATGAAGTATATTGATAAAACCATTCGCCCACTAAAGGTTCGGATCCTAGAACATATTAGATCAATAAAACTTTGTAAAGATACACCAGTGGCCAGACATTTTCAGCAATGTCAAATCTCTACTGTTGGCAATTTTAAATTCCTGGGACTGGAACAAATCAAACTAGACCCTAGAAAGGGAAATCTGGATGTCAAATTACTACAACGTGAGGCATTCTGGATATACAAACTTAATTCTCAGTCCCCTACAGGCCTTAATGAAGGTTTTAATTTCTCTCCGTTTATTTGATCTATTTGATTTATGATGCGGTGCTGTGAGCTTTTTTTGTTTCCCTACTCATTTTTTTAATTTTTTCATCATTTCATCATTTTTTCCTTACTTATTTTTGCTTTAGTTCTGCTTGTTCATCTGTACTCGGTCTTTGGATATTTTATTCGAAGTATTGGGTCTGCTGTATTCTGATAGTTAATTAACTAATTCTGTATTCTTCATTAATAAATAAATAAATAATCTATTTGTCACACATATATATATTTTATACTCCTATGGTCTTTGTTATATGTATATTGTTGGCTGGGTATTGGGTTTTGCGCTGTTGTGCTGAATGTCTCCTACTGGTAGTTTTCATTTTATTTATCATTATTCTTTCCAAATATCAATTATGTTGAGTGATGTTAATTTTTCCTCTTATATTATATTAATTTCGCTCTTACTATCAGTTATATGTTGTGCCCGATTCGTACAGTAGGTTGATTTAATTATGGTTCGTTAGGCAATCTCCTGTTCGTCGTTGTGTTGCTACGCTGATGTTTTACATGGCTCTAGGCTTACACGCATAGTTTCATTATGTTTGGGTTCAGTGGTCATCATGCTATGGGGATTGTAGCGGTATTATGCATTTAATTTTATCGATATTCCATAAGTGACTCATTCATTGTGGTGATACCCCCTTCGTGATTCAAACTGGGTGCGTATATCACGACCAGTCGGCGTTCACATTAGCAGGGGCATCCTAACGGTGATTGGGAGTCCATGGATAGAACCTTGATTCTTCATTGGCCATCTCTGCGATCACGTGATATGGGCGTTAACGACTAGGACTTAACGAGCGGCGTCCCTGCAGCGTGGTGGTAAGTTCTATATACAATAATTGGTTATTCTTTAATTATTTGCGCACGTATTTATACCCAGCATACAATTGCGGTCATTTCAGCTCAGGACTAAGCCCCGCAGGGCGAAACGCGTCGAGCTATGACTCTGTGGTATTTTAACTGTTGTCAGTCTAATTGTTGAGTTCCACCGCTGGTATCCATATGGTCACGTACCTTTTTTGTTGTATTATACTCTGTAATAGTTAGTGGGTATGTAGGCGGCTTGAACCGCTGAGGTAACAGGGAGGCATTTATACTCCTTTTATTATCTACTTACTCTATCACTCTACCCCTTTGAGTGACGTGACCTATACTATTTTCCATCGTGAATATACTTAAGTGGTGGTCTCATTTTTGTTTCAATTTTTCAACTTTGTTTGGGTGCCTTTTTCTAATAAAAAGTATTGTATTCTAGGCAAACTTTTTGCACTTTTTTGTGCAAGTGGGTTAAATATTAAGCTCTCAAAGATTTTGTACTTCAGTCAAATTAAACAGTGAAATGAAATTAATTTGTTTCATAAAGTCCTTTGCTGACTATTACTTGTATTGTAAATTAAGATCAATTTTATAGCTGATATCAATTCGAAATTTGATTTCAAATTCGATAGTGTGGGAAATGTTTTACCCCATAGGCTTCAATGTTAAAAATATTACTGTTTTAATTCAATATTTAATAAACCGTTGCTTATAATATTCTGCAGTAAAGAATCTCTTTATTTTTAGATTTTTTTTAGGATCTTTTGAGCATTAAAAAAACAGCGATTATTTTTTTTTTTTTTATATCAATTCGAAATTTAACCCGAAATTTCTAATCGAATCAAAACAAAAACGGTCCGAAACTACCCGTAATGAAAAACCACCAGGAAAAAATGAAACGGAACGAAACTAAATTTTTAGCGGTGCACATCTCTACGACCATTTCGTCCCACCCAGCCCACATGCACAGCGCTAATTAATGATCTCTAATTACCCTCACCTAGTGTGTCACCCCTCTCCTCTTGTTTGTAAGCTCTTGAGTGGGTCCCCTCTCCTACTGTTCTGTTTATCTTGTATGTATATTTGTTATTATGCTTTTCATTGTATAGCGCTACAGAACTTGTTAGTTACAGTTACAAGTTTTTATAAAGCACTAACTCGATACGGAATGCACCTGTAAACATGTAACACAGTGACTGTAGACAAAATGCACCTGTAAACATGTAACACAGTGACTATACAGTTGTGTTCAAAATGATTCAACCCCAATGCTGTAAAGGGTTTAAGGGAATTTAGTGACATTTGTAATTGTATTCAGAATGAAATCCTACAAGGACTTTTTAAAGAACCATATGCAACTAAAATGACATCAATTGGTTTTGTAATACAGTAGTAATGTTTCTTTTGTGAATTCTTCATTGACACAATTATTCAACCCCTTAAAGACTACCACTCTGAAGAACAGAGGTTCATTCAAGTGTTTTCAATCAGGTATTGAAAACACCTGTGGATGTCACGGAGCAGCAATAAAGCATAATAAGCACCAATTAGGCAGCTTTAAAATGACTGTGATACTCAGCTCCTTCTAGACATTTACTGGTGTGGTTACAAACATGGTGAAGTCAAGAGAATGGTCCAGGAAGACAAGAGAAGAGGTGATTACTCTTCACAGGAAGGGCAATGGCTATAAGAAGATTGCAAAGATGTTAAACATACCAAGAGAGACCATAGGAAGCATCATTTGCAAATTCAAGGCAAAGGGCACTGTTGAAACGCTACCTGGTCGTGGCAGAAAGAAGATGCTGACTTCGACTGCTGTGTGCTACCTGAAGCGTAGAGTGGAGAAAAAGTCCCCGTGTGACTGCTGAGGAACTGAGAAAAGATTTGTCAGACGTGGGTACTGAAGTTTCAGCTCAGACAATACGGCGCACACTGCGTAATGAAGGCCTCCATGCCAGAACTCCCAGGCGCACCCCCTTGCTGTCTCCAAAGAATAAGAAGAGTCGACTGCAGTATGCCAAAAGTCATGTGGACAAACCACAGAAGTTTTGGGATAGTGTTCTGTGGACTGATGTAACAAAATTAGAACTGTTTGGGCCCATGGATCAACGCTATGTTTGGAGGAGGAAGAACAAGGCCTATGAAGAAAAGAACTCCTTACCTACTGTGAAGCATGGCGGGGGGTCAATCATGCTTTGGGGCTGTTTTGCTTCTGCAGGTACAGGGAAGCTTCAGCGTGTGCAAGGTACCATGAATTCTCTTCAGTACCAAGAGATATTGGATGACAATGTGATGCAGTCCGTCACAAACCTGAGGCTTGGGAGACGTTGGACCTTTCAACAGGACAATGATCCCAAGCATACCTCCAAGTCCACTAGAGCATGGTTGCAGATTAAAGGCTGGAACATTTTGGAGTGGCCATCGCAGTCACCTGACTTAAATCCGATTGAGAACCTCTGGTGGGACTTAAAGAAAGCAGTTGCAGTGCGCAAGCCTAAGAATGTGACTGAACTGGAGGCTTTTGCCCATGACGAATGGGCGAAGATACCCGTAGATGGCTGCAAGACACTTGTGTCAAGCTATGCTTCACGTTTAAAAGCTGTTATAACTGTAAAAAGGATGTTGTACTAAGTACTAAGATTGAATGTCACTTGGGGGTTGAATAAAACTGATAATGAGTGAGCAGAAAAGACATTTGTGGTTATTTCATTATAAATGTTATGTTATATTTGTCTGACCTACACGTGCCTCTTTGATTTAATTGTAAGCAAGATGACTGAATGAGCAAAATCAATGTCAAACTGGCCAAAACACTCAATTTCAGTGGGGGTTGAATAATTTTGAACACAACTGTATACAGAATGCGCCTGTAAACGTGTAACACAGTGACTATGTACAGAATGCAACTGTAAGCATGTAACACAGTGACTATATACAGAATGCGCCTGTAAACATGTAACACAGTGACTATATACAGAATGCGCCTGTAAACATGTAACATAGTGACTATATACAGAATGTACCTGAAAACATTTATCATAGTGACTAAATACAGAATGCGCCTGTAAACATGTAACATAGTGACTATATACAGAATGCACCTGTAAACATGTAACATAGTGACTATATACGGAATGCACCTGTAAACATGTAACACAGTGACTGTATACAGAATGCACCTGTAAACATGTAACATAGTGACTATATACAGAATGCACCTGTAAACATGTAACACAGTGACTGTATACAGAATGCACCTGTAAACATGTAACATAGTGACTATATACAGAATGCACCTGTAAACATGTAACACAGTGACTGTATACAGAATGCACCTGTAAACATGTAACATAGTGACTATATACAGAATGCACCTGTAAACATGTAACACAGTGACTGTATACAGAATGCACCTGTAAACATGTAACATAGTGAACTATATACAGAATGCACCTGTAAACATGCAACACAGTGACTGTATACAGAATGCACCTGTAAACATGTAACATAGTGACTATATACAGAATGCACCTGTAAACATGTAACACAGTGACTGTATACAGAATGCACCTGTAAACATGCAACACAGTGACTATATACAGAATGCACCTGTAAACATGTAACTCAGTGACTATATACAGAATGCACCTGTAAACATGTAACACAGTGACTATATACAGAATGCGCCTGTAAACATGTAACACAGTGACTGTAGACAAAATGCACCTGTAAACATGTAACACAGTGACTATATACAGAATGCGCCTGTAAACATGTAACACAGTGACTATATACAGAATGTACCTGTAAACATGTAACATAGTGACTATATACAGAATGTACCTGTAAACATGTAACATAGTGACTATATACAGAATGTACCTGTAAACATGTAACATAGTGACTATATACAGAATGCACCTGTAAACATGTAACATAGTGACTATATACAGAATGCGCCTGTAAACATGTAACACAGTGACTATATACAGAATGGGTCTGTAAACATGTAACACAGTGACTATATACAGAATGCGCCTGTAAACATGTAACATAGTGACTATATACAGAATGCACCTGTAAACATGTAACATAGTAACTATATACAGAATGCATCTGTAAATATGTAACATAGTGACCATACAGAATGCACCTGTAAACATGTAACACAGTGACTGTATACAGAATGCACCTGTAAACATGTAACATAGTGACTATATACAGAATGCACCTGTAAACATGTAACACATTGACTGTATACAGAATGCACCTGTAAACATGTAACACAGTGACTATATACAGAATGCACCTGTAAACATGTAACTCAGTGACTATATACAGAATGCACCTGTAAACATGTAACACAGTGACTATATACAGAATGCGCCTGTAAACATGTAACACAGTGACTATATACAGAATGCGCCTGTAAACATGTAACATAGTGACTATATACAGAATGTACCTGAAAACATGTAACATGGTGACTAAATACAGAATGCGCCTGTAAACATGTAACATAGTGACTATATACAGAATGTACCTGTAAACATGTAACATAGTGACTATATACGGAATGCACCTGTAAACATGTAACACAGTGACTATATACAGAATGCACCTGTAAACATGTAACACAGTGACTATATACAGAATGCGCCTGTAAACATGTAACACAGTGACTATTTACAGAATGCACCTTTAAACATGTAACACAGTGACTATATACAGAATGCGCCTGTAAACATGTAACATAGTGACTATATACAGAATGTACCTGAAAACATGTATCATAGTGACTAAATACAGAATGCACCTGTAAACATGTAACACAGTGACTATATACAGAATGCACCTGTAAACATGTAACACAGTGACTATATACAGAATGCGCCTGTAAACATGTGACATAGTGACTATATACAGAATGTACCGGTAAACATGTAACACCGTGACTATATACAGAATGCACCTGTAAACATGTAACATATTAACTATATACAGAATGCGCCTGTAAACATGTAACATAGCGACTATATACAGAATGCGCCTGCAAACGTGTAACACAGTGACTATATACAGAATGCACCTGTAAACATGTAACATAGTGACTATATACAGAATGTACCTGAAAACATGTAACACAGTGACTATGTACAGAATGCACCTGTAAACATGTAACACAGTGACTATATACAGAATGCGCCTGTAAACATGTAACATAGTGACTATATACAGAATGCACCTGTAAACATGTAACATAGTAACTATATACAGAATGCATCTGTAAATATGTAACATAGTGACCATACAGAATGCACCTGTAAACATGTAACACAGTGACTA